>JAPSGF010000010.1:11900517-11955702 GCA_035772895.1 Perdix hodgsoniae
GGCGATGGGGCGGGCGGCGGGAGCGCGAGCGCGGCCCTCGGCGGGGCGGGAGGCGCCGGGGGGCGGCGGCGGCGCGGACGATGCGCGGCTCTCGCTGAGCGGCCGCCGCCTCTCGCCGCGGGATGAGCGCCTCGGCGGCCACCGGCGTCTTCGTCCTCTCCCTCACCGCCATCCCCGTCACGTACCTCTTCAACTGCCTGGCGGCCGGCGGCAGGTGAGGCGGCCGGCGGAGGGCGGGAGGGCGAGCGGGCGGCTGAGGTGAGGTGAGGCGAGCCGAGGCGAGGGGCGGCCCGCAGGGTATTTTTAGCGGAGCGAGGGCGGCCGCGGCTGCGGGGCTGAGCGGGCCGGGCCGGCGGAGCGGGAACGGCGGGGGAGAGCCGCTCCGGGAGCGATGCGAGCGGCCCCGCAGCCCGGCATCCCGCGGAGCTCAGAGCCGGCCGCGCAGATATCATCTGCCCCGCGTTTGTAGGGCTCCGCTGCCTCCGTCCCTTCCTCATTCGCCTCCTCCTGCCCCATAACCGGGTTATTTCTCTTGGTTTCTCGCTGCTGGAGAAGTGCTGACTTAACGCGACGCGGTTTGTTTCAAACTGATAAACCGCAGCGCGGAGTTGTTGCGATAGTGGCGGCTGTCGCGGCACGAAGAAATCCAGCGCGGCTGGAGCGGGGCAGCAGAAGACTGAAGGCATGAGGCGAGCCAGCAGGCTGGGAGCGCCCACCGCGGCTCAGGAAGCATCCGGGTGTATATTGCAAAGTGGTTTTCTTGCCCTTTTTTTCAGTGGTTTAAAATGAAGCTGCACTAAGGCTGAAGTCACCACAGTCAGCATTGTTTGCTTGTACGCTGTTTTCTGGATACACGCAGCGGTACTCTGTATACAATCACATGCCAAATATTTCTTAGCTGGTGCTTCTGGAGTTTACCTAACTTTTCCCTCTTTTTATTTTTTTCTCCCCTGTGCACAAGCACAAAACTGTGGACTGAGAAGCGAGTCTTCACAGAGCCGAGTGCCAGTTGCACATACAGGGGTTTAAACCACAAACACATTTTCTCAACGCACCTTTTCTCGGGGTTTCTGCTGAAGATTTTGGTACTCCCTTCTACCAACAGCTCGCACACCAGCATTAGAGCCCCCACCATCTCAGAGGAAAGCTCTGCCCTGCAGAGCCCAGCTGTGTTACTGCCAGAGAACTGATTCCTGCATCACCTCAAGCATTATGGGGACCGAGGGCCCTTCCATAGCACTTCCAAAACTGGAAATTAGATCCATCACAGGTGCTCCACACTGCTGCTCTTAGCCTGTGAAACTGATGTGCTTTACTTGCTAATATGTAGTTTCTAGATTAGGTAAATGATTGCTGAGGTCCTGAGTGTTCTTAATTATCCTATTTTTGGCCTTGAAATCTCTGCATTTGTGACTTTCGTGTCTCACTGGCCCTTGCATTTTCCATCATTTCTATTTATTTTCACAGACAGCAGTATGAAAACTGATTTTAGTCAGACAAATCTTGACTACTGGACATTTTGTTTATCTAGCTATTTTTGTATTTTCTTTTTTTAGATAATCACATGTAAAAAGACAGGCCCATAAATCATGCAAAACTACAAAATGAATCTTATGACAGTCTATGAAATAGATTTTTAAAACAACCTTTTCTGTATTAAAAGCAATTACTTTGAGAGTAGGTACATGTGAGAGTGGGCCTGCCATTTGAGAACAGCTGATAAGAAAAACTGAAGTGCAATTCTGCCCCCTTTCCTGTTATTCTTTTAACCCCCACTTCTCTTTTACAGTTCCTGGTCAATTCTTGCAGTTGGATTACTGGTTCTGGTTTTTATTGCTTTGTTGGCTCGTGTTCTTGTCAAAAGAAAACCACCAAAAGATCCGCTGTTTTATGGTATGTCTTGCTAATGTGGGAACTAAATTCAGAACATATTGATTTTTGTAAAGGATAATATATGGTGATTGTTTCAGCTTTAAAATTTAACCACGTCTTCAGAACTCATTCTGTACATTTCTATTCTTATACTTTGCCATCAAAGAATGGAGATATTGATTACTTTCTGAAGGGAAGCCTTACTTTTAGATTACCTTGGAAAAAAAACACTGCAGCTGTGTCATTGGCTGGCCCAGTTTTCTCTAAGCTGGAAATTTTGCAACATTGGACTGTAGGTGAAGCAGCATATAAACTTCCTGTATTTATCCTTTGTCTTCCTCCTTATTACAACTTGTAGGCATCTGTCCTGCAGTGTTCTGAGGTTGGGAACTCTCAATTCCCACAGATGTCAAGGGAAATAAAAAGTCTAACATAAGTAAGTTTCCTGTCTCAGATCAGTGACTCTGAGTGACACTGCCTTGCTGGATAGGTCCCTCATGGACTGCAGAGGCTAATGCTAATGACATTGTTCTCCTCCAAAAATGGGAAGTTACATTTTCTTCTCCTCTTCCTTTTTTTTCTTCTTTTTTTGGCCCTATCCCTTTTCAGGAGGTAGCGACAGTCAGGGTCACTTTATGACTAAGATTTTTGGAAGCATACTTACGGCCTTCTGGAAATGCTCATTCTTCCATGGAGATTCATGGGGGCTGTGCCTACAGCTCCATGAGATTTCACATTCCTTTGAAAAGCTTTCTAGGAACTTCCTGAGTTACTAACTATTGATAAACTATGTGAAACTATGTGAAAAATGTTGTGAAATTGTCACATCATATGTATGTTAAATATCTGTGACTCAAAATAGACATGTATAGTTCAGTAGATCTCTGCTTGACTGTGTTTATTCGTGAGGTGACTGCATGATTTGAGGTCTTTATACACTTCTAAATTTTATTTTTATTTATTTATTTTTATTTTCTTCTGTCTTCTTACAGTTTATGCTGTATTTGCCTTTACCAGTGTAGTGAATCTAATAATTGGGCTGGAACAAGATGGAATTATTGATGGATTCATGACTCATTATTTGAGAGAGGTAAAGAACTGCTTGGCTTACAAATATAAATAAAATCTTCACTATGAATAACTTGTTCCAGTATTTGCCACAGAAAAACAGCCTCTTACATGTTCAACAGGACCTTCTTAAATTTGGTCACTAAACTGTTTAATCAAGTCAGTTTCATTGACTTGAAATCACTGACTCATTTGGAAAATTAACATCCCTTTCAACCCCAACCTTATTTAATTGAAGTAATACTGTTCTGTATTAACTTATATGGCCATTATGTGGATGGAAAACAGTTGCTGAAAACCGTAGTCAACACATGGATGTGTTGATGGGTGTTGCCATATCTAAATGTTTTACCAAGAAGGAAATAATATCATTCCTTTGCTTTTGCCCAGTTATGTTAATACATGGAATTAAAGTAGAGTTCACAAAATGATGGTGCCAAACACCTAGTCAGCAGAATCTGTTGGCTGTTGAATAGCAACATCTACCAAAAATAGCTCAGTAAGATCTTGCTCTGAAAGTCACTGAAGTCACTGAAAAGATTCCATGAGCCTTAGCGTGGAATGAGTTGGGACCTACAAAGTTACCTGTTGGCATCATTAACATGTTCAGTACTCTTGTAGATCTCTAGGTTGACAGGTGTATCTTCGTTACTTGTTAAACGTGTCTTCATTTGGTTTCTTTTATCATTGAAATACAGCAAAGTAATATTTCCATAGCATAGCAGAACAACGATGATGATCATAGGCAGATTTTCCTTCCATCTTGCGCTGTGTTCTGTAACCATATAACTGATTTCATTATACTCAATCCTCACTAAATCAGGTTGGTGCTTGGAAGTAACTTTATTGACAGTCAAAAAGCGTACCCCTGTACTGAGTGATCATCAGTTACTTTTATCAAATCGTTTCTTGCTATTCTTTAGTAATTGATTATTCTTTCTTGAATCATTGCATGATTCTTAAAGCAACTTTTCTCTAGGGTGAACCATATCTGAACACTGCATATGGCCATGTGATCTGCTATTGGGATGGCTCTGCTCATTATCTGATGTATCTTTTGATGGTGGCAGCTATTGCTTGGGAGTAAGTCATTTTGATTTGTGTAATATTTACTTTGCTTGCATTCTCGTTTAACCTACAAAGGGCTTTCTTTTCTATGTAGCATTTTATATTTTTCTTTCAGGACTGTTTCATGTCATAGGCTAAAGCAACACTACTAAACCATCATTACTTTCAGGAACTGTACCCTCTCCAAGTTGCTTTACTCTCAGCTTAGTAAGACCAAGAAATCCATTAATCTGTGGTTTCTCTCCTTCACCCTGAGCACAGTCCATCTGTGTGCTTTGTTCTAGTTAAAAGCAAAAGAGCACACACATTAAAACCATGAGATATCTTGCCCCCATTAGCGTATTTACAGTTAGAGTACTGCATAGTTTAGCATTATGATGCACTCTCTCCGCTTTAGAGAGAATCACACAGCTTAGGAGGTAGTAGCCCTTTCTACAAGTTCTTTTCTTTATTTCTGTTGAGGAAGGTTTGAGAAGATAAACTCTTGAACTCCAGAGGCTAATGTACACACCGGCAATAGAAGCATCACCGGAATTCAGTTAATTAATAAATAATTATTATTTTATCATATTTGCACACATATGACATGCAAAATCACACTCAGCCTTCAGATGAATGAAACATAATGACAAACAACTAAGTGTGAGCAGATCCTGTACTATGCATGCAATAGCCTGCTCAGACAGGAGTGTAGAATTCTTTTAAGTTCCCCCCTCAGAACAAGAATCTGGTGCTGTCTTGTGGTGCAGATCTTAAAAAATTTGCTTACTAGAACACAACCACAGCAACCTTATAATACTTGAAGATGATTTGGGGGTAGTGGATTTTTAGGGATAGTGCAAAAATTATATGTTTGTATTTATACATTTTTTATTTTTTATTTTTAACAGACAAAGCTATAGAACCATTGGCCTTTACTGGTTGGGTTCCATTTTCATGAGCATCATTGTCTTTATGCCCGGAAACATTGTGGGTAAGGATGTAATTATTTAACTAAATATTTCCTGTGAAATGTTTTCAAAATTCAGCAATAGGTTATTTCTATTTTGCTGCAGTCTAAGTCTCAAGTCTAAGTCTATAATAAACTGAAAGACAAATTCTAGGACTATCAATAACGGAGGCAGAATATTTCAAAATTTAAATATGAACTATGAAAAGAAATTGTTTTGATTCACATTCTCAAGGAAAAATAAAGGTATTGCATTTTGCTGCCCATAATGAATGCCCATAAGATTTCATCCAAATTAGGTTTAATTTAACCAGTGATACAGTACTTGTCTCCAAGTAAATAGTATCAATCTTGTTTTGAAGAAAATTGCTAATTAATATTCTGACTTTCAAGCAGCATGAGGGTCATCCAAATCACCTTTAACAAAATGAATTCTGGAAGTTATTCAATTTTCAAAATAAATTGAACATTTTTTGATGTTTCAGATAAATCATTGCATTACAGAAAGGGTGGTTAAACATTGGAATAGGCTCCCCAGGGAGGTGATTGAGTCACAGTCCCTGGATGTGTTTAAAAGCCGTTTGGATGTGGTGCTCAGAGATATGATTTAGCAGAGGGTTGTTAGAGTTAGGCTACTTTGGTTAGGCTGCCGTTAGACTTGATGATCCTTGAGGTCCCTTCCAACCTGAGTAATTCTATGATTCTATGATATCTGCTAGAGGTTAGAACTGTAATTTAAATATTCACATAATTTCTTTCTGGCACGTGGTACCTTAAAGTGTCCCCACTTTCAGGATGTTGGAAAACACACAAAATACCAGATCTTAAAAAATAGATAAATTTCTTTTTTTTTTTTTCCTTTTTTTTTTTCCTCCTCCAAAGCATAGTCTCTATTTGAAGTAAGTTCCACTATGAGAGTTCACAGCCTTCCATTCCTGTAGGATTACCTAATGCTGAGTCACTGATGTGGTTTCTTGTCCTCTCCAAAAAAGTCTGATTTCTGACATGCCTTCCTGGCTGATCAGTTCAGTCTCACCTGTGACTAGCACTGTTGAGTACAAGATTTTCAAGATTTGCTTTGTTTTAACAGCGGCTTCCAGTGTTTTATGTCTACACTACCATAGCTACTTCAGGTGTGATATTAGATAGGATATATAGTATTCAGCACAGCTTACAAATTTTTCATATACCTTATGATCATTTTTTTCTAACAGGAAAATACGGAACAAAAGTGTGTCCTGCTTTTTTCTTGAGCGTACCATATATTTGCCTTCCCATATGGGCTGGGTTCCGAATTTATAACCAACCTTCAGCAACTCATGATACTCCAGTCAAGGTAATTTTATTGTATTTCAGCATTGGTTACTGTTAGAAAAACTCAAATATGCTCATTGTCTCTACAGAGTTTTCTGGGTCCCTCAGTGACAGAGGAATGCTTTGTAAATGTTCACTGTTATGACAGTTGCTGCCAGGCTGTGTAGACACTGTAAATATACCTGTACTACAAGAACCTATCATTATGATGGGATAAAGGAACAGCAAAATTATCTCATATTTAAAGCAAAGGTCTCATTTCTAAAAGTAATGTTGTTACTTCCCTCTATTTATTCAGCTTTTGACCGTTTCAATTCCTTAACTGATGGAAACATTAAAATATACCAACGTCATAAAGTGCCACAAAATCCTTAGAGACCTACAGAAAAATATTCTTCTGTAGAAGACCTACAGACTTCGTGTAATTTAAACATTTCCTTCCTTTTTGTGCATGTCTGTATGTGTATTCTGCAATATTAGATTTTAGAGGTAAGATATTAGCTCATTAATTGTTTCCACACATTACGTTTTCAAAAAAGATTGTAAAAATCATCTTTACTTACAAGCTGGTTAGGCTGTTGCCATTGAATTTAATAGCTGGTCTGTAATAATATAACTAAGCAATAAAAAAAATGCAGTAATGACTTATGCACTGTCTTACTAAAAACAAACAAAATAAAACAACCCTGTAATAGAATGCACCGAACAGATATTTAACTCTTTGTTGCTATTGGCAAGCCAGCTTATTGCCACAGCATACCATACTAGTTGTAATATAACTAATTAATATTTTTGCATCTCAAGAGCTCTCAAGTCCCTGTCAGATTCATTTTATAGCTGAAAATAAAGTCAGATGAAGAGAATTGCTATTCTATAGCTAATAGGTCAGTGTGCAAGGAGCACATTCTGTGGAGTAGAATAACAGCAGATCAGCAGATGATGCACTGAAAAATATTCCAGAAATGTATGCAAGAGAACATCCAGCCATCCATCCACGCACGACTCCTAGGTAAAAAAGAGGAGCATAGACAGACTTTCATATCTCCTGAAGTTTGAAGATAAGCTATGGGCTGTGCCTAGCTTCTGGGGGCAAATCCTTCTTAAAGGTAAAAATCAGGGGGACTGTATGTGCCAAACTCCCTTCTACTCTCCTGCATGATCTTGTTGGAAACCATGTCCCGTATAGTGGAAGTCTGAGCTGATTTACTTAAAGTTGTTAGTAATTATCAGCCAGAAGCTTATCTGTTAGAAGTTAAGTGTAGTTAAATTTAGCATTGTCTTTTGTTGAATGTATCATTGTTTGCATGAAGAATGGGTGAAGGTTTCAGTTTGTTTTCCTAGCAAAGAAAACACTGAAGAAATTGCTGCAATAGAAAATATGTGATGGGTTGTTTATTTGCTGAAATATAGCCATGTGCTCACAAGGAGTTCTACCACTTACTTAGATTTGGTACTGGTAGAAATGCCAGGGAAACTCACTTTCTAAATTTTCTTTCAAAAAGAGGGTGAATAAGAAGCTTGTGAGCTGAAAGTTTAACAGTGCACTTTTAAGTGCTTCCTTTCTTGTGAAGCTGAACTTCCTTTCCTTAGAAGGAAAGAAGACCATAAAAAAAAGAAAAGTCTTCATTCCTTTCACCAGGCCACCAAGCCTTGCCCAGCCATTTCATTTTTGGAACTTATTTTCTCTTCACAGCTATTTTATTCTCTGTATCAAAGGATTAGAACTGGAAATTTGTATCTCAGTCCAGTAACAGTATAATTTAAAATACCTTCGAGCCATAACAAGACTATGCATGATTTTTTTAAAATTGCTATTATTTTAATAAAACTTTCTCAGTTCTAAAGTAAGTATTGTTTCCAGGAAACAATTGTGTATAATGCTACTGCTAATCAGTTTAAATAATCATTGTAAATCCTGGAAATAGTTTTCTTTCAAAAGATCAGTTGCAATTAGCTGAAAGATTGAACTGCTTCAGCTATCATGCAGTCAGTATAGGTTTAGGTAGAAACTTTAATAATGCCTTTAAGTGTGATAGAGCAAATATGGAGAAGAACACTTACATGGAAGCAACAGATGCAATTCTGGGGCCAAAATATTCATTGAGTTAAACAAATAAATTAATAAATAAAAGCCAAACAAAAACAAAGCAACAAAACTCAAGGAGATAATCAAATGTTGGGTGTTTTTTAATAGAAGTGGTGCATAGGAAAGGAAAAGAATTATACCCTCATTTAGAATCAAAGCAAACTGTGCCATGCTTTTTTTATAAAGTCCAGCAGATTATCTAGAAGTGTATCAGCTCAGGGAGCAGGTTACTGTAATTTAAAATTCATTTACAAAATTAAAACACATAAATTCAGATTTGTACGTGAATTCTGAAGGGACTGACTTCTACAGAGAGCTCTTAAGATTATTCCTGTTCCTTAAATCTGAGCATGCAAGGAGCCCCTCAGAGGTTATGGAAAATGCCTTTTCCTGGAAGCGAGAGAAAATGCTCCATGTGCCTACACATTTCCTTACCACACAAAAGAAACAGCAGTATCGGCAGGAGCTGTGCAGAGGTCAGTTTTGTTTGCAGTAAGTAGGAGACCTGCAGCAGGTTATCTCTGCCAGGCCACTGCGCTTAGCACCTCATTCATTTCAGCACATGCTGATGTGACTCTTCTGTGTAAAGAAGCACAGGGCAAAATTACTGTGCAGGTGAGCTCTGACAGTAAAGTGCATCTTTTCCTCTTCTTAAGCTTTTCATTTCTATTTTGTTTAGTGTAGACATAAAGAAAAAAGGTGCATTCATTTCTGCACCTTGGCCATTTCACAAACTAGTACTGCACCAGAATTTGTTGTAGTTTTGTGATCACAGTGAATATGTACATTCAGTACTGTATCTTTTGACAGGAAGGAGTGATGCGTATAAACATATATAGAAATGTGTATATGCTTCATACCTAGACTAAGTGGAATGTCCATGTTGTAGTTTGTATCTGATAATGATTTCACTCAACAGCCCTGGGAAGCCTTTGTCTCTCATTCAAATAAATATTAGAATATATATACACTATTTGCATGTATTTAAGGGTAGCAACATTTATAAAAGTTACTTCACAAAATACTGTGAAGTAACAGTTATTTTTCCTGATCAAGATTAAAAAATAAAATAAAATAAATAGGCTATCCCTTTCTTAGAGCTTGAGTATCAAATTGCCTTATTTTTGTTAAACTACAGTGCAGATCTTACAGTTCTTGCCCAGGAACTGAGCTTGCAAATTAGTTCTCCTTCTTTAGGGCTTTTGTTGTAATCTCAAGTGCTTTTAGCTGTGCCTCTACATCCTAATTATTGTTTTGTGCTTTTGGAGACAATTCCACAAGTATAACACAGGAAGGAGATCGGATTTTTCTTTTTGCTGAGTGCATGCCAACGCATGGCAAATAAAAAGGAAGGGGAAATGACTAACACATATAAATGGGGAAGTTCTCCCCCTGAACTACAAAGATATTCTGATGTGCCTACCACATTGTTTGTGAATATACAGTGCTGAAACTGTACCTAGAATGGCTTCCACGACTCTAATATGTTCTGTCAAGCAGGCCAAGCAGCCACTCTTGTGTGTCCACGTTATCCTCCTTACTAGATTTCCAAACAGCTTTTGGTAACACAGAGCAATCGGCTCTTACAGGCACACATGGTGCTGTAGGGGATCCTCTCTAAAGCTATTTCTGCATTACATATTAGGATATATTATTTGTTCACTGATCTCAGCTGAGACCACAGAACTGTTTTCCTTTTATCCACGTTCCTTTAATTTCAGTACCATCAGTGGCTGCTGAAAATAAGCATTCACTGTTGCTGATGAGCTCTCATTTTGCTGACCCTCCAAACGGTCCTTAGATTCAATTTCAGATGTTTGAGATAATAAACCAACACTTATAAGGCTTTTCTACATTTAAATTAACAACAGATGCAACTTTAAAGGAAGTTTGTAGTACTGCTTTAAAGACTGATGTGTATTCAGGGTTAAAGCACCATTATTTAAGTTGCTTTGAAAGTTAACTAATCCATGTTGAAATGGCTTCCGTTGGATTTCTAGAGTTTATTCAGACTAGTTTTCCTGACTGCATACTATCAAGTCCAAGGTCTCCTTTCACTGCTTGAACCTTCTTGTAGTGAATGATCTGGAGTTAAGTACATGTCAGGCAGAGTTGGGATGTATTAAATGCATTCTGTATTGCAGGTGGTTCAGGAAGTTCAGAAGAAAGGACTCTTAAGACGACCAATAGATTTAATGTTAGCTGCGTATCTCATTCTAGCAGCAGGGTTTTGCATATTCAGGGGCATGGTAAGTTGAAGATATTTTAATATTATGGCCTTTAATTTTCAGTCAAAATTTTAAACTTGTTTTTCTAAATGAGATATTTTTGCAACTGTGTGGAAAAAATGTAATGTGTACATTTCAGTCAAGGAAAATTCCTTGATTTTCAAGATTGGAATAGGCCTTAGATACATAAATTCAAATTTAGGATAATTATTGGTTCCTTGTTTCTCCAGTTTACCATATGTAAAGTATGTTTTTCAGAAGAAACTATGCACACAATTACAGAAGTAAATAGCATCCCAGGTGCAGATCAATGGAACAAAATTTTTTTGAGTGATTTAGAGTTGCATTTATGTTCAAGAACATTGAGGTAAGCCAACTAAATTAAGTCTGTGTTTTTATAAACAGATACTTCATTTAAATTATATAGGAAACAAAATTAATTTGTACTATGTCAGAGAGAAAAAAACACACACACAAAAAAACCTCCCAAAACACCCAATCCCCAAACAAAAAAACTTACACTGTTTCTACTTACCAAGTATGGTTTGGTTTTTGTGTTTGTTTTAAGCACGCTTGATTGAATTAAAATTTCAGAAGGAATAAGTCAATGTTGAAAATGCTTGTTGAAGTAGATAAATTCAGTAGTAGGTCAGTCCAGTTCTTAGTAACGCAAACACCTTCTGTCTTAAGCAGAAAGGAATTTGTGTATCATCCATTGATCAAAGTTCAGATGTTTAAGCATCTTAGACCTAGTGCAGATTGCCCTGCTGTAGTTCTGCTCTTCAGTTACACTCATCTGCTGCTGCTTCTCCAAAAACTTGCCTCTCAATAAAACCCACTTTTTTCCCTTTTTTTTTTCTTTTTTTTTTCCCTTTTAACTTGTTGCAGATCACTTCATTTCTTATGTACAACGCTACTTCAGAGCACTACTCATTCTGGCTAATCTGCTATTTCACCTACAGTTTTGCTGTGGGAAGTATGATCTCATGCTCTAGCATCTAACTTTAGTCTGTAGTCCCACTTCATTTCCTACAAGGAATAACTTGCTGATCTTTTATTTTTTCTTTGTAGTGGTCATTTCTATATATTTTTACATAACCAAAACAGGAACAGCTTACTGGCCTTACTTCTGCATACAGAGATCCACCAAATATCTCCATGTAAGCTGCAGTAACCATGATTTTATGAAAATGCTCAGAAAATATAATACATTAGAACACACCCAGACCACCTTCTTGGATGCCTATGTTGAAAAAGAACAGGGAGGAATATCTATTTCTTGTAAATCTTTCTATTTGTCGCCAAAGTCACACAACAAATACACATAACATTCAGTTGTGCAAAATTCATGTTCAGCCCTGCTGGTAACTACATGTTAATAATGCCTTGCTGCAAGTTTTACTGAGACAGCTCTTGATAAAGATTGCTTACTCCTTTTAGAATAGTTATTTTTTTGTAGAAGATGTTTTAAGGAATCCTGTGAGAACGTTTGGAACTGGATCTTGTTTATTGGGAACTTTGTTTGCTCTACAGGAACGTAAAGTCCAGTTCTCTCTGCTACTCCCTTTAAAAACCATTATCACTGTATTTAATTTACCCTTGTCTTTAGAATCTGCATTGCTCTCCACTGCTACTTTGCCACAGTGCAACTCTTTTCTTGGACAACATCTGTAGCTTGCTATCCTAAACTTGGGTTCTTAACCTGAAGTCTCTTCACATTCACTGAGCAATTTTCCATTCAAAAGTTCATTCACTGGGATTAAAGTCTAGTTATCAGACCAAATAAAAAATTATTATAGTTTTTACCACAGCGTAGCCAAGTGATTGAATTCTCTTCCAGCCAAAATTTTTCAAGTATGCTGTGAGCATTTTCTCACCACCTCCCTGAGCAGCACCTAAGAGGAGACTGCGTTTCAGGCTTTTTTAATTTTTTTTCCCTTTTTAAATTGGTGCTCAAAGAAATCACCTTTGGAACAGATGCTAAGCAAGTCTCATAGGAAGCAGTACTTCAGCCCACTCCTAGATCTTTAGGGCAGGTAACAGGTGTCAGGTTAGCTCGTTTTAGAGAAAGTTCTTTGTTCACGGGAAGTTTTAAAAATTCTTCTTAGATTGCTCTGGATTGCCCTGCTGAACTCTGCCGGCTTTATATTCAACTTCACGAGCCTTATATAAAAGATCCTGCTGCCTATCCTAAGCTTCAGGTAAAGCATTGACTGTGAAAGCCTAGAGTGTTACAAAGTGATTTGTTACCTGGCACAAAGATGACGCCATGGGTTTCACAGATGACAAGATCAAGAAGGAAAGTATTTGTTTATGGCAAGTTAAACAGTATTTTGTATTTCCTACTATACAGCCTTACAGGATACCAGCTCTTCATTGTGATAAACTTAACCTTGATTCAGATCTGTTACCTAGAGTTACACATCCTAATTATAGGCTTCTTTTAATATATTTCATGAGATAGATCCGCATGCTTTTTATAATCATTACCCTCCCTCAGATGGACAAAGCAGACCTTCAGTCTGGAATAATGGAGCAAAAAGAGGTGCAGGAGAACTAGGTTCCTTAAGCTCATGTTGTGCTTCTGTCACCAGTGACATACTCCTTGAACCATGATCCCTCCTATCAACCCTATTTAAATGAACATTTGCTTCAGTTTTGTAATATTTGCAAAGTTGCCATTCTTTTGCAACCCTGTCTGCTGCATAAGGACAGGTTCTAAGTGACAAGAAGACTCACTATTAAGACAGTGACCTGTTTTTCTGGAAAAAGGGGTGGCTTCAATATATTTCACACTCGATAACAGAAAGCACTATGGAGCTTGAGAAATGGACCTTGAATAGCATCCAGTGGATGTACTGGATGGTGAGTTGGGTCAAGCTATGCTTATTGGCATGATCTCAGGATGGCAAGCAGTATGACAAGGGAAAACATGTCCTGGGATAAAGAGGATTTGGATCAGGCAAAGAGATAACAGCCATTGACACTGGCTGGGGCATCAGGGTATATGGATCCAGTCAACATCCTCTTTTTTCCAAGAGATTTTATATACAAAGTTCTGAATAATCTCAATTCTATAGTCAACAGCTGCGTAATTTTTAATGCGCCTCCCTCATATTGCAAAGAACTAATATTTGTGTTTAAAATGCAGATGCTGGCATACATGTTCTACTCCGTGCCATACTATGTGATTGCTTTGTATGGCCTACTGGTGCCTGGTTGTTCCTGGATGCCTGATTTAACCCTTATACATGCTGGAGGACTAGCTCAGGTATTTCTCCATAAAATATTCACTCTTGAATTATTAATTAATAAGTAGAGAACTATGGAATATGTAAGGAGAGCAGGGCTTGACCTTGCCATGGTGATTTTATGCCATATTAACACAGATCATCTTTTATATCTGTGAAAAACTAACTTGAGGGAATGGGGGCTCAAGCTTATTTTATAGTTGACTGCTTTCTTGCCATGGTAGACTTTTCTCTTTATACTGAATCATTCAATTGGGAAAATGCAAACCTTATTGAGTGCCATGCATTCTTTAGCTGATACTATGAAGGAAACCTGTCCCAAAGTGCCAGCAGTGGGTCACCTGAAAAAACATACAGCTCCAACAAAACAGTAACAACATTCCCATAATGTGTGGTTTGAAAAGCACAAGTGGAACAAGTAGCTACTAGTCACAGTGAATGGATATTATTGGTTGAAGATGTTGATGTAATTCTGGGAACCTCCTGAGCCACAGACCACAGTGACATTAAGACACGCTCCTGTTGCCAAAGGCATGCTCGTGATCATACTCAGCTCATTCTGTCTGGGTTCTCTTAAACAGCTCTTATTGCTGGTGGCTGTAAGACTGACCAAAAGAAAAAGAAACTGACAAGCAGTAATAAACTACCTCTCATGCCATCCAGATTAACATTCACAGCTGAGACAGTGACAAATAATTGATTTGTACTGTATGCAGGAAATGTATTCTGAATACCCAGACAACACAGGAAAATATGCACTCAGTGCTCTAACAATAATGAAAACATTGAGACACAGCAGTAAGGGCAAATCACGTACTGTTATTAGACAAACACAGACCAATACTTTGTTCCCTGTTGCAGAGATAACATTCATAGGTACAAACTGCAATCCAGCTTAACTGCCCACTAAGGATGGGGGGAGTGACAGCTTACTTTCCATTTGTAGGCTGATATCACAGAGAATGACGTTTTTATCCAACAATTTGTAGATAATCTTAAATCACCAAGTTGTATCAGAACAGAATCTGACCAACATATTATCCAAAAGATATAAAAAAATACTATACAACTGTGTTTGGCACAAATCTAACCTAAAAAAAACACAAGCTAGCTAAGGTAAGCAATTGCGAACCTTTCTCTACTGCCAGATTACTCAGGTTTCATGAATTCCCCAACCTGGCAGGTTAGAAACTGCTTTTTCAGTGATTATTGAACCCTTTGTGAAATAAACCAGAAGTCAAAGTATGCTGACTACCACAACCTTACAAACCTACCTACAAACTCAGACCCTCAGACTGGAGGGGATTTGGTTTTGTTTTTGAAAAGAAATCTTTCTGAAGTGGTATTTTTTACTCAGAATTTCCTATTTTAATCTTTGAAGCTTGTGCTACATACAAAACTCCATGGGTTGGCAAAATCTAATTGATAAAGAGAACTTATGTTGTTGTACACTCCCCATATTTCCTTCGGGTTGTTTGGGTTTTTTTGTACTTTTAACTGTAATGCACAGCAGAATGAACTTCAGTCATCCCACAGCAGAAAAAGATTTACTTGATTTGACTTTGTGAACTTTGAGCAACTCAGGAAGAAAAATGTGACATAATGGACCAAAGGCACCTTTCTAGAGGGTTTTTTGGTAACTCGGGGGGATACAACAAATTTTTGGGTTTGTCTTAGGTTAAAAAACTTGCAGTTGATGATCAAAATAACTGTAGTACTGAATTGGATTTTGCCTTTGGTTATGAGCAAAGGTCCAAAAAAGGTAAACAACTAGTGATAGAAATGGGGCATTGACCCCAGGAATGAACACTGCTCCTACAGATGTCGGATGTTGGCATTTCAGTTGTCTTTATTCCTATCGTTAGGAAACATATACTTTTTGCAAAAAACAAGTCTCAAAATACCATAAAGTGCATCCAAATGAAGACCCTCTCAAAGCGTCTACCCTTTCACACACACAAATAACCATTCCTCTGTATATTTATTGCTTCAGAATTGCACATCACTCTCAGCTTAAGTGATTGTTACTGACATTCAAACTTCAAGAACAGGTTATAACTCTTCTTAAACATTCTGAAGTTAAAGGAAGAGCTCTTTAAATGTCAAAGCACCAAAGTACCAGAGCTTTGGTTATTACAGTTTGAGTACTCTCTGTGAACTTGAAAAAATTGGTGTTCACCTATGCAAGTGAGCCACATGTGAAGCAATTTAAGAGCCATACCCCTGCTATCCACCACCAGTGGGTACCAACTGTCTCACCAGTTTTTTGCAGCCTACTTCTCTATACTGTCCAAAATATAAAAAGTTTTTCTTCTCCAAAGAACTGTTCTCAGTTCTGCAGTTTTTGGTGGCTTCTTTCTGCAGTGCCTCTGATCTACTAAAAGAGAACTAAACCAAAGGAATATATTTTTCTAGGTTACTCTCTCCCATTCCACTTGATGACTTTCCTTAGGTACATAAGATCTGATCCAATCCCTTCCAAAATCAGTTATAATATTTTTTATTTGGTTTTAATCTGCATTAGAGGGAACATTTTTTCCAGGTTCTTTTCCCCTGGCTGGAGGGCTTTCTTGTTTGCAGGGTAACAAAAACCAACAACTACAATAATGCTACAGACAAAAAATATTGTAAAAAACCCAAACTACTTCATACTAGCAAGGAGACTAATGTGTAGCAGGAAATGTAAATTACAGCTGTCACACTGAACAGTGCCAAACCCAGCACCAGTCATCTTCCAGTGACTGTGGAATGGCTCCACCAGCAGACTGTCAAGAGTTTAACAAAGGCTGCATGTTTATTAAACAGAAGAGGCTACATGAGAAGTTAACCTGTAGCACATTATCTGGTTGATTTCTCAGCCTAGTTTTGATTCTCGAAATTCTCCACTTGAAGAAGGTTCAGTGGCAGAAAGCACCAAGGATTGGTTTATTCACTGGGAGGATCTAATCACAGCAGACTCAAGGTTGCCCTCGCTTACTGAAATACCAGCCTAGCGTACAGTAGGCACAGTGATGTGGAATAACTAACAGCTCTTACATTTCTAAACGTGGATTTGGTTTGTCTGCCTGGCACTTGAAGTCAGAGCAGAATTAGGATACTGGCAAATAAGAGACCTGCTTTAAAACACTCTCTTTCCTCCCCCCACCAAGACTAAAAACCCAAACCAACCAGAAAAACAGAAGCTGAGTACAGTCATGGAAAGATATGAGATTAAAAGCACAACACAGCTTATATGAAGGTAAATCAAACTTGAAAAAAAAAAATTGACTTTAACAGACCTCAATGGCTTCCTTGGTAATGTAAAGAAAAAAGCATTACGCAGACAAAAGAAAATAAAAATAATAAATAAAAGAATAAAAGAGTAATAAATAAATAAATAAATGTAATATGTATTTATAAAAATGTATATATAATATATACAAAATAAACAAATAATTAAATAAAATAAATAATAATAATAATAATAAAATAACTATATAGTGCACTCACTAGCTAGTGAAAATTTTCATGGGTTACAAAGAGAAAAAAGCAGCCAACAAATGTTTTAATTTTCTATAACACTGAAAGCTCACCAATGTGCTCCAGCTCTTGTAAGAGACACAAATCACTCAATAAGGCTAAGATCTTCAAAGGCGTCCTAGGGGTTTAAGGAGTTCTGGGCCTCTTAGAGGCCAGCTCTTACAGCTCCTTCTGCCAAGTTTATGAACTCACTGTTACACGTAGTTGGGCCACTTCTGGAGACAAGAGATCCTTACAAGAGGCAGATAGCTTAACATCTTGTTCCCCCCAAAGCAGTTCTAAGGTGCCCTGGGAAGGCTTTAGGTGAACATCAGACAGCACCAGACCTCCTACACAAAGCCCGATAGTCGTGATTGCACATTTTCTTTGCAAAGCATTACCTTGTATAATGAGTGGTGTTTGCTCCTGAGTCTTCACTGCCTGCAGAAAGGTTCCCAATGTGAGGAGAGGCAGCTGGTATCTGGGCACATGCACACAGGTGCCAAAGGCAGCTCCCATCTGAGACAGCTGAGAGCAAACGGACAGCAAGAGGTGACTGAATTATCCAGCTGACAGAAACAAGCTGCTGATAGTGTGCCCCTGAACATCTGTTTACTCTGTAAAAGTTATTTACAGAAACATACTAGGCAGCACTCTGCTGAAGTGTGCACTTGATTTCTTTGATTGCCTTATTTCTTGCCTCTGGTTTGCTAGATCAGTGCTCCCTCTTTTGTGGAGGTGGTTATAATCTCCTGAAATCCAGTTTTCTTTTCTGTTTTGATGTATGTTCTCAGTCCAACCCTTTGCCAGAGAGGTGTGTATTAAAGTACCTGCACCTTTTCTCTTCCTGCTTTGCTAACAATCATGGACAGAATCAGTTCTTTGAGTCCAAAACAACTCCTGCTGAAGCCCAAAGAGAGGGTGCCATTTGGCCATCGTGTACTCCTCTGCAGTACTAAAATCCTGCTGTCCCTTTCTCCTGCTCTGCTTAAGATTAAATTGATGTTCATCTCCTCAGATGTCACTCACTACAAAGTAATTAAATGAATAAGATTGGACACACGATAGTTAACATGAACTTCAAGCTGTTGCTTGAAATAGCAGGTAACAGATGGAGACAAAAGACAGTAACTACTCTGACACTTCTATCTTTAAGTGTTTGTTTATGCTAAAAATATGCTCCCGTTCAACAAGCTTGCCTTTGCATATAACCTTCTGTGTGAATTTAACCTATGTTTCAGAACTTCCCCCAGACCCAAGGCCAACTTTACCAATATTTTCTGAAATCATCAGGAGTCCGGGATTTGTATCTATAAGATAAAATTAAAAACAAACAAAAAACAACAAAAACTGAAACAAAACAGAAACTAACACAGCTTCCAGATTTTATTTTCTGACTCTATTTAGAATGTCTGACTGCTGATTGCTGATGCCAAACACGATGGTAGGTGGCTGCAGGTCCCACCCCCGCCTTTGGGCTGAGACCCAGTGCAGCACCCGGCAGCGATGCACGACTCAGTGGCCGTTTGCCTGGGGAAGGATTATGGAGCCTGGTGCATGAATAATCATCCATAACCGAGGGTGAAATTCTATACCTGATGTAAAGATGAGTGCTGTGTGCACAAAATACACCTCCTACCAGGACACTGACAGCTCCCTTTCTGTCTCTGTACTGAGTTATGAATGACGTTAGTTCAGAGTGAATTTGCTTTCACTGCCATGCAAACATATGAAGGATAATTCAGGAATAAAAGGGAAAATGTCACAGGAGATGCATACTTGTATGTGGAATATGCTGTCTTTCCAAAATATTCATCAACTTTTTTTTTTTTTCTTTCCCCAATATGCACATTATATACACACCACAGGCTCAGTTTTCCCATATTGGTGCTTCTCTTCATGCCCGAACTCCTTACATCTACAGAGTCCCTGAAGAAGCAAAACAGTTTTTTCTGATATTGAACATAATGTACGGGATTCTTCCCCAGCTGCTGGCTTACAGGTGTGTCAACATGCCCGAGTTTTTTATGAAGGCGAAAGAAGAAGAAAAAACAGAATAGCACAACTGTTTTCAGCTCCTCTTTTTGGCTGTGTATGTAATTGGGTTTGGATGTAATGGAACTTGCTGAGACGGAACCCAGATGACGTGTGCCAGATTGCACAGCTGTGTGGAGATGCATGGCCTGTTTTGTTCACCTGACTCAAAAAGGGAAAATAAAGATAACTGCTTTCAATATCACTTCTCAACATTTTGACTTCAAGCACAGTTTGTACTTCATATATGGTTCATTTTTAAAATATTGCATGGAATTAAATAGTAACAATGCCAGTGTTTTGCCTCCACACACTGAAGAATATCAGTTAGCAATCCCTATACAAAGTTATTACAGAATGTGAAGGTCAAGATGTTCAAGTGTCAGAAATTAACATACATAACTCTGTAACATGCACATGTTTTATTTGTCAAAAAGTAATGTCTTGTGGGTCAGCCTTGTTAAAAACCCCAGGAAATCTTTCAAGAAGCAATCCACTGTGATGGTATGACTCCATTTGTGCTATGCAAGTCGTGTAGTTTTCTTAATACTTTCAAGGACTCACTTCTGCAAGGACTACTTATCCGCTTGAAGTTAAGCATGTGCTTACTTGTGTTTCTGAGCTGGGCATGGAGTGCTCACTACCTCGAGCAGTCAGCCCTTCCACATTAACATGCATTTTCCAAGAGGAGGGTTCTGCTGAAGCATTACCCTGTGCAGCTCCTTTTGCTAATGGTGTTAGGTCATAAACAAGTAGCAGCATATAGAGAGACCTTGCTTGGTCTGTTTAGGTTTCCACTTGCAATAACAACTATTTATATGATTGCTATTGATATTTATACTTAACGGAGGATATTTAGTGCCTTTCTTGCAGATGAAATTAGCTGATAACATTTTAACTGCAAACATTTTATTTTTGGGATGTTGAATTTTGGGTGTTTTGACTTGAAGAATTTCAGTTTTCTTTTTAAACCTAATCGGTAACAGGAAAGCATCAGCTCATGCGCATGCATGTTGCACTCTACACAGGGGGACTTTCAGAGCAGCAAGAAAGTCATGCGTTCACGCTCTGCAGTGAAACACTGAGGTGTGGTTCATAGCAGCGCTCAGAAGACAGAACCCATGGTTTCACATCTCCGACCACAGGGCAGGCCCCAAAACCACAGCACATCTTTGTTAATGCTTCTTGGTAAAAGGGAACTTAAGCAATGGTTTCCTTCAAGCACCCAACCTCCCTGGTGCGGAATCCTTCCACGTGTGCTCGAATCTGGGACAGCTCCAACCCCGTCCTCCCAAGAAAACAAGCCCTGAGCTGTTGGGCTGCAACAACACGATGTCTCACAGACATTTGCACCTCTGATGTCACTTCTAATGTTTTTAAAGAAACTTAGAATACATTCAAGGTGAATTTAATAACCTCCTGTTATCCAGAAAAGGCAAAGTACAGAAAAAATAAAGATCTCACCTGCACTTGTATCTATTATGGTCAACTCATGTTAACAGAATGTTTTGCTTTAATACTTGACTTACATTAATACCTCACATTATTACACGTATGAAGCCAAATATGACGCTAACTTAGTTGCTTACAACCTCAAACCTTACTCCCAATACACATTCCAATAAATTTATTCTGTAAAAACAATACATTTTTTTGTTTTCTTTTTGTTTCGTTTTTTGTTTTTTTGTTGTGTTTTTTTTTTTTTTTAAGTTTTTTACAGTAAACTCGTCAACTACAAACCTTGAATACGCAAAAGATGTTCCAAGGACAAGCATAACAAGGATTGATAAAACCAGACTAAATATGTTTTCACAATAAAAGCTGGCATAAAAATAAATAAAAATCTCTATTATCACAATAGCAACAATAATGTACACAGAATAATGGATTTGGAATGCTTACTTACTAGTCTAGTTCTATTTCCAAAAGGAAAAAAAAGCCAGAATGACAGCATCCTTTTTAAGCCTTTCATTAATTAAAATCGATGTTTTCTTTTGGTTTCCCATAGGGTTCTATATCACAGTAAGCTTAAAAGTGGAAAGCATCCAAATGAATGATCTCAAATTGTGTTGGCATTGGAAAAAATCCTTGTATTAATCTAAAGAAACACAAAAAGACTTTCACTAACTTCACATATAGGAACTAAGTCAGATAGTGTACATTACATCATGATTTTGAGAAGTATTAAGAGTATAACTAGCTAGGTACTTCTAGGAAGGAAAGGTATTGTATTACATTATTGAACTTGGTGGTGATCTCAACAGAAAAAAAGATTTTTTTCTTTCATGTTGTAAACTGATTAAAACCCAAGAAAGCATGGCCATAGGGAAATTTAAATTAATGTCTGTGGGTGGAAAATACTGTAGCATTGTATGGAAGGGACTCTTTGCCAGGATTTACTTGTGTTTAAAAAAAATAATGATATAGAATGATATAATTTGGAGTTACACCTTTTCTATTTAGAAAAGGGATCTAAAACATGTTCAAGTATGCGGCATCTTCATAAACCTCAGCCACTGGGAAAGGGCAACTTCATGCAACCAAATAATATGAAAATCAAAACGCAACCCTTAGAAAAAAGGGTAAAATGTCATTTCTGCAAACACAACAGATAGGAATGTGAATAATGTGCATACAAACTGGGATGCTGATGATGATACTAATGAACAGATGTGATGACTCATATCAAATCCAAGAATATTAGACAACCAAACATGTAACCTTCTTGTGTTTTCCCTTAATATTCAGCAGTCATTATGTTGGTTAAGTCTGAAAAAGAGAAAGAGAGAAAGAAAAAAAAAATCACATTTCATGTACAAAAAAGCTTGCTCTAACAAACCTGATATAATTAATGCCTTATTCCTACACTTCAAAGCTGCCGGCACAATCAGCTGCTTGGTCTCTTCAAATGGAATTTTTGGCTATTTTTTTTTTCTTTTTCTGGAGAAAACAGCGTATGTTTCATCAACCAAACAGACCGCTACAAAACACTGAAGAGCATGGTTTAAACATTCAGGGCTTTATTCAAATGAGCAACTCAAGCCGCATATGTAATGAGTTGTTTTTCTTTTTTCCCAATACTTAATACTGTCTTGCAGTGCACGCAACCAGATGTTGCCTTTTTCCAGTAGCCCTGGTCACTGATGGCCTCATGCAGGAGCTGAGGGGCTGCTGTATTCCTGAATGCTCTGTGATGAGGATGCTCTTTGGCTCAAACAAACGAACACTTCACAGGCACAAAGAAAGATAAACACTTTTCATAGCTAACGCGTCTGAATGTTACTTCTGAAAGGGAAATAGTTTGGCTTGGAGTTCTCTGTAAAGAGATGACAGAAAAGGAAGAAACTCCCACTTCAAGACTGAGTCAAGGTCAGCTCTTGCTTCCACTGACACTAGTGGGAACAGGATCAGACCACCCCCATGCCCTCTTGGCAACCATCTCCAAGTCTGTTTCTTCACATCAAAGAGAGAGAGCTAAACTCACTTGCAGACACTGGGACACACTACTTTTGTCCAACAACATGAAGACATGCAGTGCTACTTGGCTACCTTGCCCCGAGCAAGACCTTCTTTCTCCTTGTAAAGAATTCAGGAGGACATTAATGCTTGTCCACCCACACCCTGACAGATGGAAAAAAACACAACACTCAAGCAGTATGAAGGCACTGGCAATGTATTTGGCCATGAAAAAAATCATCATCAAGAAATAACGGAGTTTTGGTGATAGGTTAAACCCACTGGGGATGACAGAAATTTCATTTTACAGAGGATCTGTCAGAGAATATAAGATATTTTAACAATTCTGCACAGTTTGCTGTCCAAGCTCTCTCCCATTCTGGCCCATCATACTTGCTGTGCGTGATGCCATGGCCAGAAAAGAATACACTTTTCTACTCCAGAGGATGAGAGCATTCCAGTGCCCACTGGGATCCCAGTTTGGTGGCTGCTCCTCTGAACTGGGGGATCTGTTAGTTCACCACAGTTCTTCTGTCCTACAACAAAGGGTTTGCAAACTACTGCAGCGCAAGCAGTAAGTAATGCACTTTCTATCTGTGAGGTCCTGGTCTAACCTGACTAGTGACACATGAGAAGGGTTACTCCAAAATGCTCACACACATCATGATGGCTCACAGGCAGCAGCCTGAGCCCCGCTTGCCCTGGAGAAGTGTAGTGACGTAGCTCATCCCAACCACCAAGGGTCCAGGACTTCTCTGCTCTCTAAGATTCACTGAGATTGTGCTTACAGATGCTTTGGAGACACAGCTTGGAGGGTTTCACTACCGTTTCTCTTCCCTTCAGAAGGTGGTGCAGATACCCATCAGGGCAATGCCAAATGATTAGTCAATCAGCACCTTCAACTAAAGTTCCTAATGACAACTGCTATCCAGCCCTAGTAGGCTGAATGGGTGCTGAAACAGTTGGTCCCTACAGCACTGCTGCCAGATCTGGCAAGGAAAGCTGTCCTTTTGCACTATTAAAGCTTTGCACTTATTAACAACTATGCAGCACTGGGCTAATGCCAGCAGGCTGGGTAGCACCTTGCTCACGTGGTGTGCTGCGAGTATTAACAGTTCCATTACCCACAGACGTGTCTGTTGGGCCACGGTGCAGTACAGGATGGAGAAAAAAGAGCCAGGTACACAAACCATTCTCTAGGACTTCAGCACTTCGTAGCATCTTCTTCCATCACAACACACACAGTGTGCCCTGTGCACACTCCCAGCTTTCCCAGGAGCCAGCAGTGCTCCTCCCCACATGCATGCAGCCCATAGGATGTGCGGCTGCACAGGAGCATCTGGATCTCTCCTGGCTCCTTCATCCAGCAAGGCAGCATGACTGCTGGGCTCCCATGTCAGCTGCTGAACAAGGATGTGGCTGAAGGAGGATGTGGCGCAGTTGAGCAGTTTCCATGGTCTCCATGGTTTCAGTTCTCTTCAGAAACAAATCCCCTCACATCATCTTTGAACACATCGCTCAGCTTCCCTGTAAGGCACAGTGCAAAGTGTGCTGCACTAATCTGTGCTGCTGCATGCAGAAAAAACAGCACAGAATGTGGATGATGCAAGCCAGAGGCTTCAGCCATCAATAAAATTGAACCTGGTGCTCTAACAGAAGGACCGAGCATAAAGATAGCAGAGAACAGAAATAAGCCCCAAATTTAATTTTTGTTCTGGCCGTGAAAATTCCTTCTTTAGCTTACATGGCAACTCAGCTATCCTGTTCCCTCATTGGATGGGCAGAAGGAAAATTATTTTCTTGCTCCTCATGATTGTTGTTGTTCCATGCTGGTTTGAAATCAAAACAATTACAAGATTCAATGCAAACAGAGACACGAAAAGTATATTTCATCTATGCCGCCTGCTCAAACTTCAGCTTGCATTCAGCCATTCTTGCTCCTCCTGAGTTGCCTTCCATTGCCTTACTGAGCAGTGCTGCTCTCCAGAGCTGTATGAAGGCAGCAGACATTGCACATCTTCACACAGCAGCTCACAGCCTGCCACTGTTTCATTTTGCACAGAAATTTTTACTGTGCATTTTTACCAGTTATCTTTTTTGGAGGGGTAGATTTTAACTTACTTGAAAGGAGCGCACGTTCTGTTTTAGTCCTCTGGCAGAATGCCCACACAATGCTTTTACATTGAATAGAGCCCTGAATGCTATGTGTTTAATGCTGATAAAACCCCAAAGCTGCTATGTGGTCTGGTCCACGTTTTTCTTGGGAAGTAAAAAAAGGAAGAGCCAAAGCAAACTGCTCAAAACAACATCAGAAAGCCATGGTGAACCTGTGTTTGTCAGGCCAGCATGGTCATAACGCTTTTCTTTTAAAATAGTAAGCAGAATTGTTGCTACCCCACAAGAACATCACAACAAAAAAATATACCTTGGACACAGGCTGTTTTAAATATGTTCTCCCAATTGCAATAGTATCAGATGGCAGTAATTTTGGAGCAGATTTTGATCCCCTTATTTATGTTGGCAAGCAGTTGTCTCCACAAATAGATCCACCACCTCCCATGTTAGCAACTGATTGTCAGCGTGAGTAAAAAGATCAGAGTCCTTTATCCCACTTCAGTATTCTGGCTGCAGCAGGAGCAAAAACCCAAACCTAATAACACACATATTTAATTTCCAACAAATCTAGTCTTTTTCTAGACAGTAAAATAATTCACTTCCTGAAAAGCATCCATGGGCATCCTTACACAAGCAGGCACCAACACAACGCCTCACTTATCAAGACAGTATCTGGACTAGGAAATAAAACAGTAAATGCCTCAAGAAAAAACAACCCTTATGCGCTGAGCTTGACAGTCAATACTTCCTTATAGGTTAGAGACTACAGTCAGGAGTCAGGGTCATTATATGGGCATCCAGAGCAGTGAAAGTAACAGCGATTGAGGAAGTCACCTCTAACATCAGCCGGCTGAGAACTGGTCACAAGAGATTTACCTGCAGAACGTAAATATGTTGCCATGAACTCACTGATTTGTGAGCTAATGCTGCACCCTATACAGAAAGCCATACAGAGCCGTGGATCCCTTTCCATGGGAATAATCTGTTTATGGGGTGTTTTGGAAAAGTGAATGGAAAAAATACCATTCAGTATTTAACAGCAGAGAGCTGTCATAGGGGTCTGCGTCTTACTGAGCAAGCTCTGGGGTGGGCTGCCTTACTTCAGGTATGGTTAGCTCACTAACAGCAGATAGTAAAACTGTATCTTTCTACTGAGGGAACAGGACACACAACACAGTGAGGGAAAGAGCCTGAGCTACAGGTGGTGGTGGTGGGCGCAATTACAGCTGGGCACAGGGCTGCCCGCGTCTCAGAGGAGTGTCTGTAGATCTCAAGGGTGGGAGAGAAACTAAAAGAAAAGAAGAGATAAGGAAAGAAAGCAGGCTTGTCAATCCCAGGGATAAAAAAAACACCATCACGAGCTGAGTCCTCGGAAAGTATGAAATTGGCTGAAAAAAAATCACCAGTGCTGGAAATACTTTTATTTGCTCTGAGCTTTGAGTCTTTAGGAAGCCATCATTGCCATTTCTGAGCTTTCCTCTGCCCCCTGGAGGCCAGGCATTTCATTAACAAAGTGCAGAGGAAGGCGAACGGTTTGGCCCGAGTCAATTCTCGAGGAAGATCCCCAGGACGCTGTACAGGGGGTACAGGTGTGCCTGAGACACAGAGCTCTTCTGACCCGGAGAGGGGGACAGCCCGCAGCTGCAGGGCCAGGCCTTGCCAAACCCAACTGCTCCCTCACCGTTAGGAAGACCAGGTCTGCTCACACTGTTCAGCCCCTGCGTGGGCAGACCGTGGGACAGCCGGGGCTCCACGTCCCCACAGATGTGCAGCACCTCCCAGCCCCCAGCCCCGGTGGGGTAACCAGCAGAGGGACGCAGCTCTCTGCTCGAGGTGCCCCAGACTCATCCTTTTCCTAGAATCACAGAATGGCCTGGGTTGAAAAGGACCGCAATGCTCCTCTAGTTTCAACCCCCTGCTACGTGCAGGGTCGCCAACCAGCAGACCAGGCTGCCCAGAGCCACGTCCAGCCTGGCCCTGAATGCCTCCAGGGATCCACAACCTCCTTGGGCAACCTTGTCTTTTCCTCTCTGCCCTACCGATTCTTCCTACCAGACTTCTGCCTGCACCCCCGTCCATTTTCGCTTGCTCTTGGCGCCATCTGACGGTGGATGAGCCGGGCGGCTCGTGCTGCTATTTACACAGAACAGCAGCGCTCGGATTTGGGGACTTTTCGGTCACTGAGGCCCTGGCTGACCTAACTCAGGAAGCATTTGGTTCTTACACGGAAAACATGCCTGAAGTTCACAGCCATCCCTGACACTGCTACAAACCTGGGAAACAAAGCAAACCTTCTAAACCTCTTGCCAGCTCAGACAGCCACTACAGTCATTTTTTTCCACACAAACACCTCTTTGAGGACAGGAAGGCGCACAGTGTTCGCTGGCCGGAACACAGCTGTGCACTGCACCCCCAGATGGTTCGAGGGAGGTGCTGGGCTGGCACAGCTGGGTCTCCTTATACAGGGAGAATGGCAGAGCCCTGACCACAGGAGTCACACACTGAAGTCTTCACGAGGCAGAGAGCCACAAGCCTGATGCTTTGTACCTCAGAGAGACACAGAGACAGGAAGCTCTGGGAGGGGTCTTAAGCATGAGATGATAGTGGCTCCCCAGAGGCCGTGTTTTCTGAGGAAGGGCTGAAGCTGAGCATGCAGCTGGGTGCTAAGGCACCTCAGCAGTGTCAGAAGGGAGACTGTGTTGTCAGGCTCCTCTCACACCTGGGAATCCACATCACTCAGCAGCTCTGCTGACAGCACAGCTCGGCTGCTGGCCACGTGGCAGAGCCTTGGCAGGAGAACCAACCGTGCAAGAACTGGTTCTGAGAGGAGCAGTAAGTGCTGGAGCACAGAGGCTGGTGTCGGTCCAGAGGCACAGAAATAGTTGTTAAAGGGATGATTAACCAATCCCCATGCCAATACCCGACACTGCAGCTTTCCTCTCTTTTGCTGGGGTTGTGACAAAATACTGACACAAACACACAACTGATATAAACACACAAAGAGAGCGTCTGAAGCTGCATACAATGATGTAGACACTATATATAATTAAATATATGTATATACACACATTTTATATATACACACATTAAAAATGAAATATACATGCTATTGCAACAACAGATTGCACACCTTCTCCTTGGAAGGCCATATCCCAAGGCAGGGTCTGCCCTAAAATCTGCAATATGCAGAGACTGTAAGGTGCACAGGAATTCTCATGAACTCTAAAGAACTCTGTGGGATGGAACAGCTTTTACACAAATGTGAAAGAATAAGCAGGCTCCCAGTGTTCAGTGAGGCAAAATGCATTGTGCAAACAGTCTGATTCTACTCTCGCATCAGTTTTACATCACTGCAGCTCATGGTTTGCAGGAGTTACTCTCAGCTGACATCCATGCAAGTGCTGGAACAAAAATAGTGCTTATAGCATCTTTTCTCATTCAATCATTTCACTAGGGCAAAATTTGGATTGGTTGGGGGGACCAGCCCCATGTTTCTGTTCTATTCTGACTGCTGAAACACAATGCAGAAGGATCTGCATGTGGTATGCACAGGTCACTGTGACACAATGCCTTTCACCCCTAACTTCAGAGCCTTCTGGGAGCAAATTGCATGTAAAGAGAATTATACTAATGAAAGATTACCCCTTCACTGGTTTTCTGCAAATCTGAAGAAGTGTTTCTTGTGTCATTGCCTGCGTCCCCAGCATCAGAGCTGCTCTTATTTTCTTCCTCTTTGCAGTCCTTATCATCTTCATCTCCAGGAGATTTCCGTGACTGCTTGGAGGATTTCTAAAATGATCAACAGCAAAGTTATAAAGCAAAAACTGAGCTTCAGCCTTAGAAAGACCCTTTTATAATGTATCTGCAATGCAGATCTGCCTGATCATGTGGTTCACTGTTCAAGGTGTATATTGGGGAGGATATGTGGGGTGAAAAGCAGTTGGAGTTACTGACATCAGTGAAGCAAAAAGATATTCTGTGTTCAACACAGGTTGGCAGCACAGCTGACTGTAAGACAGACACAGTAATAGGAGATGGGTATTAGTGTTGGGTCACCTGTAGATTTTGTTAGTTAATGAAACAGATGGTGCCAGCTTGACAAAAGTTTTGATTAAACACAGAGATGTAAAATGAGAATAACATTAGCAGAACTGCTTTCCATATTTTTTAGTGCTGTCAGCTTTAATAAATTAACATTAAGGCCATGTGGAGCCAATATATCTTTCCTGCTCCCTTTATGTTATGCAATTCTACAGCACAAAAGGATAAACTGTGGCATTAAGCCACCATTTTCCTAATCCTCTGTTTGTCCAGAGTCTTCTGCAGAGAAGATGGTAGACCAGACCTGAATTCCTAATGTAAAACACACAAAGGGGGTGAAATTACTTAGAAGACTTTGTTCAGCAGATGAACCACAAAAACCCCTGCTCCTCCCCAAATTAAGCCTGTATCATATTGTTTGCTTGCTTCTTTTCATTTTAATTATTTTTCACTTCCAGAAGAATAACATGAATGTGAATGAATGTGACTGCCAGACCTTCAGCAGTTTAAGCAAAGGACAGATGTGGAGGTGGGCATAGAACTGAAGAAGTGACTACAACATTGCTCCCTTTCACACAGATGTCAAGAGAAGTCATTTCAACCTATAGTTGTCACCTACACAGGTGATTACATTGGCCAGCCATTAGAAGGCCCTCTGAGACACACTACCCCCTTAGCTTTCTCATCTCTGCTGTTACTTAGATATTCACAGGGTAGGGCAAGCACTAAAATGAAAGTAATTAATTACCCTACTTCTTGCTTACAGAATTAGTTCTTAGAATCATAGAATCAAAGAATGGTTTGAGTTGGAAGGGACCCTTAAAGGCCATCTGTTCCAACTCCTCTGCACTGATCAGGAACACCTACAGCTGATCAGGTGCTCAGAGCCCTGTCCTGCCTGACCTGGAGTGTCTCCAAGGACAGAGCACCCACCACCTCTCTGGGCAACCTGAACAGCTCTTCCTCACTCCCATTCTGTTGTTTACTGTACTGAAGTATTTTATAGACAGTTACAACAGGAGAATCTGAGCACACCTGACCCTATGTTACCTTTTACCACAATATTTGGGGCAGTCACACATCTCCAAGATGGGAGAAGTAAGCTTGAATTCTCCTAGACAAGGACCAAACCTCAGCTCACATTTTGCAAGATGCACAACTCTTAAAGCATTTAAATTGTTCCTTATGAGGAAATACCTCTCTAAATGTATCTAACTCCTCAATTCCTTGAAAAATCTGAGAATTTCTGGTTAACTTTGAATGAATTTTCTTTCCAGCCTTTCTGAACTCTTTCCATATACCTTCTCAAAGCATAAGCACAAGAACAGGGTAGAGTATTTCAACTGCTGTCTCTCCAAGGCTGTCTCAAACAGTAAGAGCACTTTCCCTTGTCTTGGTTGAACACCATGGTTATGGTAATGGAATTAAAATGCTAAAGAAGAAAGGACGGATTGCCACGAGGTGCATGATGTGTTGATTATAAATGCACATGGATAACTACGGAAAAACTCAGATTACCTTTGAAGTGTAGGATTTTTTTCGTTTTGAGCCTGCTTTTTCGTTCTTTCTTTTGCCTTTTCCATCCTCTTCTACCCGATCACCTTCCTCCTCACTGCTGGCATCTGCTGTATTTCCTCCTTCTCCCTCAGTTTCTGATGAGCTCTGTTGCTGAATTGCCTTTAAAGTAACAATAGTGACAGAATAACAATACTAATATAAATAACAAAAATATCACTACATTCTGTAGTGTAGCTGTTCTCAATTAACAGAAAGCCCTAGTAATAGAGAACTCACACTTTAATCGTTCTAGTCAGGAAGAGCTCAGGATATTCTTGCAATTACTGAGAGAAAGGACTTTAAAAGCAGTTTTCTCAGCCACCACTTGAAAATGGTTATTAGATACAGATCTGGGATAGCACATTCTGAAGGATTTACGCAGAAACTGATCTGATAACAAAAGTGCATGGGCTAGAGAATTCAGGGCTGTGGAGAGACCTGGTAAGTTCTACTTTGGGCAAAGCTATGGAAACCTCTAGCTTTTGGCTGAATAGGGGAGACTTATTCTGGGGAAAAGATGGCTGTTACAGGCTCCCCAAAGGGCAAGAAGAAGTATTAGGAAAAAGCAAACACTGACCAGAAGGCTGAGAGCTCTTTGACAGCCCATCTCCCACAGCCTATTCACTATATATTTTTTTTAAATCCCCAAGTGTATGCAAAACATCTGTAGAGCTGAAAATATAAAACAGGAACACAGAGGGGCAGCAGCTTGTCTGCAGGTGGTCCATATCTCTGGTTTGTAAGGGTTTCTGCTAATAATGTAATAGGCGTTTGCTATCTTCTGGAGGTGATTTCTACCTTCAAAGGACCCCATTTTTTAACGAGAAAAGTTCTCTGGCTTTATACAGCCCACTGACTGCTCTCCTCCCTCTCCCCCCAGCTGTGCTGACTTTTTCCTCCTGACATCCAACAGGGAGAGCTGTTGCACAGCAGCTACAGTCTGGGAACAGCAGCCCCAAACTGCCCCTCACAACACAGACAGTGGTATCCTATGTGCTATATGTGAGCAATGTGAAAATCAAAAGTGCCATGACCTCGAGGTCTGGGTAAAATGCACTAAACTTGATATAAAAATAAACAACAGAAAGAAGTTGTGATTTTGGGGAGTAAATAAAACCTTCCATTTTTAATGCAGGTAAACGTGCTGCAGAATCTTCCCCTTCACTACCCCAGAATATCAGAGAAAGCAAAGGGCTCTGCAGCACGATTAAAGCTCAATTTGTCACAGAGTGCAGGACTGCAGTTGTCTTTCTATTACTCCAATCACCAGCTGTGAAACTTTTTAGCTGCAGCAAAACCAGGCCATTCCATCATCACTCATACAACGTTTACATAGATAAGAAGTCTTCAAAGAAGAAAACAAGAAAGATAAGGAGAAATAGAAGTGAAACTCATTTACCTGATATCCAGTAAACTTTACTCCAGGGTTGTTTTCTATTTCCCACAGGCCTTCATTAAATCCTTTTCGTTTGTTTGACTTCCCAAACTTATCTTTGTATTCTTTATATGGGAAAAGGTCTTTGGGCCCCAGGAACGCACTGCATTTTAACAAAGGTAACATGCAAAAAAGGACTTAGACTCCTCCTGTTCAAATTAAAAACATTAACAAACATTTTTCTTATTCTTCTACTCATTCTCATTTTTTTGTTTTTCATTTTATTTATTCATCCATTTGTCTACCCACTGGCTTTAGGTTACTGCTGTGAGTCTGATTTCATGGACTGGCTCACCATCCCCATGTCTGATGTTGCAAAATCATGCTGTGTCTCTCTAGAAACAACTAAACTGAGTCTCATTTATTATATTAACTGCTGCTGGGAACTGGCACTCGAACAGTTTATGAAAGGGATTATATGACGTAATTGCCTGCAATAGCAAGGGACCAAACCTCCAATCCTATGTGTTACAACTCCAGAAAGGCCTAAAAATAATATTGTATGAAAAGAGAAGGCATTTAAGGAATGCCTAGAACTCAGGGGCAAAACCATACCCGTTGTACTACCGGACAGAAAAAGCAGAGGAGCCTCAGATCATCATCAACACTGCCAGTAAGCCTGGCAGCTTCTTCCATGGAATAAGCCCCCCACGTGCTAGGTTCTGTGCAAACACAATACAAATGTTCTCTTTCCCAAAAATCTTATAATTTTGTATAAGAAGAAACAATGGGTGAGTATAGGCAGATGAGTAATACAAGGAAACAATGAGACACACAGGGTGCTTGTGGCCAAATTGTTTTTCAGACAGCACAGCAAAGGAAGAGTTTGTGCTCTGCTGCTCCATGTCAGCTACGTGCTGTACCAACTAATCTTAGGTACAGACACCACAATGCATGTAAAAAACAAAGAGAATGGTCATTTATCCTACTTTGCTTAATTTACAGCACAATTCTAAGTTCTTTATAAAACTGAAGAAGCACCATTTTCTTTCCATTGACTCTCTGTATCTGGTGCTTCCTGCACTCTGTGTTGCAGTACAAGGAGAGCTAATCACAGAATCACAGAACTGCAGGGGCTGGAAGGGACCTCTAGAGATCATTGAGTCCAGCCCCCCTGCAAAGCAGGCCCCAACCATAAGTTACATTAAAAACAGTGAAGTTAAAAACATAACACAGTGCTTCATTCCCACATGGAAGATTCCATGTCACCAATGATCAGAGCTGAAGAAGTTGCACTGTCCTACACTATAATCACTGTCCTACTTTCCTGATGATGTCAGTAATTGCAGCTACCTCTGTGCTCTCTGTTAGAGCAGGGTCTGGGAGCCCACCCCTCACAGCTCGGTTATTCTAATATCCTGGGTGCAGAAGCTGCCCTTTTGTGCAGGTGGGCTGCTGAGCTGCAGCGATCTGCCCAACATCAACAAGAACAAGTGCTTCTAACACAAATAACAAAGAGAAACCTTGGGAAACTTTTCACAACTTAATTTCTCTCAACAGTAACGTTTGGAAATATTTATGCAGTCTTATGTACGATTCCATGTATAGTGAACACTGAAAATTTGTCCACGGCTTTGAAATGCATTTATTGCCATGGGAGTGTGTAGCAGTTTCTACTGCTCAGTTATAAAACTCACGAGCTGCAATCTACAGTTCATTATTAACAGTAAGGCTTCCTCGATTACTATGGTAATAACTACAGAATGCTTTCCAGTTTCAGATGCTGCAGTAAGATCACAGACTGTTGAACTACGAAACAAAAGAGATTAGCAGTTTGGTGCTCATTCATTCAGAATAACAGCAGTCCAACTTTTTTCTCGAGAACCATTTTGAGGAAAAAATTTAAGATTTCATTTTGGTTTCTGATTTCAAGGCATCAAAAGTTCATTTATTGTTTATCTCCTTAGATAACCTCATGATAGCAGTAGTACATTTCAACATATAAAAACATCAGATTGTTTCATTACAGCAGCAGCAGGAAATATTTTAACTAGAAGCTATTTTGATTTTGATTATGCAGAATCTATCCTTAAGGATCTTAAAAATGAAACATGATGCATGAGCTGGGGACCTTGTTATGTTATGGAATATCTGTAAAACTCAGAAAGAAGAAAACAAAAACATTGAATATAACTTCAAACCTCTATAACTGAATTTAAAATGTGATCAGAAATTCATTTTTTCATGTCTCTTTTCTTAAATGTTTCCAAAAAGCATGTTCTTTGCAAGTAGGAAAGCTTCAAAATGTAAATATTACATGCCAAATGGAAATGGTGATTTTTTAAAAGCTAGCTCAGATTCTGTTTAAAATAGACTAGAGGCTGACAAGGCGAAACTCTGTAGCAATTACTATGAGACCTAACTTCCCCTCTCTGTTCTGATCCCTTTCTCTCCCTACGAGGTCAGCCAGCTCTGTTCTTCCAGCACTTGTGAGAGCTCCATCCCACAATATCCCCAGCACAAATCTCAAAGGAATGCATATATTTCAAAGCTATGTGAGGATTGCGTGAGACTCTGGGGTCTGCTTCCTTTCATTTTACTGAGTTCTCATCCAGGGCAGGAACCTGAACGTGTCTGAATACAACAGGCTGATCTCTGCTATCATGTACACCTACCTTCAGGTTTCACTCTGCTAAGTTAACACAAACAAGCTAGGCTCATATGACCTATCTCTAGTCTCCTAGTGGCTTCAGTTAGGATTTGTTCCAATAAAACCAGCGGAGGCAGCTTCAGCTGAAGCAGATGACATTCTCAATGGAAAATACCTTGTTTGTTCACTTACGTTTCATGAGTCCCAAAAAAAAAGATGGGGTATTTATTTGCTGGAGGCTTCACAGCTCCTTCAGGGAGTTCATCAATCTGTGAGACAGAAATGGACACAGCGTTACTACGACTGTGGGGTCTTGTGGCAGAGCCCCTGCCCAGCTGTGACAGAAACACTTTGGAGAGACTCGAGAAGACCAGTGGGCAGGCAAAGTTTTGTTGATTTCGTAAGCACTGCAAAACATGAAGGTGATAAAATCAAGTCTGCTTAATTTAACTGTTAAACTTGGATACTGCCTTCTAAAAGGCACAGAAGCCTGGAGGGTAATTTGTCTGTCTCACAGGGTTACCTAAATAACTCCTGCAGCAAGTGGGGAACAAATGGCATCTCTGGAGCAACAACACCAGCCCACCTCACACTGGTGGTGATGGCGGCACCTGGTGGAACACACAATGCACATCAGGGAAGAGGCTCCGGCACTCTCCTTTCCCTGGAGCCCTAATGCCTGCTTTTGGCCATTCCCCTGCCCCTCTATCTTGTCCAGCTCAAAGTTTACAGTCTCCTGTAACAGAACAGCAGAGCCCAGGTGCCTCTCCACACAAACCAGAAACACAGTGCCGCTTCAAATAACACAGGGCCCAACAGTGGGCATGGTGGTGATGGGTCGATTGTTGGTCTGGATGATGTTAGTAGACTTTCCAACCTTAATGATTCTGTGATTCAATAATCTGGGAGATTTTTTCCAACCTTGATGACTCTGAGACAGTGCCTGTCTTCCCAGAAATGATGCTTCTGGACATATGTGAGCATCTAAAATGAAGTACCCAGAGAACTCTGGTTAAGAAGTGAGAGCCCAGTGAATCTAAAAATCTATAGGGCAACACTATAGAGCAGGTGAGTGGCTTGCTGCCTGCATCTTAAACAATTCAATCTGAACTTAAGCACACAGAATCCTGCCAAATGTCACTGGAACTGAAAGCAAGGTGCTGACATACCACTGCCATAAGAAATCTGCTCTTCAGTGCAGCCAAGAGAAGCAACCTGCCTGTTTTCACTCAGGAGGCCAGGCCCACATATGCTTTTCTTCTCTATTCCAGCTGAAGGACCCCAAACACTGAATTCTTGTTGATTAATAAACACCAGATTGTTTTCAAAGGATGTTCTCCTGCACTGTAAAGCATCTGGTGGCTATGCAACTCTGAGCACTGACTCTAATTCAGGTCCTTTTGGTCTTGCTGAAAGGACACCAGCGGGGGACAAAGAAACCAGAGCCTCGTTTGAAACATCACAGGGCTCCTCTCTGCAAAAGGAATGGGTGCTCGTCTTCTAGGCCTAAGTGGAGCATTCCTTGAAATTATGCCTAAATTGGAGGATAGATGAGACCTCCAGACCATGCCCTGCGGCCAGAGGCATAGCAGTGCAGGCTGCAGCACCATGTGGGCACCCTTCTCTTATTTACCACACCTAATGAATTGACAAATAAAAGGAGAATGTGCTACTCATATGCACACAAAGGGAAGATACACGCTGTTGGAAGATGGAGGCTCGCATTCAGTTCTCATTCAGCTGCGTGCAAAAGGCACACAAACAACACAACAGGCTGTTGGAGGACCTCTTCATCACCAGCAATATACTGGAAAAAGACTGCCAAAGATATTTTTCCAGAACTCATTATTTTCTGACATTCACTATTTGTTTTTAAGTAAGTGCCCATAACATGATTATTAGTTCAATAATTCATGACTTAAATACAGTTATTAGACTGTAACAGCAAGAGAAAGTATGAAGGGGAAAACACTGCAACTCACTTTACGAACTGATAGCAAGGCAGGGAGATAATACATCTCACTCCACAACACATCATATGCTGCTCAATGCTACGCTCTGGAGCAACAAAGGCTGTGCTGGCAGTTTACCAAGCTCTGGGGTAATATACCTTGAATGCCCGAGCACCACGGCCACCCTTCTCTGTGTGGTGACAAGGACGATATCCAGAGACAGACAAGAGCCCAGAAAAATGGGGCTCCTGTGACTGAGACATATAACGTCTGCTGGGACAAGACAGGGGATCTCTTTGGTTGCCTGAAATGTGGAGCCAGCTCCAGGCTGCATTGCAGAACAGCACAGTCCAGTTACTGCCTCAGCCCTTTAAGGCTTTCTCAGGAAATAAAGCTAGCAGCTGTAAATGATCAGTAATGCGGAGGAATGAAGACATGCTTAGCAGGGAATGCTGACCAGAAGGGAACAGAGATCTTACATCACACATCGTGCCGCACCATGAGGCAGTACGGATCATCTCCTAAGCAGCATCCCAGGGCAGTTAAGCCCCTTGTCATAGTCCCAGCAACTCACACTGCTGGCTAAGGAGTAGCACCAGACAGGGTAAGGGATGCACACACATCTGTCACACACCTCTCACCTGCTCCCCATGTCACAGCATAGTCCTTTGTTCATCTGAGTGCCCTTCTGACTGGGTATTGCTGCAGGGAGCCGTAAGAAACTTTCCATAGCTTGTGCAAGTTGGCATACACATACCCACGCAGTATCAATCTGCAGTAAACAGCTCAAGGACAGGCTGCTAATGCTCTTACTTAAATGTTTGACTGTGCAGCTGAGGTCAGGACTCCCCGTGCCTTTGCTGGTTTTGCCTTGAGCCCCCCGCCTCTCAGGCTTCTCTCTCTTGCACTATGACAGGGCCAAATACGAAGCAGTGGCAATGTCTTACAGCCATTTACATCTGTGACAAAAACTCCAGGGAATCTAGAGAAGGATGAGACCCTCTCTGCCATTCAGGAAGACCTCTTCCACCAACTGTAAATGAAGGAGCAAGGAGATGCAAGCTTTGTGCACTCTCTCTGTTCCCAGCACCCCACCTCAGCCCCCTGTGAATGGCAAGGCTCGAAGTGCTTGTTTAGCTACAGAACAGCCCCAGCACGCCTTGGTGATTGCTGCCGTTTTGTCGTAATGGAAAGCAAGCAGTACAAGCAACCATACTGCAGCCCCCTGCTGCTGCGCTCGGTCACAAATTATTCCCATCCTACCAGATGCTTTGGTTAAATACGCTGAAGATTTGGAGCTGATATTTTTCCCCATATCAGCAAGATCAAAGGCAGAGAGGGAGGGAGGGAGAGAGGGAGAGAAAGAGCGCGGGTGTGTGAGCGTACGGGTGAGGGAGGCATCGCTGCTTGGAACCGGGAACAAAAGAGATGAGTGCACCCGTGCTGGGGCACAGTGCTGCAGTCACAGAAACCTCCCTAACGACTCCACCATCAGTCTACCAGGCTGCTGCTGCATTTTGCTGCTGGAAGGAAGCAAACAGATTCTATAAGCCGCATCCAAAGAGCAGAGCAGTGTGCTGCAGCTCACTGCCGCGGGTGCGGGGAGAGCAGCGCATGGTGTGCAAATCTGATACGTGCAGCAACACCAGGGGCAGCCGCTTCCATTATGGCTAAAATTAACGCAGGTGGTTTCAGATTTCAAGTTTTATCCTCTTTCCTCCCATTGCTGTCATCTGCTTAATGAATCACAATCGCTTTCTTTTTGCACAGCCTCAGCAGAGTTGCACTTCCCAACGTTTGCTTGCCAACCAAGCAGCAGAGCTTTAAAGATGTAACTGTGCTTTTTCATTCGGTAAACAAATGCCAGGCTTCTAGGGTCAGGAATGCTGAACAGAAAATGCAGCCTGGACCTCTCAACCCAGGGCAGGGCTTTATGAAATGGTGTTGCTAGGGGCTACCAGCATGGAAACAAGAAATCTGCCTGCCTACATTGTGGTGTGCAGGCTAGGATGTATAAGCAGACTAAATATGCTGCTCTCGGCGGTGCTGAGTAATTGCTGACCTCTCAGGTAGTGCTCCCAGCCTGCCTTCAGCAGTCCTCCCAGTGCTCAGGCCAGCTCAGGAGCAGAGGGGCACAGACCACAGCTGCAGCCCCACAGCCCCAGCATTGAGCTGCCCCCCGGGAACAGCAGGGCTCCCTGTCCACAAACCATCCCCTGCAGGACAAGGCAGGCAGATCTGCTCCCTGGGGGGGCTGGTGTGGGAGCAGAGGCGGCTGCAGCCCCTCTTGAGTGTTCTGCTCAGCATTTGCATTCCCTGCAAAATGGGAAACATGTCTCTCTGACAGCCCTGTCTGTATGCCTACAGAAAGCAGCTTCCTGCAGAGGCTTACGTTACTGCGGCAGCCAAGGCAGAGGCAGCGCTGCCCAGCACGGCAAAGGCATCCCAGGTCCATCCCACCGCTCCGAGGGACAGCAGGGCTGCCCCAAACCCCTGTGCTGCAGATACGCTGCCGCTGAGAAGCATGAACTCCAGTCTGCCAGGGTGACTCCTGGACCAGAACAGTTCCCAGATCATGATCCATTATGTTCCAACGCAAAACATACAGCATGCAAAAATATCTACCAGGTCCACATGCACAAACAAGAAAGCTTTACTGTGGCATGCAGAGATGCTTATGTGGGCACCGCAAGCACAAGAACAAGTCCTTTTCTTTTGCAGAAGGAGAGAACTTAAAACTGCAGAGCAGTAATTGCTGATTGTTTTGACATGCTGTAAATGCCTTTGATTGGCAAAAGTACACAGAAGAATTGCAGAGATCTGTATCTCCCCCTGGAATCTCTGGAGTCCCTGCACAGCAGTCAAGCAAAGGCCTATAGTATTTTTGCTGGAAAGTGGTTCGAGCTGCTCACTATTGCCCAACACATGCAAGCAGCTTGATCTTCTGCAGTTAGCTTATTAGCATAGCTCTAAATGGATAAGAGCAATACTCTTCAGAATACATTGTTATAATAGAATATTTTGTGTTTCAACTACGTGCTGTTTTTATTCACATGGATTTAATACACTTTAGCTGATGCTACTGGGAGTCAGCAGCACAGCAATATCTTTTCTAAACCATTGTTTAAAATACTGCTCAGTAAAAATGTAAAAAGATGCTTTCCCCCCCCCAAAGGATCCTACAATTTAAATAATCACAATGATAATTAAAAATATATATATAATCCAACCTTAATATTGGGACTCAAGTTTTGTAGCATTGAACTGAACAACGATCCAACTAGATCTGGTTGGAGACTGCAGAATTTTGCTCTCTTTTCTCAGGACTATACGGTATTTGAAGCAGAGCACAGCTCTCTCCCTGACGCACATCACATACTAGAACTCCCAGTGCAGAATGCTGGCATATGCACTTTTTCACCCATTAAAAGAGATAACCCTGTGAAGGGTGAGACTAGAAGCAGAATCTAGCTTAATAAGGTGGAATTGCACAGCTACAAAAGCAGAAAAATTAAGAAAGTCTCTGGGCATGGAAGAGTGCCACCAGCAAAAACAAAAAGCAAAACAAGATTAAAAACAGCAGAGCATACTTTTGAGCACTGCTGAAAATGGCTGAAGGGGATCCTGCAGACAGCCAGAAATGACGATATAAAGACATCAATCCTTTTTTTCTGTGCATGCTCAGGACCTCAACGAGATAGAAGACAATGAAGGGTTAGTTGGAGCCCAAACAATGCTGGCAGGCAGTGTCTCGCTAGGAAAAATGAGCAATCCTGCAGCTGAGTTCTGCCCCTTTACATTCCTAATTATCAGCATATTTTTAAGACAGAAAGTTGAAATGCACTTTCAGCAGAGCAGCTTTCATCTTCAGTATGAAAATGGGGCCAAAGCTTAGTTCTGCATGACTAGTACCTGTACTCACAGCTTTGTAGGTAACAGATGTGTTGGTGTGATTCAAGGCCTCCACGAGCTTCCAGGGCTGGAGGACGGGGATGCTGGAGGCTCAGCAGATACAAAGCCTCTGCCAACAGCCTCTGGGATGACCTTGGCCACGCTGCTGCTCTCCTTTACTCATTACACATGGGGACAATGGCATTTACTAACAAGCACCCAAGGCCCACCAATGAGAAGCCAGGTGTTGCCAGGAGAAGACACTTTCAGCAGGGTCAGATGAGGATTTCAGGTCACCAAGCTGTAATCCTCCCAGTGCCCACACACCAAAGTTAGGCTATTGCAAAACTGCTCCATTTTCTCCAAAGGAAACGTTTCTGTGCCACTTGTAGTGAAGCAACAGTGCTGACACTGGGAGTTTTTGTTTTGTTTTGTTTTCCCCCTTCCAATCTGTTTCCTAAGGAAGTGAAAGGATGTGATCACAATTACCAGCCAGATTCTTACCTTTAATAACTCCAGCCAAGTCAGCCACATTGAACAGAAGAGAAAAGGCCAAAGGGCTACTAAGAGTCCCCATGTTTTTTGACATACAGGCTGTCCATCAGAGGACAGACAGACAAGTAGTGGATGTGCTGAGATGCAGCCTGCAGAGCAAACTGAGCCGCAGTGCAAGGCAGCAGGGAACCCACACAGAGGTGTGCCAGAGGAAAATGATCTTCTTAAGTTTCATGGCTCACAAAATTACTTTTTACTTGTGCAGAGGTGGTGAGAGGCTGTTCGTTTCTAACACGTTGCATTTACTTCTGATTACCCTTAAGTAGAAACACAGAAGTTTGATTCTCCTTTGAATTATCTCTGTTATTAAACTAGTCTGCAACGTGCATCCACCTGAGCAAATCTCTGAGCCCACCAACTCCTCATTGTAGCACTTTCTGACAACAACATTTAGTTATTCTACTTTATCAACTTACTACAAATATTTTTGTCTTGAAATATTAAAAGATTGCAAGAAATAAGCATACAATAACATGTTTGGAAGACAAACAGCAAATAAAAACTAATTTAGCAGTCAAGACAAAACAAACGAGAACTGTCAGGGCTGAACACAAACACCAAGTTTTTCTCTTGCCTCTCTCTCCTAGTAAGCCAAAGGGACACAAACATTGCACCATTCCCCTCCCCTAAATGCCCAGTGCACCCTGCCCCATCACATCAGATCTGCAGGAAGGAACAAGTGAATAATGCTTTAAGAACACGTGAGGCTGAAGAATATTTTTAGGCCTTCAAAATGTATGCTGGAATTTTACTATTTCATTCATGTTTGTTGTTGTAAGGAAAAACGTGCTATTAATGAGATAGGACATTTTGCCCAGCCTGTTTGATCAGAACCTTTCCAACCAGATGCAGCATACCCAGAGCACCGACATTTGCTTAGATAGCACAACCGAGTTTTGTACTCAAAGCCCATCAGCTAAACCTGCCCAGCGCTCTGTCCTTCTCTGTCCAAGCTGCTACTGAAAGAAGTGCTGCTGGGCCTTACACTCACTTTGGCCCGCATCAAGACAAAAGGTAAGCACCTTTCTGGAGGGCTGCAATCTCCCCAACTCATCTGGCCGTGCTTACTATTTCTTTTCCAGTGCAAAGCACTTCCCCAAAGACTCAGTTAAGAAGGATAGAATGGCACAAATTTCAGGCTAGCTCAGGTGCAAGATCTGGCCCAGCTTCCCACAAAGTACACAAAGCCCTGTTGACACTACAGCTTGTGTTTAGAATTGTTCTGAGTAAGGAAACGTGACTGATTGAAACTGAAGGTACAAACCCATAGTTTACAGGGGGTGAACACAAAGATCTGAGAGACAAAGAAGGGAACAGCCTGACTCACCTGCTGCAGTGAGGTGCCAGCTTGGGTACCTGGAAGGTTGCAGCCACCTGGGCCTTTGGGAACAGCAAACCTTTCTCCTCTAGGAGGAGGAGGTTTTGTTAGCTGTAGGCACAGCTAATGAGTATAAATAACATCAGGGGACTGCAGCAGTCTTTGTTGCTGTGACCCTCCAGCAGTATGAAGGTCTGAGTCTAGATTTTGGGGCCATGGGATGAACAGCAATCACCAAATACCATTGGCATCCAGGTCCAATTATTTTGTTGTGCAAATCACATATACAACATGTAGTCAGTCTATGGGGAATGAGAAACCATGAAAACTAACTGCAAGCCAATGAAACAGAAATCTACAATCACTTTTCATTCAAAGTCAGGCTTTCTTGTTAACTGTTGACAAACTGCAGACCTGTACCTGCAGAAAAGCAGGAGTACACAGCCTTGGGTCACTGTAAGCTGAGCCACAAACAGCTGTTTTCTTCATTACCGCCCCAGCTTCCACTGTAGCACAACCTGACCAATGCAGCTGCCACAATGTTTTGCTAAGGTGCAACTCCTGCCACTGGGTCACTGAAACCCCTGCTTTGCTTGACATGGTCCACACCTCCAGAGTGGGTTCACTCCTCTCCATGGAGCTGTCAGACCCCACCTGGGTGTATTTCCTGGGCTTCCCTTGATTCCCCTGCTGTCACTGCAGCATCAGATATGTTCTCTGCAAAGACCCTCCGACTCAGTTAAACTCTCAGGAATGTTAATCTGTCTGCCTGAAGAGAGTTAGGAATGAGTTTTTCCAGGCCAAGTCATACTCCTTTCACCTGCCTGTTTTCTGTGCCCGCAACCTCTGGATGACAGCCCTCATTTAGCCTTGATCAAAAACGTTACACTGCTTAAATTTACTTAGATATAGCTGAAAAGAGTAACAACTGTATTTATCAAAACAAATACCTCAAAACAAAACAAACTCAAGCGATGCCTTACAGGAATGAAACCTCTTATATAAAATACTCACAGCACTCCAAACTGTACACATGAACTTAGGCATTTAAATCCTAATTACTAAACTGTATTAAAAGAAAATCACTCAAATGTAATAATAAAATGAAGATGATGCATTTTTCAGAGTTGTAAGTGACATTAGCATCAGAAACAAGTGGAATAGATTGGCACAACAGCCACCAGTGCTAGGGTGGCTCACCCACTATTCTAAAAATATAATTATTACATAAGTTCAGATCAGGACCACAACGTAAAGGTTTTAATCAAGTGAGTACTCAGGTTTAGGCTTTAACTTATAAATTTTCATCACAGGCTTGGAGTTGCCTACATGTCTAGGTGCGTGTAGGATGAAGACTGATCAGTACTATGCTTTCTTTCTATCCAGTGAGTTGAACTGTACTTGCCTATGTAACTATTTTGTGTTACCTTTCAGTAACTAGTGGAATGTGGTGCACCCATGAACACAAGTTACCTACAAAACCCAGCAGCTCAGCTCAGTTGTGTTACAGAGGTTAAAGTTCACTCCAGACACAGCTTTCTTCCCAAACCACTATATTTTAAATCAGGTTACCATTTTGTTTTATCAAGCAGCTATAAAGAAATAACATATTTTGGACTCACCTTGTGCAAGCAACTAGGAAAAGGCAACAGCATAGAGAACTTAATGAATGAGATGTATATCTGGACCCAGGAAGGACCTCCAGGAGCACCAAACATACAGATTCATCCTGGGATCCAGACAGTGTTTACATACAGCCCTACAAATCAACGCTCTCCAACCATACAACTTTCAGTCAATACTGAAAGTTTTAATTTGAACCACTGCTTGCTTTTACTCCTGTAACACTATAACAGGATAGAAAGTACCACAGTGATAGCAGGGTGGCAGAGTGTTTGGCTGCAGCAAATAAGAACAAGCCCCAATGCAGCAGCTGCAGAAATGAAAGAAAAGAGCTGCTTACTCTTAGAAGGCCTGATGTAGACAGGGATCTCTAGCAAGAGATATGCTCACCTCCACTGCCAAGCCTTAAATGAGGTCTGGGAAGGGGTGGATCCTGGCTGCACTCCTTCCAGTCACTCAGATGCACTGCATTGCATTGCACTGCATGCACCTGAGCTCCACTGGGTTGGCCCTACCTTCCCACAGGTGCTCAATCACTGCTTCAGGCCATGACTTAGCATTTCCACTTCAACTTGCATTGGTGATGGCACATGACACGTCCAAGCCATCTTTCTCAACCACATCTGTAGCTCTTACTGCTCGTACTTTTCATCCTACAGAGCCCAGTTCCACCTCACACGATGGCAGTCCCTTCCAGACGACCTGTCCTGCAAGCAGAGGACTCTGGGTGGGGAGCCAGCTCTGACATTCCGGTTATGACACCAGGTCAAGCACACTGCCACCTCTGACAAGCAAGTAAACCAACACTCCATCTAGCAGCAAGTGTTTCAGTAGAAGGAAAAGCTTCTCATTAAAAAATTGCTCCCCTTGCTTCCACATCTGATAAGGAAGCTGGTATTCTTCTTAACATATTGCCACTAAAACCTTTATTATTATGAGCTTCTAGAAACGTAACAGTGAGGAGCTTGATCTTGCAGCATAGCTGGGCATGCAGTTTGGCAGCACAAACAAAGCCTTTGCCTTTGTGTGTTCAGGTCCCATCCAGCACAATAACATAGCAATTATACACACAGGTAAATCCACTCATTTGTAAGGCAGGAGATGGCATAAAACATCTTGCATTAGATAAGGAGAAAACATTCACAGCATTTTAATGCTTCAGAGCCCTGTCTGACAACTGTGTCTTCTCTTATTGGTGTTCATCTCTTAACCTGGAACTCTCATCATCTCACCAGAAGTACCAATTCAAAAAAGCTGTGCAGAAAACTGACCTGTTCCCTTAATGACATCAGAAAGCTGCAAAGCAGAGTCTCTCAAACAAACACAGAGAAAACAAAATATGAACAGACAGGACAGGCTTATTACGGGTGACATACTGCTGCACGCATTAAAATTCTAGCCACGAGGCTTAATAACTTTATGCTACCTTCCTCTAAAGGCTGCGACAGAAATACTGAGTATGACAAAGAAAAATAAAGCTCGCACAAGAGGGAGATTTTGAAAAATAACTCCTGATAAAAAGCAGCAAAAGGGAATACCTGAGAACATGAACATATGTGAGTCACCTGATCCAGGCTCCATATGAAAGGAATTATCTGTGGAGTTTGGTGCACTGCTAATATCTTACAAAAGCCCTGGTATTTGGAGAGGCACTGCAGTAAGGAATGTCATCTTTTATTTTTTTTCCCCCATTGAGATGAATGCCTGCCTTCCCCCCCCAGGCGATGGTGTTTCTGCAGGCAGGGCACCACACATGTAAGTGGTTTTATTGAAATCAAGGGATCTTTATGCAGTGGAACTCTTTAGCTTGCTTTGGGATGCTGTCTTCAGAGAGCACAACTATTGGGAAAAGCATTTCCCTTCTGCTGTTCTGTAGCAACCAGAGCAGCGACCCTCCAGGCCCGCAGCTGGTTCTGCATCAGGCTGCTCCTGAAACAGTCATCACTAGGGTGAGCTGGGCTGAGAACAGGGGTTCTGGCATGGTGCTAAGCTACAGTACCCTCCACTGTACAAACACTTCCACACGCAGCTAATCCCGAGTGAATGCTGCCTAATTGGATCCCAGACAATACTGTCTCATGAAGTCCTTGCAGAAATACAAACGTACATGGAGTCAGTGGAAAGAGGGGCATCTGGGCTGAAAACCAGAGAGCAACTGATCAGTTTAAGCAAACAAGATGCCACGATAGCAGGGCACAGTGCCTGGCATGAGCTGCCTTGCTAGGGTTCCTTGTTGCCCAGATCCGTCCCCAAGCTCTGGAGGAGGCACTGCAGGGCAGCAGGCTGGGGGCTTCGCAGTACCTGAAAGGTAACCTCATGCTCATGTGTGCGCATGCGTGTGTGGGTACAGACATGCTGCCACTGCCCCCACACCAGTGACAGTAAAACAGATGTGACAGATGGCTCAGAGCGCTGGCTCTGTGAGAAACACGGGCTGCAAGCAAACCAAAACTTAGTTCGCGAAAGGAAAAAGCAAACACATCTGGGGAAAAGGACTGGCAGCCTAAGAGAGAGAAAGCTGGAATCAGAGGTACTACAGGAAGTCAGCAGTGAACCACAAGTTACGCTCCAACAGCCAATGTGCTGAGAGGTCAGGGCAGGGTGCAGAAATCCCCATATGCAAACACACAGAGCGGGCAGACACCCGCTGTGCGGCCGCACCCAGGGGAGCGGTTTCGGCAGGACGGCCACGAAGGCTGGTGGAAGCTGAAGGGAGTGCTTGGTGCACACACATCTGGGTGCCAGCACGCGCCACAACAGCGATCGGCCGGGCTGAAGGGACTGACGCAGTGCTTGTAACGGGCACCCCAGGCCGTGCACAGGCACCTTGCCTCTACCCCTCTGCGCTCAGACACTGCCCGGGGCAGCCTCCACAACACCTGCTTGACAAGAGGAAGGACGCGAAGCCCAACCTGAGGCACAGGGCTCTGCTTCCTGCTGTCACACGGCCTAATTTACATGCCACTTGATCGGGGCTTCCTTCCCTCCCGCCCCATGGAAGATACTGATACCTGCTGTGGAAAAGGTAAACCGTTATGTGCCCGACACCTAAAGCTCTCCTATGGAGGAGGAGCAACCAAACAACAGGTTAGAGTCTGCCACACTTGGTTGGCTTGTTCTTTCAGAGGTACCAGCCTGCCTGCCCTCCTGCATTCATAGAAGGGCTGGTTCACAGAACGCATTCACAGAGGCTGGAGCGCTGTGCAGAGTAAGATTCGTGGAGACAAAGAGAAATTGGCAAAAACAACAACAAAAAAAGAGCTGCTTGAATCTAGTGACTTTCTAAGCAGAATGCATAAATCGATCAGAAGGACTGGAATATCAGAACCGTTCATTGCCGTGATTGCATTTGTTCCTCCATTTGCATATTCCTGCTTCTCCCACCTGGACTGACAGTTTATTTCTGTTAAAAGCAGCTCCACAGGCAGAGCTTCCCAAGCCCAACGAGTACAAAGTTACTGACTTCTAAGGGATACTCCGTTTCCTGGCTGACCTGGGTGACACGGCAGTGATCCCGCAGGGTCCCTACACAATCTGGAACCCTTCCCCTCCTCCCGACCCTAACCCTGCTGCATGCAGGATGCTTTGTTAATTGACAGTCTTACAGAAATTCTCTGGCGTATGATATTCCTTGCTCTGCTTTCCCTCTTTTGTTACATGATGCCTTCTATTCAAACAGCCAAACCAGAGCTGGCAACCGGTCTCTCTAGGTTTTTTACATGTTGCTGCAAGGCAAAATAAACAGTTGTTTCCAGTTCACATTTTCAGGGCTACAGATGTATGTTAATTATCCTCTCAGCCCGCTAATGAAAAACTGAAAGGGATTTAAATGTGTTTTTCTCAGGCGGACCCCAAAGTCTGTGGACACCTGGTCCCCTCCAGCTGTGGGCTTCGTGCTACCCAGAGCGAGGTACGAGGTCTCCTCCTTTCATGTTGACTTGAAAAGGCATTTTCAGATTTCAGCAGGGCTTTACAAAAGGCCATGAGATGGGGATTAAATCTTGCTGAAATACAAGAACTTCTTGTTTTTTTAGTGCAGCAAAGATACAGCGTGGGCTGACCTGAGAGCATCTGAAGTATCCTTCAGAAGGGCACTTCAGAACGGGGCAACAGGAACTATATTGTAACATGGGACATTCATTCATCCATTAAAATGCTGCAGAATTTAATAAAAATCCCATCTTCCTTTTGTTTTCTGAAACAACAAATTAACATAAAATAAAAATCGCCAGGTCTCATATACTGTCAGACAAAAACACATACTATCAAGACTGTCCTGTCAGTCTGAGTAAAAGAAAGAAGAACTGGATACAAAACTACAGCTTATTTCCAATTTGGGTATCAGGTTTAGAACTGGCTGTTAAACAAAGGAATGAAACAATCTCAGAAGTGCAAAGGCAGTAATGCAGGGACCTTCCCCAGAGGAGGAAGTAAAGATCCATTTCCTTCTTTAGGTTTTAGAAGCTTTAATTCGTGATACTCACTTGTCTGCCAAATATTTCTTGGAATCTTTAAAATAACTGTTTATTCTAGTTGTTCCTACCATGCTTCAACCAAGCTACCAGGCTCTCCTCTGTTGATGATGCCTCTTTTGGAGTCCAGAGTCAAAAGCAGTGCCAACACAGCGAGGTGTGACACCCGTTAAGCACCTATCACTTATATGGGTTTGAATACACATACGTACACAGTAGGTATGCATACAGACACACATACATACCCATCGTATCTAGAGGTCAGAGATACAGGTGACACAGAGGGCAGACTTCAGAAGTGCTAAGGTACCTACACAACAGCACGACACCAGCTAATTCCCAGCACCTTCAAAAAAGCTGGCTCCACATCCTCTTCCTGCCTGCTCCACACAAGCTATTTTCCAGTGTTTGTTGCTATATTTATCACTTGAATTACAGTATTACTGAGAGGACTCAGGCAGACTCGTTCTCCCCGACACCTTCCGTACAGTGGGAAGGTCTGTACTGCTCAGACAGCACCATTCCCAACAGTTAGCCTGGCCAACATCTCTACACTGTCATCACTTTTCCAGCACTACCAGGAAATCTGCCCTCAGATGACAATTGTATATACCTACTGACAGCAGTCACGGGCTTGTAATGTTTTTATCACCCTAAATGCAGGAAGACTACTGTCAATTAGTATTATGATGGGGAAAGCAGGAAACGAAGAGTTAAGACTGCAAACAACTTTGTTCTGCTGCCTGTGCTCCATTCCTCCTAGCAGGTTCTCTAACACAACAATAAAAAGAGGAGATCTGTCAATTAATGCATGTAATGGGAACTAACAGAAAGAACACATGCGTTGACTTGACAGTCTACAGATTTCCCTGAAAGGACAAAGAATGTATCTCTCCAGTTAATTCCATTATTCAGCAGCTTCAGCATGGGAAGGAAAAACATCTACCAAAAAGCTTGCAGGGAACGAGTATGAAAATCTTTAAGTGCTTATTGCCTCTAAACTTGTGAGCCAGCTGTCTTCATTCTGGGCTAGCTTCATTCGGACTTACAAAACATGGCACTGCAAGAGAAAATTATTCATCTATTGTCGTTTACACAAAAAGATCAGACTTGCACATTTGAGGATTGTTATTTAAACTAATCAAAGAGAGAAAGAGAGATGTAAGAAAGTGAATTTTAAATAAGTTTCCCCAATATTTGTGCCTGTGGTAACATCAAACATAGAACATCTCGGCCCCAAAATGATTTGTTTGCCAAACAAGAGCTTGGAAGGGTTTTACTACAGCTTATGATCCAACTATATGTATAAAAATGACTCCTTTTCAAGCTACAATCCTTGGATGAAATCTGTTTTTAAGTCACACTTAAAGCAGAATGCAAGAGTATGGATAAACAACAGCAGCTGCTGAGGTTCCCCACCTTACAAACACCGGGAGAGTTCACACTTCACTCCTTGTTATTTTTGTTTTAGGAAATGAAGGAAACAGTACTCCGAGCTGATGAAGTCACTGAAAAGGCACTCACACCCACTCTAAATATGACCTGATATTTGCAAATAAAAGATTAAGTGCAAGTTATCTAAGCAACAAGTGCCAACCAAGTGCGCGTTTAGATGGTAAGAAACAGTTCCACAAAGATCCCGCTGCATTAAATATCTCTTTTCAGACGCACCACAACTGAATTCATAAGAGTGCTGTGTGAAGAAGCCAGCACCTCCAGAGTCAGTTCCTTGGTCAGACCTTAGCAGTGATCAGCAAATCCTGTCTCATCCCAGAGAGGAGCAAACAGAGACCCGCTGAGAAAAACTGCTTGCAGCTCTCCGAGGAGTGATGTATGAGAGAGGTACATAATTAAAGAGGGACAGAGCAGGAAGGAGCCCAGAATTGGTACAGGAGAAATCACAGGAGACTCATATTTAGTAACACGGCAAAAGTGATGTCATAGAACAGAGCAACCAAAAGAGAAAAAAGGAGAAAAGCACATGGTGAAGGACTGGACAGGTCCCAAATGGCCAAGGAGAAAAGATTGCAGACTGTGTTTTGGCAGAAAAACACAGAGAAAGATCTGTTGTCTATTTCTTATGGACCCTTTGAAGTTTTCTGGATCTAATCTGATTTTTGCCTGTCATTCTTTGCCAAAAAAGATAAACCTTGCCAGGGAAAACCCACCTTCCCTTATCCTCACGCTTATAAGAATACAAATGGTCTGTTTTAAATATCAAACACTTAAAATGTGGGCTTTTTCTTCTGCAATGTGTTTCAGACTTTGATATTTCCAAGCTGCCATACTTGCAACTGCAACTGACCCAGCTTGTTCCTGGCTAAGTCTCTTGTGCTTGACCAAATTCAATCAGAACATGGGCCTTGGTCCACAGCTATCACCCCACCAGCTCCATCTGTGCTCCACTGACACAGGAGATAAAGGTTTATTTTCTGAAACATCTGTGTATCACTGTCCAAAATGCTTCCCCCCCCCCCCCCCCCCCCCCCCCCCAAATTTTGTACTGATAATGAAAGTCTTCTGGAATTCTGTCACTAACTAATAACAATTGCTTCTAATATTCTCTAATACTGTATTAAACAATAACACTGTAGTATTATTAGTCTTCTTTTTGGGATCTAGTCTGCCAAAATCTGTAAGCATAATCTTACCTTTCAGCCTTTCCTTTGTATTCTTTAGTTCTTACTTCAAGGTGCCATGTCTTGCTGTGTGTGTGGGACTGCTCAGCAAGGCTGAAGACTCATTCAGCTCAAAATTATCATGCAACCATCCCCACATTTATGATTCCGGGCCTGCCACTGATATCAGTTTCTATTTACTATGCATTACAGTAAGCAGTACACTGAAAATTTTATACCTATTTGCAGCTCTAACATGTTAAAATGCCCCAAATGCCATTTTGCAGTCACTGCAGGCAGATGCTTTTTAATAGTGTTATTCACATATGAGGATTATCAGATAACTCGCAAAGCTGCAGCTCAAGTAGGTGCTAATTCAAAGGAAAATAAAGGCACTGGGCAGGAGGAAGACAGGAACAGGAAGCCAGAAAACAGCACATTTGTATTCAGAAGACAGTAAATACACCTTTGAAACAGTTGCTGTGGCACTGTCACTTTAAAGCTTGTGTCCTCCTCCCAGCATGGAACACTCTCCCTACCTGCTGTACACAGACGCACTGCTACACACACTGCTATCTATGCCCTGGTTTACCTGCTTGGATCTCCTCTTACTGTCCAGAGGAACGTAACAAAAACCACACAACCCCACACAAACCATCTACCCAAATCTACTTCTTGCCTCCCCAGCTGTATGAGGCCAGATTTCCATTCAGTAATGGCACCAGCCGTTTACCAGGGCACGCTTTTATTTTATTGAGGTCATTCCAGATTTTTTCTTCCTCTCTCTACAGCTGCATTAACAGCTTCCTTCCTATTTTTAAATCAGTAGCTAATTTCAGCAACTAAGTGCTTATTGTTTTTTTCAGGGTCACTCATAAAACAAACACCATTATTGATCTTTCTGAATCCACCACCAATTTTTCCCTTTTATCTCATCTGAGTGTCTATTCAATGGGCAATTTCTCAGTAATACAGGACATCCATCCTAGATAAATCAGGGTATCCAAAGAAAGAGATCTTTCTGTCCATGTGTGCTAATACAACTCCTATTGCAGCAGTAGCCAAGCAACTCGTAAGCGTTACTGCTATTACTTGTCCTTTAAAATAGGGGAACCAGGACACAGAGGGCTGTCGTCCCTCAGAGGCAAGGCCAGTTCACAAAATGTAGAGTGAAATGAATCTTTTTTTTCCTATATCTTAACCACATCAGCATCTCCCCTGGATGCACCCCAGACACAGGTTGCCTATTTGTTGGATTACAGGACTGATGACCTGGCCAGTTGGTATTTCTCACACATTTTTAATCAGCATCTGAAGACAAATGACATCACAGGTGAACATGAAAAAGCCTGTTAGATCGAACCGCTGCAGTACTTTATCTGCTCTGACTATTAAGATTCAATATAATTCTTGGAGCATAAGCCCTGAGCCTACAGTTAAGCTGAAGGACATTCTGGCTTTGCCCCAAAGAACATGATACCAAAATGCAAAGCAGCCCTTCCAGGTGGTAGGACCCAAGTGACATCTTCCACATACTGGCTATCTAGAAGCACCTTTTTAGATGCACTTATTCACCAATCCTACTTTAACAAGATATGCAAAGATGGAAGATTTACTGGCCATTACTGTTTCTGCTAAGTGTAGCAGATTTGGTCCTTTTCAAATTAATCCTAGATTGATTCACAAAGAAACATTAAATGCAGTTTGACTGCTATAATAACGCTCCATCAATCATTAGACAAAATTTTTCAATGGTCCCTCTGTGTATCATCACTATGTGGCCACTTTCTTTAAGATTTCTCTCTCTTTTCCTGCAGTGGTGAAAGACAGCCTTGTTCTTGCTGACCAACACACCCCCAAAGAGAGGGTGGAGAGCGAATGGCCTAGGACTGGACTGCTGCCTGTGCTGGATGTGTCTGTAGCGTTGTGCCACATGGGGCTGGCTGTGCCCACCAGCATTATACCTAATGGGACAAGAACTGAGCAAGGTCCAGGTCCAGCACAGCTACTGGAAGTTGAGCTAGCTTTTCTGCATGACAGTATCCATGCACATGGAAACACATGGCCCATTAAGATCCAGGACAGTTGTGCCTGTGCACTTCGTTACAGGGAAGGCCTTCTCGTCCTGCTTTAGCACTTCTCAGCTCTATTAAATACAGTTTGAGAAGTATGTTCCTGCACAGGAAATTCCTGCCAAAGGCTCCAGAGATGCAAAGTACCATGTGGTAGGGACAGTAACATTGCCATTTTAATGTATTGTGACTTAAGCTAGTATATTAACAGTAAAATTGGTTCAATTTCACATTAAAATACAAAGACCATACATGCCAGTCGTGTAATGAATAAAGAAGCGGGTAGCGAAAACTCAAAGATTTGGGAGCAAGTGATCCCCTGGATAAAGGGTGTTCAATTAATCAGAATACCTGTCTCAACTTAGACAACTCTTCTCATACACATATCATAATGTCTTCTGGGAAACAAAACAAAGACCAATGTCATCACCAGGATTTCCCTTCACTTAAGGAAGGCATATCAAGCAAAACCTGGCTACAAAAATGAGCTAAAGTTCTAGTAAGGACAACACAAAGAGGATTTTAACAGGTAACATATTAGCATCGGGTGGATATCAGCCTGGTCTCACGTGAAGTTGTATGTCAACGCTCTGCATGCAACAGGAGCAGCACATTCAGAGGTGCTTGACATCCAGGCCAACTACATCCCGGCACCAATGTCCCCAGCCTGTCTGATGATCGACTCTGGGCTCTGCAGTTTCCACCTCAGCTTGCTAAGTCATGTTCAAATGGGAGACTGCTTTATCTTCACTTGAACTTCACATCCTGTTAGTTTGCACAAAGGAAGTGAGTTATGTTAACAGCACACCTATTTATTCCTAATGAAGATAGACTTTCTTGGATATTATTGTCATTCACATACCTCTTTAGACACCTAGTCATAGGCTATGACCAGTTGTGTAGCGTATAATTATTCTACTTAAAGGAAAAAACTCTCGTTGAAACAAAAGGGCCCATTCTGCTACTACGTAAACAAACGGGAGTTCATCAGAGGCTCAAAAAGGAAAAGGATTAACATGCTTCCATGTGGCTATGGTCTCAACTGTTCCAATTAAAACTTTCACAGTAAATTAAACCATGACAGAGGTAAGAATGAAGTCAATTTTCTGTGGATCGTGCTATTCCACTGACATAAATTGCCATTATTAGGTAGTACATTCAGCAATCTGTATAACGATAGAGTAACAAGACCACAACTCACTGTTGATTAAGTTTGGCCTTTTGCATGCTAATTTTGGTCTGCTCTGCCAAAATAATTGAATGTACCACCTTATTTAAACACCTCTAGATAATTAGCACCCTCTCTCTCTTCCTCCTTTACCGACCTTTGCTTAAGCCCGTGGTGCTGGCCTTCACTCCTTGTAGTGCTGGATGTCCAACACCACTTGGCCGCTCCCTCAGCTGCGCTCACAGCCTTCCCACCACTTACACTCATCCTCTCGCAGGGCTCCCTTCTCAAGGGTAATGCTAGATGTCAGCCCATCTTGATCCTGCCCTTCTCTGTTTTCCTACACGTTGTATGCAACGCTTCATTGCTTTCATGCTCTCATAGGCTAGAACCACCAGTGTCTTTCCTTGACAAGAAAATGAAGGCGCCAACTACCACGGGGTTGCCCCAAAAATGTTGGAGAGGACAACGAATAAATGGACTCCCACCGCTCGCTGCCTGCTGACAAGTTCAAACAACACATTGCGCAATGAGTAAACACAATAGTGACCAAAGCTGAGGGAAGGGACAGCCTTGTGTGCGTACCACGCTACCGGACCCCCCTGGAGAAAGCTCTGCTCCGCATTACTGAGGCTGCACCACACACGGACGTCTCAATACAATGGGGCGCTTATCTGGCTGCCAAACGCCCGCCATGCTCTCCCACCTCCTTTCCATCACAGCAGCACCAAGCAAAGGGTGACAAAGGGCTACAGAAGAAAGTCAGGGCAGCGCAAGACGAGGCGAAGCCGGCTGATGGGCCGGAGGCCCGGCACCCGCACACCCGCGTGCAGGGGGCCCGAGGGGCCGCGTGTGCGACGCCCCGCGGGGCGGCCAGGCCCTGCGGCACCGCACCGCACCGCGCCGCACCGCGCCGCCCCTCGCGGGGCCGCGGCGCCCCAGAGCTGCGCCCAC
>JAPSGF010000010.1:11956102-12300800 GCA_035772895.1 Perdix hodgsoniae
CACACACACCCCTCCTCTCCGCCTTCCCCCCCCGCGCTTCGCCTTCCTGTTATTTTCTAGGTACACAGATCGGTTTCTATGAAAATAGGAGAGCAGAGAGCGGCTCCGGTCCCTCCCGGCCCTTCCTTCCCCTGCTGAAGCATGACATGGTTCTTTATGCGCGCCTGACATGGAGGCTGGGCGAGGAGCAGCAGTCGCTGAGCCCTGCGGATCGCTGCAGCCGGGTCCCCGGCTCGCCCGGCCGTGCGGCCCCGTCCCCTGGCACCGCGGCCCGGCCTCCGTGGGGTGCCCCCCAGCACACCCTGCATGTGGTCTCGCCGCACCCCTTTGCCCGCAAACCCCTGGGGCTGCCCCGGCCTCTTCCACGCTGCAGAACGCAGCAAGTCTCAGCGCACAGGCAGGCACCCATGGCACGCTGCTGGGCTTTCCCATCTCTGTACCCATCATCTCTCCACCGACAACCCTTCCATGTTCCCCAGCACCCTACAACTCAAAAACAAAAACAAACCAAAAACCAAACCAAACCAATCCAAACAAAAAAACCCACAAATAATAATAATAATAATAAAACAGCTCAGGCACAGCAGCAGAAAGACTGATGCTAGAATCCACTTAAAGTCACTTATATTCACAACAAGGGCCTCAGAGAACATCTGGGACTTGGCTCTTGCCAGGTGATGCCAATTTTTAGAAGTGTGCACCTCAGAGGAAGGGAAGAACTGAAATCTCACAAATTTCAAACCCAGACATCACCATTTTTACCACGATGTTGCCAGTTCAGTTGTAGCATTCAGAAATCAATTGTTATTGATGTTCATTGTACTGAAATGCAACTTGGCTCATAAGCAGGAAGGTTTTCCCCTAGGTTTGGATGGAACTAAAACATGCAGGATGGCAGCTATCCCCTTTGCATTCCGTGTCCCAAGAACAGCACCTGGCGGCAGGCAGATGGAGGAGGAAAGTTGGGGTTGGAAGCTGTATGGTCCCATCTAGGGAATGAAGCAAATGGGCCACAGAACTGCCAGTCTATAAGGGCAGAGAAAGAAGGGAAGCAAACACTTCTTGTAGCACCTGGTTTGGGGTTGGAACAGGACCAGGAAGGCTCTCACTGCTTATGGTATCCCCAGGGATGGTTGTGGTACCCAAACACTGCTGTCAACAGTGCATGAGTAAATAACATTTAGCGCTTTGGGGTTGTAAAATAGGGTATGACTTCTCTGCTGGGGGAAGCATTACTGTAAAATTATTAACTCAGTATCAGTACCAGACTAACAATGGGAAAAACACACGAGAAGCTTAATAAGCACTTAGGTGGTTGGCCTGCCCTCTGTCAATGCCATTATTTGCCTGAGCAATCCAGATTGGTGACAGCTGCCAACACAGCCACCTTCAGTGTAGGCGTGTGGCCTAAGAGCTCACTTTCACTTTCACATCAGATAGGACTTTGCATCCCTTTACATTTATACCTCATTTCAGTTTAAATTCCCTTCTGAACAAACGTCATACAAAATCTCTGACCACAGCAATTGAGGACTCTGGTCTGAGTCTGTTGGAAATAATTCGGACTGCTGTGCCTTACCTCCATACTTCTGCTGTCATCCAAGGCAGCCTTGTTTCCATAATACTTAGAAGAAAGGTGGAGCTGATTTATTTATTTTTTCCTATTTATATGATTTGCTTTTCATTTACAGGTACTAACAGCTCTTTTTAGTAACTCATTTAATGACCATAAAATCACAAATGAGCAGGATATGTGCCTATTCCTTCTAAAAGGAGACTGTATGGGCTATGTACATATACATATGTGTATGCGTATATGTATGATAAATATATTGCTAGTTAGAACAGCTAATTCAAAATGACTCAATACTGATCTGAAATTTCTCATCAAAATAATCACTTTTTATTTAAAATCCTTGTTCATCCCAACACTGGTGTCTGTAGAAGATGCAGTGAATAACAATGTTTCCAATCTGCAATATTAGAACTCTAAAGGAAACTCATCCCATAGACATACAGGGACAGAGCTCTCTTTATCTCTTTCATATCAGCTGCAGTGGATATGAGTTGCCAAGGTAAGATTTCAAAGTAAGAACTCTGCTGAGCTTTGACCAGCTGAAAAGTCTTAAATATGCTTTGCAAACAGTCCCACCATCGAGCTGTAGTTAATATGCTGAGAAAGGATGGAAGAAGCTACAAATTTCACTGCTGGTAAATGAGAAATCAAACGCTCCACACGTTAACAGCATGGAAAATGACCTCAGCAGAAACAAGAAATGAGTTTCTTAGTGTGCATAACTCCATCAGCCACTGATTACAGCAGAGAAAACACAAGACCTGCAGAGGGCCTGTTCCGCTATGTCTCTTGCATTCTGTCTCCCTCTGAATGGAACATTATCTACCCCTTCTACAAGGAAGTGGGAAAGAGAAATCTGCTTCCCATCCTGCTGCCAGGTGTTAAATCTCATGGGGAGGGCAATGTGTACAAGTAGGGGACAGGGAATAAAGGGAAAGGCCCCGCAGGGCCATGCAGAGGAGCGGCATGGCCAGCTGTGCAGCTGTCAGTCACTGAGATGAGTGGTGGCAGAGGGACCTGTCCTGAAGTTGTGGCCACACTGGTAGATTTTGCTTTCCCAATGATTTCCAGGGAACAGTATTCGTAAGCTATGGAGAAGCTTCAAGTCAGTCCTGATTATTCCCCGCTGTTCACATGAGGAGAAAATAGCTATGAAACTGGTTGAACATTTACATAGGGAACAAATTCCATTGATTGAATGGAGTGTGGATCAATCCTCAAGAAAAGTGCACGTAGACATAAAAGGCCTAATTTCAAAAGCATCCTCCAAAGTCATGATTAAATTTTTAAACACACCTAAGTTTTGCATGAGGGACTCCATGATCATGGTTTTACATGCCGTTATTGGACATTTGTATGCCACCTTCTCTACAGACCTTATTCATATTGCAGTCTTACACTTGCTGCTTTGTGGCATGCTTATACAAACACACAGATTATTATATTATATTGCCTCTGAAATTCTGTCTCTGATCATCTCAAAGCTTTTGCTTTCCCCATCTCTAATCCCTTCTAAGATCAGACTATAGATGTTCTGCAGCATGGCCATGTGTATAATGACTTTACTAGAAGATACTGAAAAAGACTCTCCTTTTTACTTGTGTATCGGTAGCTGATACAATTTCCTTTCCTTCTGCATTTCTTTTTCCTGTATGTAAAAATGTCTTAGTGATGATCACGATGATCAGTCATTTGCTTATGTCCACAGTAAGCTAGTGCTTATCTGTTAAATATTTTAATAGGAAATTGTTTTGAGTCACAACTGAGTCATTCCCCTGTGCAACACATGTCTGAGAGCACTGTCTGCAACCACTGCACTCCTTCAGCTCAGCAGAAAGATCCCATAATGTTGTATGTCCATTCCAACATGCACAGAAAGGCACTTACCATGCCCATTAGGATATTCTTAATTACTGGAGATAAGAAGCTCACCAGGGGATCTCAAACCTTCTCCGTAATAAGCTTAGAAGGGAGAAGGATATGTATCATAGCTGGAGCTGGTTACATACACCCAGTTTCATGAATCTGCTTAGGTTATACTCTGGAGCAATTTCCTAATCATATTAAATTAGACCATCTTCAAGGCGATTGCTTTACATGTTGCAGAGGTGTGAACATATATCCCAGAGGTGAAAAGATTGGAATACTTCATTGAAAGCTACCTCCTGTGTGGTTGGGAGCCTTCTGTTGTTAACTGGAAAGATTTGTATGGGACTGAAATGTTATTAGCAAGTATGCATTGCCTCCATTCCTTGTTCTCTATACTATACTGTGGCTAAAGCTAGAGCAGATAATAGATGCCTATGGTCAGCACAGGTTAGCGATTTCCAGTTCAAACCTTTGCTTTCGGTTGCTTGTATGTTTTTCATAATGTTACCATCAAAATTGAAATTTTCCATGATGATTGTGCAGCTAATAATAAAACTCTCACAAGTTCTTGACAATGATGGGAGAAGAAATAACTGTAAAATTACCAAATTGCCAGGTACCTTTTGCTGTCCTAAGAGTATCCATAGAAATGTAATCAAGTTGTAAGACTGTGAGAAACATTCATATGCACCCAATATGGGCCGATAAACAAGTCTCAGATGTTGGGACTAAACATGCTCTAAGCTGAAGTGAATGTGATTCAGCTTGGGCGTAGAGATGACAGTGGATGCAATGCTTGTGGAAGGAAAAGATGGCTGATACCCTACTAGTACCCAAACAGTACACCAGAGCGGAGTGACCAGACATCTATGCAGAGAGAGAAATGGGAAAAGCTGAAAGGGGAGCAGGGAATGATTAAAGCCTGGGAAGGTCGTGGGAAAAGCAGAGGTGGATTGGGTGATAGGCAAAAGCAGCCACAAGTGGAAGAATGCAAAGATTTCAGAATGTCATAGAATATATTAAAAAATCCACATATATTCTAACAAAATTCTGTGGCCCACTGTGTTTCATTCTCTGCCTCTAACTTTTCTATCAGAGATAATGATCTGTGACTATGCTGCCAGTAACCCATCGGCTCAAAAGGAAGTCTTGACACTGCGTTCAAAGGTGTCAGACTCTATGACCTTCTAAAGTCTCTAAGTGAGAATCAGCCCAAGCTTTTTTATGGGGATAAAAACAGACAAGCCCAGAAATAGATTATTAAAGACTGTGTCACAAACCACCAAGAAGAGAAAAGAATTAAAGTTGCACCAGCAACCTGGGCCTGTGCATTTCCCAGAATTTGACTACCTGACTATGCAAATTCATTCTGCTTTGAATTTTCTTTTGGGTCGTGTTGCGTAATTTGGCAGCTGTTTGTTGAGAAACACTTATCAAAATTCAGTACTTCCACTGATATTCAACAAATGTAGATTATTCAATAAACTAACACTCAAAAAACATAGTATCAAGGTTATTGCATTGGACAGAAGTTGCCCAGTCTCCTTTCACTTTGCTGTTCCCATTCCTTAAAGAATTTGGTAGACATATGTCATTCATTACAATGAAATTAATGTATTTTTATCTTCATTTGATACACTAATTAACAAAATGCCTTCAAAAAAGGTTGGGTGACAAGCACCATCTCTAAAGTCATAAAGCCATAATACCTAGGAAAGAAAACCTGCAACTGACATTTCTCCTCTGGAGACATATTTTTAATGTGTCATCTAAAGCCCTAGAAATTTATTGGCTGAGAAATATGTTGAGAATTGGCAGGAACAATAAATTTAGCACCAGATTCATGACACTTATCCCACCATAGTTTTCCCTCATAAATACTGGAGTAAAGGATTTCTCTCACATGTTCCTCGATATATTCATCAAAGTGCCTTTAGGAATGTGCCTTAATGAATAATTACATTCCAACATGGACAGCAGAGCACACTTACTTAAGGAGCTTTGTAACTTTACTTTTATGTCACCTGAATGACAGTTCCAGAAAGGGGGAAACAGAAGGAAATAATATGACTTGCATGCCACCTCTTGAGATTGTCACTGTTTTGTATCAAACACTCCCTTCTCAGGTTTGATGATTTACTCTGGAATTCACTTGGGTAAAAGAACCTAAGCTCTGAATCTTATGTTGTAATGCAGTGTGATGCATAGATATTATCATGAGAAAAATAGTGAATTAATTAATAATTCTGTCAGCTGTTTCTTCCTGGATAGGTTGGCATTGACAGGAGTTTAACAGAATCCACACTGAGCTACTGGAACGTCCTCCCAACTCTGTTGAAATTAGGATAAAAACTTAATGATTTTCCCACGATGTCATATCTCAAACTTGTTTTACATCATTGTTCTCTATTGTCTTGGCCAACATCACCAATCTCTTGTTGACTCAGATCTATAAAATGGGACATATCCTCAGATCTCTCCACCTCTTTTACCTCAGTTGCTTCCAAATCTTACCTTGTATTTATCTATGATGTTTTTTCTTCTCCTTGAGTACACTTTTCTCCAAGTATCACTGCTCTGCCATACTACTTTTCTGAAAGAGTGGTCAAGCACTGGAATGGGCTGCCCAGAGAGGTGGTGGAGTCACTGACCCTGGAGGTGTTCAAGGAATGTTCGAGTTTTGTGTTGAGGGACATGGCTTGGTAAGTACTGTTGGTGATGGGTGGATGGTTGGAGTGGATGATTTTGAAGGTCTTTTCCAGTCTTGGTGATTCTGTTTTCTTTTTTGTCTTCTCCTGCTCTCAATCCCTCTCTCTCCAACCCACGCAAAGCTGTTCTGCTCTGTGTTCTACGCCCCGACTTTACTGGATCAGGTTATCTACTGCTTCTTTCTCACCTTCCCACCCTTGTTCCCCTGAGACCTGTTGCCTCATCCCTCCAGGATGGTGCTAGTTCTCCAGGGGGGTTAGGATTAAGGACTACAGAATCACTGGGGCCAAAGGTAGTCCTCAGAGGCTGTGTGACTGGTGATGCTGAAAGCAAAGACCATGAGAGCCATCTTCAGTGATGGATGACAGGGTGGGAATGGACATAGGGAAAGTCTTGGTCCAGTTTGTGTGGATGACACTGCACCTGGTGGATTGCAGGGGAAGGAAACCATCACTGGCCAGGCAGAAAATGTGGCTAGTTAGTTTTTCTCACCTCCTGATTCCCAGTGAAGGACTTGGCTCCTTGGGCAGCCACTCCTTTCCTGTCTGAGGAATGAAGGGAAGCTGGAAGGGAGAGATTGAAGCTGCTGATTCTACCAGCACACTTGGTCTGAAATATTATCACTTAAGCCTTCTGGTGTACTCCAAAAAATCAACACACCACCTTGAGCAACACAAGAACTGCTTCCAGCTGGCTCTCATGAGAACTCCTGAAAAGCACATTTCTTCACACATTCCACATCTCCACTGCCTTCAGATCATATTTCTTGCAGTGGCCTGCAAGGCTGCCCCTTCCTACTTACATCTCGTCATGTGGCAGCCACATGTTGATTGTTTCCCCGCTAGCCATGCCAAACCTAATATCCTGCTCACCTATTTGTTTCTCAGAGATCTCCAGCCCGTGCTCCCTGCTTGTGACATGTCCTTCTTATGCTGCTTCTCAAGAACCACAACCTCGGTCTTTTGAATTCCTTTCCCCAAACTCCATCGCTCTTGGACACTCAGGACAGCTGATTAAGTTTACCACATTTCTAATGAGGGAGGGTTAGTATAGGAATGTAAAGAGCCTGGAACTGGAATGGCATATAGGATGAGAAGAAAAGGTCATGGGGAAGAATGCTTAATGACAATTAAGATTCAAGCTTGTAATTGAGATGGCTTTGCCCAGCATTTCAGTAATCCCTTTGTTGTATAATGTATCCCTTTCCCCATGGTCTGACTTTGTTTTCCTCAATGCTGCCCTCTTCAAAGAAGGCACAGTTTTCTTCTTCTGAGTTTGGAAAGTTATGTGTTTATAAATAATAAATAGAATAATAATAAATCAGGGCTACTGCACTTGCTAGCAAACAGCCAATATGCACTAGGTCTCTTTGAAGTCAAAGGGGCTGTTTCTGCTGCTCTTTATGCCACTTTCTCTACTTTGGATACAGTGAAGTTGCTCCTGTTTCATATACTGAGAAATTACCTGCTAAAATGTAAGATCTCAATAAGCTACAAACACAATAGAAATACTACTAAAAGATAAATACAAATCCAAACAGAACTATAGGGAAAATATTATCAGATAAGAAATTCATCTGTTTCTTGAGAAGTGACACAATTTATCTCTGATTGCAACGTAATGACTTGGTAAGGAAATGGCATGCTTCTGTAAACTTGTTTGTTTTCTTCTTTAGCTTTCACTTTTGTGTTTATGCGGATGCTATCTTATTGAACAGAAATACCAGTTCAAACCTTCAGAGAACTACAGTGTTTCAGAATAAACAGAAAAATGATACCCATCTTCACTGAGTAGCAGCAAGGGGCTTAGTATATTGCTGGAAGACAAGCATAAAATATTTAGACTGGTTAGTATTAAGAAAGTCAAAGAGAATATTATGAGATGAAGCAGCCAAACAGAATTGGCAATGATAGTCTTATAATGGAAAGGTATTTATAGAGTGTTGCTCCCATTGGACAGGATGCTGCTGTCTTACCCAGGCAAATCCCCCACTGAAAATTTCAAAGGGCATATTGCCTGCCTAGAGATGAGCAGGGACTTGGGGGACTGAAAACGATACAAAAAACTTCTGTCCATTCATGCCATGCCTATATTAAATGATTGTGTTGCATGGTGGTGCAACTACAGTTCTCCAACTTCTGGGCTCTGTGTGCTTGCCATAGAGGGCAGAGCTGGCTCTACAAATGTTAAAATCAGTCTCTGTTGTCACATCTGTGCCCACAGAAAAGAAGTTCAAACGTTGACTTTTTGTTATCCAGTGATCAATAGTGAATTTCTGGAGCACGGCTAGCAGTGGAAAGGCAAGAATTGGTACACGTGGTTTGGCATTACAGACCTTTAGTTTAAGCTGTGATGCTCTGACAGCCCCAGTCTAAACAGAGAGTTTAGCTCTCTGGAGGTCTAGCTCTGTACTTAGGTGACATTCTGGATCCTGATAACGGGAGAAAATCCACTCTGCGATACATTGCTGGGTCTCCGGCAGCAATAGTGTGTAATGGCAGTGGGCTGCAATGTGTTTCCCCATGCAATGTTCTCCTCTGCCCACTGCCAGACTCCCAAAATAGCTTTTACTTCACAGTGGTAATTTAAGGAGCTCACAGTACATCGACTACAGCATCCAACATAGAAGAATTCAAATATAAAGAGATTACCTGTATAACAGTAACGTCCATTAACAAGAAATGGGAAGAATCAAGATTTAGGGCAGTGCTGCAAACCAGTAACAGCAAGTTACTCTATAATTGCAAACCATGAGCTGTTTTATGTCTAGTACTGGCTGTAGACTTGGCGCAAACTGTTTGCTTTCTTCAACAATGGGATTCTCAATGAACAGGCAAAAGATATTTCCATTTTGTGTTCAGTTCACAAAGTTAATAAAGTGACAGTTGGTACACGAATTAAAGTGAGGACTTCACTCCTCAGTAAATATGTTGTTTACAGTAATAATCATGTAATAATAATTGGCTTTGTAACAGAGGCCACTAGGCCAAATGCTCTTGGTGTGACATTGCTGGCAGCGATACAAGGAACAATTCAGCCAGGGTGTACACAGTCCTCTGTGGCAAAAGGCAACAAAAAGAGGCACACTCACACAGGCTTGCCGAGTGTAAAACGGTTCTCCTCATTTACAGGCTATTAATGAAAAACTAGACAATTACATTTCTATTAAGCATTACTCAATCTAAATAGAGAGATAAATGTATGTACAGTGGCATTCAGTGCAATGTAAACGGATAATGCTGGTATAAACCTTCAGACATCAAGAGTGTTACACACACATTCCTTGATGCCATTGCATATGAACTCATTCTCTCTCTGACACACACATGATAATAAAGATACTGGTTCCTACTGATCCTGAGAATCCCCGAAGGGCTGGGCAGAGGTCCAAAGAGCTGTATCATAGCAGGTCATTCTGCCACATATTTGTCTTTTTGACACTAACATTTGCCAGGAAATCCATCATTGTCAATGCAGCACCACCATGCAACATGATAATAAAAATGTTTATGTGCAGTCTCTGGCAGTGTTTTGCAGAGAAGGAAGTATCAGAGGGAACGTAGGTAGCACTGCACCCTCTTTTTCAAATCCCTTGCTTTTTTTGGCCAAAGCTATGACTCTCTTTGATCCACAGTGCCTTTCTTCTGACAGCAACCACTCCAGATTCTTTCTTCCTTTTATTTTTTTCATAGTGAAGTGTCCCACAAGCTCCTTTATTTAAAGGTTGTACTTCAAGCACCTAAAAATAAGGCTTAGAGAACCTAAGTGCTTGTCTCCAGCTTCATGGGATGTAGTCCATTGTCAGTCACATCAAAGGCAACTGCCCCACTACACAACATGCTCAGCTCCAGTCTGCCACTGAATGGGCAGGAGTAGGGAGCTGCTGCTCCACTAAGGAGCAGAAGCCAGGTCAGGGCATGTACAGTTTTATTACTGTAATCGATGGGAATGTGGGTTATGCTATGATGCTCCTGGGGCCTGGAACTTTACTGCAGCTGTCTACCCGTATAATGACTGAATCACTCTGATATCCTACAAAAAACTCCAAAACGTAAATGGCTGAACAAAGTTAACATAGTGGAGACAACTCTGTAATGACAAAATTCTTCAGAGACAAACTCTTACCTGAAAGTACTAAAGATGATGTCTCAATGTTGTCACCATACACCTGAATATGCCTATGCAACATCAGAGCTGAATCTCGACTGAATTCAGTGGCGTTTTCCCTTTCTGGGCTAACCACTCCGCTGGGGATGGATTTGTTCTCAAAATGCTAATTTATTCCATCTTTAAGGCTGATTCATCCCAAGATTGGGATTTTGTTTTTTGGTTAGTTGGAATTCAACTAGGAGGAAGTGTCAGTACAGTGACTAAGCTAGTTTCACTTCTAATCTGTTAAACCTACAGAAACCAGTTCTATATAATTGCATATACATACATAGGTGCTCCTGACACGTGACTCCTGCTATTTAGATAGAATGCTTTTTTATCTACATTTTGGTTTTGCACTAGAGTCAGGGAGGCCCAGTCGGGGGCTGCTGCACCATATGAAAGGATTCTGCAAGGCTGCTTTAGTGTAAAAGTAAAACCAGATGACACCACAGAAAAAGGACCACTTGCTTGCCAAAACTGCTACAATTTCAAACTTCATCTATGCATGTTTTCATATTTTTTTTTTTTGGTCATTGTTTATAACCAAAAAATGCTTTTAAATTGGCCTTTAAAGCAGTATTTCTCTAAAATTAGCTTGTTTTCAGAAATACAGTAAGTTTCCTACTTTCCTTACAATGCAGATGCTGTGCATGACAGGTACAAATACTAATCAAAACAACCCACATTTTAAATCATTCCACAGGTTACATTTCTCTTTTAGCTGTAATCTCAATTATTTAATCAAATTTGAGTGCAAGTAACCTTTTCCCCAGTGCTTGATCCTCTATAACATAATTGAGTCAAAATGCAGCTTTGTACACGTTGCCCTGGGCTGGCCATGTATTTCTTTATGAGCATTGCTTGTGCTGCTTGTTTTTATCTAAAATTGTTAAAATTATCTTCAGTTTGCATCACTAGAGATTTTAGAATGCTTGATGTTTTAGAACGTACAATGACTCGGAAGCCAGTGCTTAAAATACCTTACTTGAATTCACATTTCTCCTTCTAGACTAAAATGGCCATCAGAGTGCTTAGACGACACAAAAGTCAATACAGACTGCTCACAGGGAAAAACAATACAAAGTTAAGTTCATGCACAGTGTTTGGGCATACTTTGAGGGAATGTATTTCTATTTACTCTGCAGGCCTATCACCCAGACCAGCAGACCCTATATTTGTGACCAGTGCCTGTCAAAAGCTAGGCACATACAGGTTATGTGCATACATTACAGTCTACACCTGGAGAAGTGAACAGTGAATGCCCAATATCACAGCAAAGGCTATCACAATGTTAGTTTCATTTATGATTAGCAGTAAATAACATAACATGTACTTGCATAATCTATTTGCTATGGCATATCAGGGAGACTATTCTGAATAGATGTGGCTATGTATTTAAAGTCATACATTCTTTTTATTTTAACTGTTCCAAGACCATAGATTCTATTTACCACAAAAACAGTGCTTTTGTTGTAGATCAAAAAAGAGTCAAACAGTTTGTCAGGGAGAAGTTACCAGAGGATTCTCTGCCTCTTAAACATGACTAAAATGGGGAGGTCAGTGAGTTCTTTCCATAAGACAGTGACTGCAAGGCTGATGGTTTCTTCAAAAAATTCTAGAGTCAAGCAACCCAGAAATTCTTAAGACATATCTAGGATACAACATGAAAAGTGTTTAGTTAAAGGAAGAGAGACAGACCCGAATGAGATTATGTGGAACACAAAAACTCACTGAGAAAGAATTTTGAACAAGCAGTTGCATATAAAGGCTGGGCTTTGGGGCTGGGTGTGGGATGAAAAAGCTTCAGGCCAAGATCATCCGATTTCTCCTTTAATCAGGAAGTCTGTGACTATATATTCTGTCAAATAAAGAGACGTGGAAACTAAACATGTCTTCACATCCAAGCGTGCAGCACTGGCTAATGGGGTCAACAGAAGCAACCATGTGTTTGTATGAAAATTAACTGAAAGAAACACCAGCCATAAAATGCTGCAAAACTAGGAGTTCTGAATTGCTTTTTAGTTTGAGGGTAAACTGAGAAATTCTCCTAAGCAAATTCTTCTAAGGAAAATGGGAACTCCACTGCGAAGCTTATATTAAAAGTTAATATCTTGTCTCCTTCAAGAAGCCTGCCAGCCTGTCACCCACAGAAACCTTTACTACCACTCTTTGTACACATGGCCACCAGCTACATTCTGCTTAATTGTAAGCAAAGTAGTCTGTGGTTATGAATGGTTAGGGAAATTGCATTAAATGGATGCCATCCAGAGGGACCTGGGCACGCTTGAAAAGTGAACCCACACAAACTGAGTGAGGTTCATCAAAGCCTAGTTTAAGGTATTGTTGGGGCAATGCCGGGTACGTGTGCAGACTGGGAGAAGAACTCCAGAGAGCAGCCCTGCAGAGAAGGACTGGGGGGTCCTGGTGGGTGGAAAGCTTGGACGTGAGGCAGAAGCGTGTGCTTGCAGCTCAGCAGACCAACATTGTCCCAGGCTGCATCAACAGAGGGATGGCAGAGAAGCAAGGGACAAAACTAGAGTACTGTGTCCAGGCATCCCCAGCACAGGAGGGAGGCAGAGCTGTTGGAGTGGGTCCAGAGAAGTGCAACAAAGATGCTTAGAGGTCTGGAGCACCTCTACTATGAAGAAAGGCTGAGGGAGCTGGGCTTGTTGAGCCGGGAGGGCAGAAGGCTCTGGGGAGACCTCATTACAGAATTCCAGTACTTGAAGAGTCCCTTTAAGCCGGAGGGGGGACCAGCTTGATTTGTTTTGTTTGTTTTTCCATTTTATTTTCAAGAAACAAACTTGGGACTCAAAAGCACTGCCACTATTAATAAAGTAGAATATTAGTGAGGAAGCTTCTGCAAGACATACTGGCATAAGGATGGTGGCTTCAACATTTCACTGGTCATTTGTTGATGTAGTTAATGACTCTGAAGCTACTTAGCACATGGTGTGTGATGCTAAGCATGGTATACTTGCCAGAACAGCTTGTTCAGCTGGGCACTTCTCCCTGGGTGCCCTGCCTTAGCCAAACACACATTCCCTGCACACTGACCCATGCCATGGACATGCTGCTGCTTGCCAAGACACTGCTGGGTCAGACAGATTGCTTTTGCCCAGAGGCAGTCTGAAAGCACTGCCATTGTTGTATTCATGCACAGATACAAGTTAGCTCTTCTATTTTATCTTAAACAAGCCATTCAGCTAACACAGAAAAGACAAGAGGGAAAAGCCAGATGGAGAACATTTATGCTACCATTAATGGAGCCCTTCGCAGACCTCTGACCTTCCTCACTAGGAGGGTTTTCCACGTTTTGCTCTTATTATTAATAGAAATCTGTATTTCCCTGAAGTACTGAACAGTTTCCAGCAGAGGTCTCTGCCTACTAATAATTAAAGTTTGGCTGGACAGCTTACGCACAGCAGGGGTCAAAAATTGCTCTAAGTCAGTTAGGCTTTGTCCCTTTACAGGATTAAGAAACAAAACTGAGGCCTCATGAATGTGAGAGCCTACCTTTAAATCATCATCTATTTCACAGAGTGATAATGCCTATCTGTTACATACACGGAGATTCTCAAGGTAGGCTTTCTTATGTAAGATATTTCAAATAAGTCTGCTGAGGCTTGCACAGCAGATGTAGCCTATCTGTCATAACCAACATGTTTCAAAGAATTTAAGAATTAAGAGTCAGAGTACATCAGAGAATTATTAAACTGTAAATATCACACTTCTTCTGGATGCAAAACAGACTAATTCATTTTAAGGGAAGAAAAGAAGCTTCTTTTTTTTTTTTTTTTCTCAGAGTGTACTGTGATCCCTAACTTGAGATATGACTACAATCAAGAGCAACTGCTCCAAGAGACATTTAGCTTTTAGCCTATGATCTCTTTGTGTCTCATCTGTCTCTAACAAGCTTACTTTCTGGTTATGAGAAAAATGAAATGAGAAATTTATTTTTATGCCTACATTTCCCTGTCTTTAATTTTATTTACTAATCTACATCACTGAGTGGGATGCACTCATATAACACAAGGGATGAAAAGTACGGATTAAACTTTTCCACCTCTAGGTCTGTTCTCTAATTGCTCTGTGCAGGATCCTAATTTACCAAGAAACTTTAAGAAGTCCCAAATAGAGGCTCTTTTGAAGCTCAAACAGTAACATTGGGGTGGGGCAAGTTCCCATCCCTCACCTCAGGAAAGAACTTTACCCTGATCTGTGCCAAGCCATTTGCTGGTGTGTACATTTTGCTATGGCAAAGAAGAGTGTGATGTGAGTTTCTCGAGGCAGAATCATCATGCTTCCCTAAGCTAGCAGTGAAATTGCAATCCTTTCCTGCATGTTAATGTGATAATAATTGTGTTACAGCAACAAGACACTGCTAATGGTCGTTCACCTTGAAACCTTCTATTCTGGTGTTGTCTTTGAGCTGTGTTAAAGATGTTTCTTTACTTTACGTCCAGCTTTCCAAAAATCACAGTTCCATATTTCAGACTGAAATAAGGCCAGTGGCCAGCCCAGCACATCTACAATACCACCAGCAGCTTTTGTGAAGACCACTGGGCAAATGGTATTGGAGCACTCCCAAGGTCGGATCCTACCAATCTCACTAGGTTTTGTAGGGAATGCATGAAGAATTACAAGCCAATTTCTTAGTAACTACCACTCATGTTGCAAAATCCAGCATTGTTGCATGACAGTTCTAGATACGTACGCACATACTCTCAAACATTCACTTTGTTCCCACAAAACATACGTGCCCAGCGCAAAGTGGGCTATTCCAGACAGTACTGGAAGATTTACATACAGCACTGTGAGCAACACTAAAACAAATTCAGCCCTAAAAAGCAACACTGGGGAATCTTTCCCACTATCCTGCATTTAGCTGAACAAATGTATTGAGATTCTGATGAGAAGTAGACCTGATCCTCTCTGTGGATATCAGTGTTCAGTTAGTGCTATGAGTTAGATACTTTAATCCTACAAAGCTGCAAGTCTGGATGGCACTGTATACAAAATTCCCTCCTCTTTCTACCTTTCCAGGTAATTGCTGAAACATGGAGTAACTTAAGAAATCTTATAGCTGAAAGACTCTGGAAAAGGCTGCAATGGAGGCAGGACTGCCTGAGAACAGGACAAAAATACAATTTGGAATCATAACAATAACAAAGATTACTTCTGAAGAGACTATTTTTCCCCTTCTCTAAAGGCAACTACAACAGTGTTCTCCTTTATCCTAAGAGTGACAAAGACTCTTTTATTAACACCTCTGACACATCGCAGCTACCATACAAGTACCACTGGTTGTGGAACAGTAACTATAGTGGTCAGTCACATCCCTCCTTCTCACTGCTTTATTTTCCCCTTAGTTTTCCTTAAATGTTCTACATTGTTCCAAAATGTTTCCATGAGACTACAACCATTTAGAAAGTTTATACCAGGGAGAAATCAAGTGTATGGCAAGGTAAATGAACTTAGGGTACCAGAATGGACCATCAGTTCAGTAGAAGTTGATGAATAATACAACTAGTAGAGAAGGTTTGTGGATCTTCTTTCTTGGCATGTATTCCTTGTAGAAAATTTCTAGAAGAACTTCTCAGAACCATCTTACTACACATATTCCCCAACATCTTTCCTTCTACTTAATATATACTGTATCAAAACATTCAAAGGTGTGCTACTGAGAGAGCTCATTTTGGCCTGGGGGAAGGGGGGGGGGAAGGAACTTATCTCCCCCTACATGTTGACTTCAACAGAGATGTACATTTATAATGTGAGAGTAGAATCTAGGAATAAGAGCATACAGAAGCAAAAGCGTATGGATTGCACAGGATTTTCACTTTTAAATTTGGAATGTGATCCAGATTTTAACACACAGAAGAGAAACAACAGAAAAAAAGTGTCCAGTGACAGAAAAACACCTCTGAACAACCTAGAGAAAGGAACAAATCATGAAATTACAATTCTTCAGTCACAGAGCCATGAACATAAAGATCTTAGCAGTGTTTCAAAACTTGTAAGAGAACTCATACGTTCATAATAATCACATGAAGAATTCATTATAATCATGCCATAACTCAGCTGTTTTACAAAACCAAGTGCTATTAATTCAGTTAGCTGCAGGTGTGAATTCAAGGCTTTCAACAGATTAGACAGTATCATTCCAACAGCTACTGTCATTTCCATGCATAAGAAAATTCTACACCAAGTGTTAATTCATCAAAATATACTTCTGCTGTTCAAAGTTAGCACTTCAAAATGAGAGTCACCTTTGCAGGACAAAAGGCCTAATACAAGTTACACAAGAAAGCTATCATTTAATCATCTTTCCTTATATTACGGTCCACATATCAAGAATCTCTGTTATAAAGCAGCTTTTACAACATTCTGCTTGATTTTCACATTGAGAATGACAAACATTCACAACACTTGGAAGTATAAGCATTATGTTATGGGGTGAATGGACAGAAGAATATGATCTTGAATAGCTAAGCACTTCCAGCCTACATTTACTACTGTTCACTAGTGGCTCTAATGTCTCTATGCTTGGGTCCTTTTTCCTCACATTTCTAGTTCCAACTTAGAAATAAGTTCTGTAAAACCTGACAGGGCTGAGGAACAAAAAAAACAACATATTTTTTTTCTTACATTTAAACCAAACCTTATTTCTGCAATTTTGCTATGGCAGAAAGATGCCCCATCAGTGCTGGGTTGGAAAAGCAGGATGAAAGTATCAATCATTCTGCTATGGAAAAAAAAAAATCAACACCAAAAAGCACACTTCAACCAACCAACCAACATTCTGAATCATTTCAAGCCATGCAGTTTGCAAAGAAAATAATGCTGGTTGCATGCTGTTGGATGCCTCAGGGCACTGGTCTTTAAGACACAAGAAGGCTACACATCAAGCCTTGCACCAGAATGGGTACAGGAGTCATGCACATGGATCCAGGATCTTGGAATATCCTGCTGCTTCTATGAGGCTTACACCTGTCTTGAATATCTGACTCACCACTGTTTTCCCTTCCACACACTAACCCTCTTCTGCTAATGTGGCAGCGAATAATTATTTTTAGACATGTAGAAAAAGAATTAATAAAACACTGAAATTCTACTTGTGCCCCAGCCTCAGCCCCATGACTTTAAAGAGGCTGCAATGGGGAGAGAGCTTTCTCTTCCCACTGTATGCTTTACTTTAAAGTATTTTCTGTATACAGAATTAAACATTTTTTATCTTCATTTGAAATGCCCCGAGACTTCCCTTTGATGTTGACTCAGGGAAGAGGTGCACTCCTTGCTGTTCACAGACTTTTGCAATTTTGGATATTTTAAAAGACTACTAGGTTTTTACTTGCATCCATGCTTAAGTTTCTTTTTGGAAAGCAGAAATATGTTTGAGAGAGAACTACAATTTAATATAAAGCTAGAATCTGCAAACACAAAAGGAGAAACAGGAAATCTGAATAATATCTTCAAAAGCATCACTGCTTCATGAGGTAAATTTCAAGAGCAGTATGTTCCATAGGGTGATACTTCTGGTCTGCTCTGCTAAGCCACGTTCTTCAGAGATTCCTGGGACAGACTGCACTCACTTTTGTTTGTGGAATTCTTTACAGTATTTATATTAGACAGTGCAAAAGTTGATGTAATTTCATGGCGGTGGTCTTCAACCATGACACAACATGTAATTAATGTGATGAAAAAGATTGCTTTTCAAGGAAGCTTTGGCATGCTTTTGTAGAGGGGTACACAGACTTCGAGTTTGCAGTGCATATCTGAATGCAACTACGCATGCTTGATTTCCCCCGAGCGTTGTGTGATCTGTTATTATTACTGACCTGGAAATTATCCTCCTTTCCCTGTTTGACTGTCATTTTTGTCTGGGTTATATGCATCTCTGAAACCAGATGTGCACACTTGATACATTTCCATTACTCAAAATTATCATGTATATTTATTATCTCATAGTTGTACAGCTTAAAGTAGTAACAGTTGGTTTTAGCTGCTTGTTTCATGATTGAGATCTGTTACAATGACCAACAGACTTCCTGAGACAAAATACAAAGTATTGTAAGGAATCTACATTATCTTGGGCATTGCTATGGACCTCATGAAATAAGGAGAGAAAATTCAGATTTTAGTTTTCTAAAGCATGTATGTGTAGATTTTACAGAGGCATCCATCATGGGGGGGAATCAGAATCACCCCCAGTTGTTAGCAAGGATGAGGCTGAACCGGTCTGTTCTGATTCCATCCAGAAGAGAGCAGCACTACATACCCACACTGAGCATCTCCTCACAGAACAGTCTTAGAAAACGACCAAAACCGATCTTCAGCAATAGGCTGACACGTAAAACAGAGTAAATGCTCGTTTAATGACAAATTGATTTCTTTCAGTCGCATAGAAGGTAATAGAAAGGGGATGGGAGCTGACACCAAATGTTGGCTGTTGCACTTTAGCTCTAAGAGAATAATTTACTTTCTACTGCCATTTTGCTCAAAAAAGAAATAAAAAGACTAGTGATATAGGAAATGATTGCTTATGAGACTGATTTTTTTTTTAAATAAGAAATTAAAGCTGGGAGGAGTAGGATGCCATCCAAAAAAAAAAAAATTAAAAAAAATCTATATTCGCAATAGGTTTCCATAGGGATACAAAACAGATTTTACAGAGCTGAGTTCTTACATAACTTGCAACATCACAACATGCACTCAAGGCTTTAATAGGTCAGTTACCTTCACAATTTTCCTAATTGAGACACAAAAAGCCTTTGCAGATCTGCATCAAAATGCCGAAGGTCAAACTTAGTTTGATTAGTGGCTGGAGTTTTCAGATTTCCTGAGCTCCAGATCAGTTCATTTACCTGCAGACAGCCCTTCCACCCCTTCTTGCTGTGAAGAACACATCTCCAGAGCACACACCATGCTCATATGACACTTGCTCAAAAGCACTGCCACGGGAGCAGAGTGGGCTTTCCTCCCTTCCACCATACATTGCACAGTCAGAATTGCATGGTCAGAGCAATGAGAAAACCCACATCTCCTTACTGTAAAGGGTGTAAAGAGCAAAGATATAGATGAGAAACAGACACCATTTTCCAGCTGTTCTCTTACAAGAATTTTCTTCAACCATGACAGAACACAAATAGTACTAAGATGGAAAGCCTCATAAAGTATTCTCCGCGAATGGTGATAACACACAGAGGTACACAAATGGGAACATCATCATTATTTTCTCTCAGACCCCTTTAGCCTGTGGAACAACCACTGTGACTATTTTCCAAATTATAGGCCTTACTCTCATTCTCAGCTGCTGCTCTTTGTTCTTGTTTGTGCAAGACAAGGCTGAGAAAAAGCAAAAGGAACCTGAGATTTTTGTCAAACTTCAGGAGCGAGAGAAACCTGGGTGCCTCTCCTATGCCTGGAAAGGAAGGAGATGGAGAAATAGCTGAGGAGATGGAGAAATAGCTGAGGGGTACGAATGGCACAGCTTGAACTACTGTATTCTCTGTAGGTAAGGATATGCTCCTTCGCTAAAGCAGTGAACACTGAATGCTGGGAAAGCAAGCTAACTAAGTTCTACTCAAATGAGTTTTTCCATTATATTCTCATCAAGGCAGACAGACTCAGAGAGATCAACAGGATTCTGGTGAAGGACAGAATCTTTTCTGAAGCACAGTTACTTTCTGAAAAAAGAAGCCCTCGTTCTGTAGATTTTACTAACAAGAATGTTATTACTCTGCATATGGCAGTAGTAAGTAAGTTGTTACTTTGGAGAATGCTTTATTCAAGCTGTTCACAGCCTGAGAAGCCTGCATATACCTCTCACTTGCACATGGCCTCTGTGCTCAGGAATCCAACGTAAGGTTTATATCATCCCACACAGAGGTGCAGATGTCAGCTTCCCAGGGCAGCAATAACATGTCTCCTCTCTGGTAAGTTATGTTGTTTTGCCAGTGATTCCTCTGAAGTCACTCTGGCGGCTCCCAATGCTTCCACATCTCTACACGCCCTACACTCACACAGCTTGTTCTCTTTCAGAATTTTTGGCTGGACATATTTGAATGTGATAAGATATATCTGTCCAGATTTTGAACTGGCCAAATCTGGCAGAGCTCACTCAGAGTTAAGTGTTTTGCATCTACACAAGATATGTTTCATGCTATCTTACCAGCAAAGGTAATACTTTTCATAGGATTGCTGTTACATTGGTCACCTAGAAATGCAGCTCCAATACGTTATAGTGGAGATGGGGGTGTAGAAATTAGTAAAACTTCTTTGATCTATTGAAGTGTTATATTTTGAACTACTTCAATAAGCTAATGATCACAAACCAGTACAAGCAGCCAACAGGAGCCTACATACAAACATAACTTACAGCCCTTGTTGAGATGTGACTGGTATTATATGCCCTGGTCTACTGACCTCTTTGGAATTATTCCTGATTTCTATTACCATCAATGAGAGTGGAATTGGGTTTAACATGAATAAGCAGTCTTAATGCATATACAATCTATTGATATATGTGAATACCTGTGCACAGAGTACTGGCAAATACCGTCATTCTCACAAATAAACAGATTCAGATAAGACAAATATTTTTCCATGAAAGGGCTTGCATAATTACTATAATTAAAAATAATAATTTTGGAATTGAGGGCTCTTCAACCTTTGTGTCTGCTCAGCTTTACTACAGCATAGGTTTCTCATTACAGGCCTCAAAAATAATATTACTTGCAACTCATAGTTTATTTATGAATATATATTTTTTAAAGTTAGGAAGCCAATAGTGACCCATTGCATTTTATCACTGTGCCTGAATGGATATTAGGACCAGCTGCTCCTGAATCTTTAATGGATAGAAAGAGGAGGTAAAAACCATCTAGAACGGTTCAGTTGATCCCTGAAAATCACCTTTCTGGTAGCTGGGTTTATGGCTTTAGGTCTGAACAAGAAGGGCATGCTGGGCTTCTGGACTTGAGGGAAATGCTACTCTGTGGCAAGAGATGTGCAGACGGTGAATGAGCAGGAAGTGTGTTTCACTTAAATTCCTAAAATTCAAAAGGCTGATAAGGATAAGAACTAACAATAATGGTAATAAGAGAGCGCATTACAGAAATCCCTACATTAAATGAACACAAACTATAGAACAAGAATATTATAGTGATCCAAGACTTAAAAGACTGAAGCAAAGAATCAGCTCGTGTTTGAGAAGACATGTCTGAATTGGCAGCTAGGGTTCACAGTCAGCTTTACCAGTTTAAGACAGCAGCTACGGAAACATGAAACAAATGGCCACAAGTGCTTCTACAAAGCTCTCGGCTAGATCGGAATGAGACCTGGCTTACCAGAGGGAGATTGCCACTTTGTGACACTTCCTTTTCTTACACCAGTTTATGGAACACATGTGAAAGCAGAAGGGTGCTCATGGCGAACCCAGATGACAAGGCTACAACTTAACAGGGTGATGTTTCAACAGTACATTTGCAAGTTAGCGACTGTGTTGGAGTACCAAAAGGCATAGGGGGCCAGAGGTAGGGGACTGAAGGAAATCAAAAGCCAGTCTACCATCAGAAACGTGCTTCCTGAGGTTATGTGGAAACCTCACTAGCCAGCAAACTCTTCAGAAAAGTTTTCCAAGTAATTCAAAGCTGGATTGATCACTGTACATACTTAATCTAACCTAAAGCCTTACCTTTTTATACATAGACTTGCCCTTCACACCCCTTAAATCAGCAGTAAATGCTGCTCTGAGCAAACCCTGCAGCCTGGCTCTCTGCAAGAACTCTTTGATCCAGCCCTCCTCCTCTCATTGCATTGTTGTCTCCTTCCCAATTCAGATTCAGACTCTCATTTCTGTTTTGAAAAGGCTTCTCACTTGCATGCTGAATGGAACCCTTATGGCCTGTACCTTAAACTCCAAAACGTATTTTTAGTTTTGTTGCATTGCTTTAACTTCTGCTTGCTGATTTATCAGAAGCTGTGAACCCTTTTCAAGGATGGCCTGGCATCAAATTTAAAAAGCCCTGGACTAAGTCCAGGTAGTTCAGTTGTGTTTAGGCTTTCCCATTCAATGCAGGGCATCAGAAAGGTATTTTCAGAACTTGTTTCTCCACTTCACTGGTTTTACAGTGTATAGCATTACTAAAGATTCATCAAAAACAACCTCTGGTTTTGCCACAGTTCTTTTCAAAGCACTTAGAAAACTGGAGGTATTAAAACCAGATCCTTTCTACCCTGTTAAAAACACATTTCTGTAAATACTCCTGTAGGCACTATGACACTCATTCTTCCAGAGCTATAGAGACTTGCAACCAGCAACTACAAAATACCTGTTTTCTGAGAAATCGGGTGCTCAAAAGTACGGAGTGGCTGCTCTGCAGTGTGCATCTCTGCCTTCTCCTTTCGAGTCAGAAAAAGATGACATGATCTAGTTTTTGAGGCTCTTGTTTTCTACAAGGAAAAAAAGAAGATACAAATAATAATAATAATAATAATAATAATAATAATAAAAGGGAGCAACATACGTGCACAGTAATGTTGGGCATATCCAGGCCCACTTCAAACCTCATATTAAGATCTGATCCTCCAACTGCATGTACTCACAGCATCACAGATGAAAACATCTCTGGAACTGAGCCTCAGTCAGTGGAAGTTGCCACAGGCATTCCAGAGCAACTATGAAATGCTCAAAAAAAAAAAAGAAAAAAAAAGAAGTGGTGCTACTATTCTGAAGCGAGGTTACTTCCTTCAACATCTGTGGTGAATATGTGATACAGACTGCTATAAGCATCGCACGTATTTAAAACTAACAGGAGATGTTAAGGCTTGGTCCAGCCACGTTGCGGTCATTAGGAGGAGGGAGCTACACAAAAGTTTCATGAGATACATATGGTATTCTAGGGGCACTGAGGGCTCAGCCTGTTCTTGTAAATCTCCCATCCTGTTCAGACTTTAGAGAAATAACAAAAAAAAAAAAAAAAAGAACCAACACACAAAAAAACCCTTTTCAAAAGTATAAAATATAAAATAAAGCTGAGAACATTAGTCTTAACGCAGTTCTCAGTGCTGAGATATTTGCCTTCTGTTTAGCTGATGAAATCTAAACTAATGTCTCTCCTTGCCTACTGCTTAAGGAAAAATCAATTAAATATCTGATAACATTTATTATATTACTTGCAATGGCTCATTACAGTAATAACACTTCCTTACTACAGAAGTTAGTACCACTGTCAAAACAGTGTTTCCTACAGAGGGAATGTGCTTTCAAAATTGTTTGAACAGAAGTGAAGAATAGATATTTATCCAATCACGAAAGCCTACTTTTCTGAATCAACCAGAGGCATTATTATTTGCTTTTATTAACACATACAAAATTGTTAGGATATACAAATGTATTTCCTTTTCGGACACAGTGGAAGTTATATTAATGGGCATTACAGCATTAGTTTACAGCACACTGTTTCCAAAACACAAACTAAAAAACAAACAACACCATTCATGATTAAACAAATAGGTATGTACACACACACACACACACACACACACACAGCTCAAAATGGCTATATAACAAATAAGTGATTTACACTATCAAAAGGCTGGAAGCAGATGCGTCTCTGACAGTTGTGCCCTTAGCTTTCGTCCACAATCTCCATGAATGAGGTCTCATTTAAAGCAAACAAAGAAAAATCCCCAAACATTGCCCTCCCCCTTGCCAAAACAAAACAAAGAAAAACAACCAGAAGAATGGGACAGCTCTCCCCAGGCTAATAGTTCCTCTCCATGGCTTCAAGCACAAATGGGCTATTTTAAATATCACATAAACCTACTGTAAATTAAAAAAATAGAAGATTACTTTACACAATGCATGGAAATCATTTCTATTGAGCACAAACATTTACAACTGTCATGTTCTTTCCTTGCATAACCCATACTCACACACAAACCAGTTTTCAAAAGAATTAATGAAATATTCAGTCCACTTTTGTTTTTCTTTATACAATATGAAATGGTTACAATACCGTAGTATATTTTAGAATAAGTTAAACATCAAGACATATGGCAATAGCATTGTACTAGTCTTTCTACATACATACCAAATCCAGAAATTCAGTATATTTTTATTTAGTCACAAAAATGAATAAAGACTAAGATCCAGTTATACTGGAAAGCTAGACTAGAAACCAGACTAGAAACCACAAATACTGTAAGCACTTTGGTATCATATGTACAGGTTGTGCTGCCAATATCATGCCTCCACACTACAACTGATCAGGTGATTTTACTTGGTGAATTAAAAAAGTTATTGTAAGATTTGCTTTAGTATTTCTCTGTCTGTATGGAAATCATTCAGTGAAAGAAGATGCATCACAAGAACATACACAGCTTTTGTATGATGTGACTACAACTTAAATATTGAAGTGAATTTTTAAATACAATGCAAGACCAATCTGAAGTGCGTAGAACATAATGCAGAATACTGTTAATTACAGGAACAAGTACAGGGGTTTTAAACATTGTAACAGATACTGAACAAAGTCCTTGTAAAAAGAAATATGAATTACAGTAAGCTTTTTACCATTACATAGATCAACATGTGTTTTAAGTTCCCAGTGAGATGAACAGTAACTGATGAATCACGAAGGATATCTACTGCATCCATTTTCTCTCTCCCTCTCAAAGGCTTGGAACTGCACCTTCAAACTCTTAAAGCAGTTTGGATTTTCACATTGTTTCCCCCTTCTCCTACCCCCTTTTTCTTAACCAAATGTTTTGTCTTCCTGAAAGAGAAACTCAAAGTGCATTTTAATTTTTTTTTTATTCTTTTTTCTTATTTCATGGATGCATTTGCTGCAGGTTAGAAATTTTAACTAACCCTTTTCTTACTTGCTTTCTTTGTCTCTACAGTCTGTAAGAGCCTCCCAGTTACTTAGGTAACCCTGCCAAGTTAAGTGGCCTCTCCTTCAGCAAAGAAAATAGTTTCAAATTCTAAAAAAAGCTGAAATATTGCTATCTGTATTCAAGTGAAATTCCCACTTGAAGAGTAAGGACTGTAAGGATTTCAGAAAATTTGGACTCCTTTAAATTTCAAGGTACAGTAAACTGCAAATGCCACATTCAATTAATACTGCAAGAAAGTTTCAGATCAAGATGTCAGGAATGAAATAGCCCCAGAACTCTCAAGCCAACCAGAGGAAACAACACAATTGTTACAATTTCTTACACAACACAGCAACCCATTTTACATGTAAACACAAAGGATGACAGCTCTCATTTGAAGCGCCTATTTTTGGTAAATAATACTTCACAGGTATCGTAAATATTTTAGTTAATGTCTCCATATCTCCCCCATTTCAAGACTGCTTTCTCTTCCTTACAGAAGCTCTAGCTTTTTCATGTCAAACCAAACAATTGCACAAAAACTACAGCACCAAGCTTCGCTAAATGAAACTGCTGGAAAGCACACATAGGAGAAAAGAATTTGACCGCAGTTGTTGAGTGCACCAGAAGTCAAATGTGTTTAAATGAAGCTAACGTATTACTTAATTGAAATGATTAATTCCTAGAAGGAAAAAAAAAAAAAAAATTGGATGAGCATGGTCTTACTGTAGGCTAGTTGGTGATCCAGCCAGACTTTTGTGCAGATTAGGGTTTTGACTGTGCCTGTTCCGACTGCGAACAGATGAAAACATAGTGTTGCAACCTGGGATTTTGCATTTGTGGAGCTGGCGGAGATGCACAGTTTTGTAGTGAGCCCTGAAAGTTCCCTTATTACTGTAAGTTTTTTGACATATGTGACAAGTTATTGGCAAAGTAGAAGGTAAATTTATAAAGTTCTGATCAGCTTTCTCAATTAAATTACAGTCTTGGTAGAGTTCATCACTGGGCATTAGGCTGGGTCCTTCACAGCTTTCATCACTATCATCCAAGGGCATGGTGCACACTTCACTTCCTCCATCAGAATCCCAAGAAGAATGAGCACTGCTCTCAGATTTAATGCTGGAAGTAGTGCTTAGATCCAGAACAGCTCCATCATTCAATGGATCGTATCCGTAACTCTCAGAACAGGGTTCTCTAATTTTGCTCATTGGAAAAACCAAGCTGCCTGTTCTGTTCATTCCTTTGAAGATTACCGAAGTATGTCCAACGTGTTGTTTTAAAGAGACATCTTGACAAAACTCCTTAGCCATGTCTTTCAAGAGGTATGTTGCATTGAAATGGTTGTTGAATTCCAGTGTATCTTTAGTCAGAAGCTTATGATGAAGATTTAGGTTTGAACTATGTCTAAAAGAACAAAGACAAGCTTAGCAAGGAAGTGTTTTGCCTCACTTAACAGTTGTTTCATAAGGATCATTAACAAAGAGAAAAATCAATACTTAGTAGCATGCAAGAACTGTATGCTTCTCATTTGAAGAGCTGCCATAGAGGAGTGCACATGGATGATTTATACATATGACTGGCTATCTGAAATTGCTTATACTGGTATATATCAGAAATAACTCCACAGAAATCAATGTTTCCAATTCTGTCCTGCATTGTGGATAGCTGTTCACTCCACTAGATCTAGTGCTGGGCCTAGAAGAGTTGGTGAACAGACTAAAGAATTTTGGGTGCTCAACTGAGCTCAGGAAATGGACTCAGGGTAAGAAAAAATGCAATCCTTCCCCAATGGACAAAGCAGGAAAAGAGTGATACTTGAGACTGCAAAATACATTGATGATTTTAAGGACTGTAACCATACTCCAAGCAGCAGCTACACACACCAGTACAGAGCTTTTCCTTGAAAGGACTTTTCTTGAATGAGGGAACACTGTATTTCACACAACTTCCAGTTTTTGAATGGGCATCTCTGGATTTGTTTTACAACCACCAAAACAAAATCACTACTTTTCATTGTATATCATCAATCAGCTCACTGGGAACTTCCAGACTCTGTTTAGAAGATTGAATTTATTGTGAGAGAGGGAGAACATTCATTTTCCCTTGCCATCACCTAACTCAGCTTCATCCAAAGTATACAAAGGAACACAAATACTTTTCACCTGCACTTACAGCACTATACATTAAAAAAGAAGCTTCTGCAAAGTTGTTTCAAATAATTGCTCTTTTGCACAAAGCTTGTAAACTTCTTTGTAGATTGAGCTTTGTGCCCCTTTTGAAAAGTTATCTGTTTATTTACACATTTATTAAGTTGTCTTCCAAAAAAGAAAAAAAAAACAGTGTTAAACAGTTAACTGAATATATTGATATGGGAAGGAATTTGTGGCATGTGAATGCAAATTTTACTGCTGGCCTTCTTTCCTGTGGCCCATATCACAATTAGCGTGGAGAGGAATTCACATCTGGGAAGATGCAGGCAGCAGACCAGGGTATGAAGCCCTGCCAGCAGCAGATGAATCTGTGCAGCTTGCATGCAGCGGCCAGTCCTCAAAGACTGGTTCGTCCTCTCTGGACTACATCAGCTGGCTCCAGGACGCCTAGCAGATTACAGACAATCTAAACCTTGTGTCACTCTGAACTACTATCCAGGTACACTTTCTGCAGTCAAGATCTGCTGTAACACTGTTACAGAAGTGTTAGAAAACTTACAGGGCTTAGTCCCACTTTAACAGAACTGTTATCTACCACTTCTCAATTCAGATACATAACTGACAGACAACAGTAAAACTTGAATTCTTGTTTCTCAGCCTATGGGCAAAATAGACTGAAATAAAATACTAACAGCAACACAATACTGCAGCTAACAGTAAACTGAATCTGGCTCATGTTATTGTTTAGGGTTCAGTATGCAATTTCACATTAAAGCACTACCAATACACACCAGACAGCATTACTTCAACTAGCAATGCATAAGGTTGATTTTGCACTGACAGAGTAATTTATCGTTTATTGTAGGATTTCTCCTACAAGGTTGGTTGAAATCCTTCTGTAACGGAAGGACAAGGATAAGGAAAGATTTCCTGAATTGATCTCATTGCTCTTTCATTTAAAAAAAAAAATACTGTATACAATTTAAAATACACATGGAAGTACGCATTGAACATATAAGTCCACACATGCATTTACTGGAAAATAACTGAATTCATACCCTTGTGATTTTCCCTTTATGTTCTAAAGTATTCTCGCAGCTATTGAAGACTTTATCAGTTGTGAAATTTTCATGGCTTTATTTAATACCTTGTAGTCTAATAGAAAGGAAATGTTTATTTCAATGGATTTTCATTTCATGAATGTTCTGATAAGTTATCGTACCTGTTATATGAGGATACACAGAAAAATCTTTGCAGGCTCCATTCCTCCAACACTCATTTTAATTTCAAATTAGGCTCCATTGTGATGGTAAAATAAATACAATTTTGTTTATGATTTCTTACCTGTCTCGACTTCTACGAGAAGGGAAAGCAGCGTTACAGCCCTCAACTGTGCAAATATGCATTTCTTTGAGATGCACATTTTTAAAATGCATTTTTACACTGTAAGGGTTTTTAAAAGTCTTCTTACAGATGTCACAATGAAAGCGGCTTTCTTCCTTCTGAATCCCTAGTGCATGTTGGCTGACATGATCCATATCTTTAGAGTCTTCAAAACAAGCAATGGCAGCACCCCTGTTTGACAAAGTGCTGAAAAAGCCCCCGGTCAGCAAGTGGTGTTGTAATTCAGGGCAGTCATCTTTAGAAATCCTGCGTTTTGACTGCTCTTTAACATATATGGGGGATTCAGTCATTGGTTTTATAACATCATTTTGGTGGTGTATTGGATCTTCATATACAATCTCATGGGAAACTATTTTTAATGGTTGATTTTCTTCTGGTTTAACCTCTTTCTCACAGTGATGTAATTCATTCTCAGAGATATCCTTGATGTATTGGTTATCTGGCGCAAAGACAGATTCAAAATACTTTGGGCCCTCCACCCCAGAGACCGATTTCCATGAATTACCTGAATGGGGGTGATTTTCCACCCTGCCGGACACCTGCTTCTCTATCTTATGCTCACAGGACTCAAGCTCTCCATCGCTTACCACTTGCAGACGTGTATCATCTTCAGAACTGGCAACATCACTACTTTCATGAGGTGTTTCAACAACTTCTTTCTCTATCTTAATAGGCATGCTTGATTTACGGGATTTCTTCTTGGGTAGCATGTCAAATGGCAATTCATTTGAAATAAGCTGCTCTGGTATTGAGGAAGAAACAAGGGGCAGAGAAGGAAGAGTACCTGGAGTATTTGCAAGCTCCGCTGGTGTAACAGGACTACGATAGAAAGGAAGAACAGGCTGTACTGTTTTCAGATTTGGAAAGAGGACACCATTCTGCCCAATACTGGGAAATCCAGCCTGGCCCTTTGCATCTGTACAAGAGCTGGCATAGCTGGTAATTGTTCTGTTATCCGGAGCTAAAATCGTAAATTCTGTCCTTTTACTATCTCCAGGTCCAGCAATTGTCAATCCATTTCTTAGATCTTTGTCCCTGTTATTTCTGTTCATTGGCATATGGAGTCTGGGGTTAGGATTCGCACTATGGCGATTTCGACTACGCAAAGAGCTAAATACCATATTGCAGCCCTCAATTGTACATTTGTGCTTTATCTTTAGATGAACAGCATTATAGTGTATTTTCAAAGTACCTTTGTCATAAAATGTCTTTTCACATGCAGTGCAGAAAACACGCCCTTTCCTTGGCCCAGTGCCATTTTTTTCAACAGATTTCATTTTGGTTTCTGGAGAGAGCGATGTCATTTCAAGCTTTGCTGCTGTATTATGTGAACTCGAATCGCTTAAAAGGGCATCATCTTCTGTTTTAGTGGTGATATCTGGACCATTTATGATCCTTTCATTCTCAACTTGAAATGGTGCAGAACTAGAAGTTAGGAAGCTGCTTTCAGTAAAAGGTAGGTGGATATCTTGTTTAGTTTCGCTGCTATGGTCTTGACCCTGCTCAATCAAGTGTCTTTCTGGTGGCGAACCTATTAAAGGTGGAGGCACTGGACTGAAAAACTGGAATGGTAGCATGAAAGCCATGTTATTCACAATATTCTCAAAGGGATGAATGTTGGTGGGACTCATTTTGTCCAAGGAAGCTGAAAAATTAGGGCTATGTTGATTGCAGCTCTCTATGAATGCCCTAATATCCAAATTAGCAGTAGGTGGTGGTATTATAATTGATTGCCCTTCTTTTTCCTGAATTGCCATTAACTCTACAATGGACTTAGTTTCTCCAAAACGAAGAAATTGCTGCAAAGTAGCCAGTTCTTCATCATTGGTCATTATGCTCCAGTGATCCAGCACCTTTCCTGAAGCATCCTACAGCAAAAACAAATATAAATTAGTGAAATAGGAAAAAAGAAAACCTGTTGTCCCTACCCCCCCCCTCAGTCTCTCCCCACAGACTAGAAACTCTTCAGCAAAATTATGAAATTACCCTATTTAACAAGAGATTAATAGTAATTCTGTGATATTTTCTTCAAATTTTACCACATTGGCTTTATTATTTCTTTCTGAACTAATAGTAATACTTTGCAATAAACCATTCTTTTTCCACAAAAATTAAGACACATCATTCAAACAACAGTATTATCTAACTACAGACAGCAGAGATGGAGCAATCAGACCAAGATTTAGCTCCTCATTTAAGTCAAATATTCTTTAATTGCAAGTTTAATAATCTTCCAAGTAACTAAGATCAGAGAACAAATGAACCTGTATTGATCTATTGCCAGTGTTCACAGAGCACAGCTGTAATTACACTGGAGTGTTGGAGTTCTTTCAAACTCTAGCTATGCCTAACTTTTCCCAATAACTACAATAAATATTTTATCACAGAACATGTATTTGATGGCCTACTGAGATTTTTCACAGTGCATGTAAGAGTTTCTAAGATGATGAAGAACGTAACATTATAAATTTTTCATGTGGTAGAGGTTCAAGGTAATTGATTCCATATTTTTAATCCTAACACTAAAAAGCAAGATTATCAAGACCATTAAATATTGATTCGTGTCATAATGTAAGATCATCATATTACTTTACATAAAAGGTAACTTCCATAGTAGCAAGGACTAACATCAGGGTAAGCACACAGGGCCCAATTTATCCTTGATGCAGCTCCAGTAAGCTCAGGAACACTACATCGGTGATGAAGATAGCCTCTTGTGCTTGAAATGATGGCAAGTTTATTTATCAGTGTATTATTGTGCTATAGTAAAGTAAACTTACTGGTTAAATAATATTTTGAGTAAATTTGGAAGCCTTTCCCAGCAACCTTTCCTCCCTGCCCCCCCCCCCCCCCCCCTTTTTTTTTTCCTCCTTAGTTTCCTTTTATTGATAGATTTGAGCAAAGAGGAGAGATTTCAGTTAGGCTTGAGTAAGAGAGAGCAAGGAGAGCAATGACCAAAAATTAACCCTTCCTTTTCTGGTGCTACTCTTCCACAAGTCTATTACTGTCTTTCAGGTGTACTACATGATTAGCACATTGTGAACTACTGAAAATATCAGGCTAGAAAATATTCTGAAACAAGACTCAATTATCATAGTTATATTAAAAAAAAACCTCTTAATGCAATACCTGCAGCACATATCCACGTATATAATCCTGTAGTGTCCAATCCAGAGCATGGAGAATCTGTATCACCTCTTCCTGCTTCAGAACACTGAAAAGCCGATCTAGTAGAATTTTAAGGCGCACAGGAATAGCTTGGGTTCCATACAGCATGAGGCTACTGATATCAAAGACAACATTGGATTGAACTATTTCCACCTGGCTTGATGGATAGAGGTTGGGAATCCTTAATTTGCTCAGGGCTGTAAATAAAACCATAAAACATAAGTAAACACAAGTAACATGTGATATAAAACTGAATGTAAAGACTATTGAGGAAGGGAGTACAACAAGCAATAAAACAACACGTAAGGAAGGGTGTAGAATGTTTTATATAGATTGTAAGAATAAGTATTACCATGTGCTACCCATCCATGCCGGCATTGGTCACATTGTCGCTGATTTATTTTCCCAGGTTTGAAACACTGACAACTACAGCTCACCAGAGTGCATCGGATAGCCTGCAAATCAATTGAAAGGTTGATATGTAATGGATAAGCACTATCTAGACTATGCACATTATACCTATAGAAGTCTAATATCCATGTAAGTCAGATAACATACAAGCTCATCGCTATTAACGTGCGTTATAATTAGTCCAGGCAAAACCTGCATTTAAGCAGAAGTAGTATTGAAAGAAGAAGATTGGTCACCAGCTAAAGCACTGAAATGTGATGGCAGTAAAGTATTTAGTGATATACCTAGTAGCACTCCTGAGGATCTGCTTAGGCTGATGCACGTTTATAGCAAAAAGAAACTTTTCTGGGATATTCATCTAAGATACGATCTTCATGTAAGCATCACTTTTTTTTTTAATGAAAGCTTGAAAAAAGACACAGATGAGAGTTTTGCTGAATTTCTGTAATTGCAACAAATGAAGTGCTAATGAGCAGTATTAGCTCTGCAGAGATACAACTCTTCATAGCCAGCAGTATCCACATAGAGTACGCGCATCCTGTTGTGCAAAAGTTTACTGACACTTCCCAGTCATAGATTTCATCAAAAAGCATTACCACCTCCTCAGAAATGATACTATTACACTTTGCAAGGAAATGCTTGAAAGATAACAGGCAAAACAGAACACACAAATAGAAAGCAGTTACACTTCTCAATTTGTGCATCACTTTATCACCAAGGTCATCTATAATACAAATCAAAGTAGTAGTCAAAAATTCATAATCAACAAAGAAGCTTGTTTCTTGGAATACATGTTTTCTTCTGTACATGCCCATCTGCTGCAGAAGGCAGATACAACTTTGGAGGTCCTTGTTAAAGCTCCATAGATACTGCCACAGAACAAAGAATTTGTATGACTCTGTATCACTTACATCTGAAAGGAATATTTATTGAGGGTAGAAAAGAGAAGAAATTAATGTACAGAGGGTCTGAATTGGAATACAAGAAATATTAGATTACGTGATTGCAACATGTGCATGAGTTTCTGTTCTTAAAACAAAGTGGTTTATACCTCAAAGTACAGAAAAGCAGTATGAAGTAAGTAAGGCTAAGTTAAGCCTACTACTGGCTGCTGCTCAGACTCCTTAAGTCATGTGCAAAGTGGGATCTTCCACTACTGAGGAATATTCAAGAAAATGCAAAAGCAGGATTCAAACAAAAAAGTGACATTTTTTCCTCAATGCTGGTATCCGCATACCAGCGCTTCTGGCAAATGTACAAAGCAGCAAGTTTTTGGACAATCACGGTACAAAAGATAGAGACAGAAAATGCTTTAAATAAAAAGGGCATGGATAAAGGTAGTTTGAGCAGGGAGAATATGGAGAATGAGACTGGCTCAGGACAGAGGAGTGCACTACATAAAACAGCCTTTTATAAACAAGCGTGTGCAGGAGATGGAATGCCTACTGCTTTACATGACAGCCTGGAATTTTCAAGTCTCGGTTGCTTACTTATCAAGGACTTAGCTTACAAGCACATCTCCAAATTGCAGTGACTTGATACTGAGACTCGTCTTTATTTGAAGGATTGGAACAAGTGGCAACAGTGCTATTGAAATCTCTGAATCATTTTGCCTTTAATCTTTTAAAGGAGTCATTGCAAAATACTGAATTCTTGAGAAAAGCTCTGTGCTCCCCATGAAGTCATAAAATACGCATCAATATCCTACGCAGTGTGAATTGCTTCACTTTAATGGAGGATGTATTTTCATTTGGATGCTAAAACCCCTTAATATATCAGTAAAAAGCCATAAATATCTTATGGAAAGGTCAAAAGAAGAGGCATAGTTTTCTGATGATTCATTTCTATCACAAAACACCAAACAATAACAGTTTAATTCTACTTCCGTAATACAGAATGTGACTTGCACAAACTGAACTCCTTCCACAGGCCATCCCACTGGGTTCAGTAAGCTGAATTCCACAAATGCATCTTTCGCAGTCTCTCCAGACAGAGCTACAGATGATTATATTCTACAAAGGAAATAGATATGAGGAAAAAAAGCTATACAGTACATGTACTTGTCCTCCTGTCTTCCACTATAGGCGTAAAAGATTTTATGTGTTAAAAACAGAAAACACCTAAGGGGCACATTTTGTTTTACATGTAGGAAAGAAGCAATTAGACATGGAGCAACATTCTCCTTATATTCAAAGCATGAAATGGAGCCCTCCTCAAATCAATACATTAAAGCTTCTGGACACCACACTTAGATGTGGTTAGCTTGCATACTGTTAACATATCAGTATGCCCTTAAATCATTATCTGTTGCTGACTTTAAAAAAAAAGGGAAGAAAAAAAAAAAGAAGAAACCCTGAGAAGAAATAAATATCATTTTCAGGTTGGTTTTGGTAGCATTTCCCATCATTTGTGATTATCAGAGTCTGTCACCTAAAACTTTTCCAGCAATATCTGCAATAACACAGTCATGGAATAGAACAGGACAAAATTAACTTTTAAAACAATCCATGAGTCACAACTTCAAATCTTCACTCACTGCTCAACTTAAAAAGGCACTTCTAAAAGCTGCATTTTGATTATCTCCCAAATCAACTTAGATCAGAGTTTGACGAACGAAAACATAACAGAAATCCATGAGATCAAAATGCTTGTCTTCCGCATGTTAATCCTGTTATCCTTAGTTTGCCTAGTCTAAGGTACTGTAATTCTATCGAGTCTTTTAACGAGCTTTATTTTCCCAGCACATGGAACATACACACCATTTCACTCTGCAGAACAAAGGAATAACTTTCTATACTGTAAAGCTTCAAAATTATAATTAAAGGATTGGAAATGTAAAGGGAAATTAAAGTGGAAAGTTTTTTTGTGCAGGCCTTTCATTCAGGGCTATTATTTCATTTCTTTTTCCAGAAACATAGAGCAGATATTAATGTTAATAGAAATAAAAATAAAAATCTGCTATCCTCAAGGATGTTGCTATTGTTTTCCAGTCCCTCTGCCTACCAGAAGGATTTCTTCAAACCCATTATTACTGACGTTACTACTTTTTTTTTTTCTTGCATTGAAATTCTGATCAAATTTTCTGTGATTTTAGCAGCAAGGCTGTGAGAATCCGAACCTTGGATATTTAATGCCAGTGACTCTTAATTAGAGAGATTAACCAATAAACCAGCCACCAAAAACCACCTAACTGCTCATCGCTGAATAAGAAAATCTTAACCCCCCATTGCCTGAAAGCCATGACTGATGACTTTTTCTTTTTTTTTTTTTTTCCAGATATTGATGTGGTTTCGATTATGTCGATTATGCTTCAAAAGTTACCAAACATTTCTTTTCAACTCACTCTCAGTCTTCATGGCTAAAGAAAAGCTCAAGATAATGGGACAAGTTCATTCTGATCCTTGGTACAGCATCAGGTTTCAGAAAATACATCTATGATCATCTATGCATTTTTGAAGCCCTTGGGGACATACACTCACTCGCAATCGCAGTGTACTAACAACAGGCTGAAAACTGTGCAGTAAGAGAAGGGCAAGAGGAGTTTTGTGATTACCCAAAGATGCAGAGGGATAACTGTATCAAACCTCATTCCATGTTCAACGGAATCTAGTTTGACAGCTCTTCGGCATAGGAAACAAATTCAAGAGTAAATCCTGCAGATACCGTCAGGCCTGAGCCATGGATCCCAGCGCACAGTGGGACGCAGGCTGGCTCTGCACGCAGGCACCAGGGAATGGCAGAGCAGATCCCAGCTCCCCCAGGTACCGCTCCGCATCAGCAGCGCACAGGTCAGCACCCTAACTTGCTCCTGTCACTCAGGGGAACTTCTCCCTTTCTTTGTATAGAAGTGATTGCTCGCTTTAGAAACTGCTTCTCCACAAATTGCTGCTGTCCCACAAAAAGCAGCACAGCTTCACTGCTGCACGCTGCAGATGAACTATGAAATGGTGCCCCCAAGCTGTGTTACAGACATTTCTTGCAACCAGGAATTAGAAATCCTTACCAGTTTAAAGTGCAAGTTTGGAGAAAAAAAAAGGTAGAATTACGTGAACGCAAGTGCATGAGAACAGCTTTCCCTACATGGGATGTAACACTAAGAACTTTTCACGTCATCATAGAGGGTTTCTAGCAACAAGCAGCATCTCTTACGACCACCTCACCTAATTCTCCCAGAGAAATTTATCCCACTGTCCATTCCTTTGCCAGACAACTTCAGCCACTTTCCTGGATATCTACTGCACAGATCAGTCCATCTGTCAGTTCTGTCATGATTTAAAGCAAATTTTCAATCTACATTTTGTTCACTTTACAAGCCTCCCTGTACCACATCAATAGTTTTTCATTTCACCTGTCCCACAGATACTTGCAACCTTCACCCTGCCTACTCCGCAGTATGTGTTTATTCCTCATGGCTCTTCATTGCAGACTTTGGTTTCTGCTCCTTTGTTGAGCTCCCTGAAGTTGGTTCAAATTATATGTTCCATCATGATCACAAAAGTTGGTGGACTGCTCTAGATGGTGTAAATTCATAAAGCAGTTATTGGTGGCTTAGCCCAACACCTAAACCTAATAGTTCTGCGCGTTGATGTTAGAGCTTAACATAAACATCTTTTGTTCCTTGAAGATTCCAAGGCACACCAAGCTGAGGAAGGCCACAGCTCCCACCTGCCTGGGACAGCCACAAGGGGCCCTGCAGCACCTTAGGCTGTAGCCACTTCTCCTCCTGACATGCTCACATCAAAGAGGTGCCCAGATGGAAGTCCTTCTCTGCAAGAAAGCAGAGTGGGAAGGATACACATGGAATGGGGAAGGTGTTCACTGAGTGACAACGCACATACACAGGTCCAACAGTGAGGACAAGCTGAGGGCTACCAGCCTCATGCCACAGCCAGCACACATTCAGCTCATTTCTGTGTGTTCGGTTCCATTCATTCCATTCACACGCTTAAGGCCATCAGCTATGGGGGAGGACAAAGCTGTACTGGTAAATCACACACTGATTAATCTGCACACCAGTGATATTATTCATCCGCTGCCCATCTTTGAAAGCCTTACACTTTGAAACAGAAGATTTTCCATTCACAGCACATTTATGCCCACTGCAAGTACTTCTGGTTGTTGCAAGTTCTGCTGTCTCTTTACTCAGGCTTAAAAATACTTGAGACTGAAATAAATGAACCTATGAAGTTATTAAAATGAGGGAGAGGTGCCTACAGGATGCCTGATTGTATCGCACTGAATGCCGCACAAACTATTTCCACAGTCTTATCTCACAAGAAATGTTCCTTACGAGGTAACAGTGCTGTTAATAGAGTTATTTTATAAACACAATAAACAGCAACAAACATTTCTCATGAGAAGAAAGCAGGCCTTACTGTTTGCTGTATTCAGAGAGCATCTGATATTTTGCATATTTGGAACTTTCAATTAAGTAGAGAAAAATTTGATGTGGATGTGACAGAGTAAGCAGCACTGACCAGATAGCTCCAACCTTCTCCACTAACAAGCACACGCTATGCCAGCCCCATATGATTCATTTGGCAAACTGCTTATTAGTGAAATAATTTAGCAAAATTCTTGTCTCCTGCGTAAGAGACCAACTAGGATAGAAATGGAAAAGACAGAGATGGGCCACAACTTGCCTCTCCCAGCTCCACTGCACATGAAGTTACACTTGTAATGGAGCATCTAAATTGGTGATGGCCCCTCACTAAGCAGACTTGGTGCTGTAACTGCTGAACACGGCACTTCTGCTAGGCTCTGGAGGTACAAGAGCCTCCAAATACCCAGACAAACAGCTTTTGTTTCACAGGCCCAGCACAGATTCAGGAGTCAAGCTTAACATGTATTGTGCCAAAAGTTTTGCCTGGTGCTGATATCACCACGCTCCCATTTACACTTTCACTGTGGGGAGACTCTATTAGGAATTTTTTTCCTGAAAGAACGCAAAGGCCACAAGTTTGAACACATTTTCTAGACAAGACCACAGAATACATCCCATTAATTATCAGGATCCTTATGTATATATCCATAATGTTTATTTGGGGTCAGATGCCAAAACCTGACCTCCTTTTAAACAGCCCCAGCCTAAGCATACAAGGAAGCAGAGCGCAAGCCAGGTTCTGCAGCAAGTTGTACTGCTTTTGTGGCACTCAAAAATCAATTTTTGGCTAGAATGGGACCAAATTTCCCTCTTGCACATACTGTCTAGCACCATGAATTGAAAACATGTAATAGTCCTTGACAAAATAGACAGAAAATAATCTTCAGAACTGGCTGAAAGGTGGTGGGGCAGAGAGAAACAGCTCAGTGAGACGGCATTGAAATTAGCTGATACTTTTGTGAAATGGCAGCACTCCGTTCAATCAACTGCGGTTATGGATTTAAAAGAGTTTTAGCTGGCTACTGAATTATGGGCTGCTTGCCTGTGCATCACCACTTTGTTAAAAGCCACCGGGCAAATAGCTGTGATAAAAGACTGAAACAAATAAGGACTTCAAATCCTGAAGCAGACCAGGTTAAGCAGCAGCAGCGCTAACAGAGATGTGCTCCGGACAGACCGGGCAATGCAGTGAGGTGAGTAAGCAGAACGGAGACGTGTCTGAGAAAGGAGCACAGTGCGAGGCCAAACTTCAATCACAGCATAACTTGCGGGATGAAAATCACTCCTCATGCATGTCACTTACCCTAAAGGGCCCCTTAGGGCACCTCTCATTAACGGCACTGTCAAAATAATTATAAGAAGAGAATGCACGTATGTATGTGTGTGTGTGCACATGAACTGCTACTCTTTAAACAAAAAGCACTGGACAGCAGAGCTCCATTTTGCTGGAGAACAAGGTGTTTGTAGATACGTTAGCTTACACTGCAATTAATCTCACTTGTTAAGAACAGGTGTGTTGAAAGACAGCTTGGTCAAATTGGGGAATCATTTAGCTCCTCTTTTCTTTTGCTGTTCAATTAGGAAAACATAACGAGACATACAAATTGCAGAACCAAATGCGTCACACCATCATTACCTTACAGTTGTGATTTACATTTGGTTCTGAAATGAACTACAGCGCTACACTTCCTGTGGTGCACCTGCCAAGCCTGTGTAGATCACAAACCCTTACATTTTGCTGACTATTGAGCAGTATTTATCAATAAAATTCCGAATTTCTTTTTGATAAACTTACAGAAAAATCATTCATATCAGTGTATTTCAGAAATGAACAGACTGCTGCAGACTGATGTGAAATTTGCATTTGTTTCAGGGGTAAGGATGGACCCCCAAATAGAAATGGTGTGAAAGTTGTTATAATTAAACAGTATGTGTTATTTAACCTAGCAAGCAACTCACGCACATAGTTTTTACTCATATCAACATGCCATGCAACCCATCTTAAATGCTGAACCTACAGATCCGTCCAGGAACTGAAGCTTAATGAAATATTTAATACCAAGCCCCACATTTACAAGAAGCATTACAAAGATATACGCACAAGTATCAGAGAAATTAGGAGTATCAGTGAAAATGAACTGCAAGTAAACCCTTTAAACTATGTTTTTTATCTGTTTAAAGAGTTTAGAATGTTGTACAGATGCAATGTGGGTGAATTAATGTTTCAAAAGACCATCCCAATGCGTACAGCTCGTCACAGCACTGCTCAAGCCTTAGAGCCGTAAAGTAACAGATGCTCAAATTCTTCCCTTCTGTGTTACAGACAGAAGAGACAGGTTAGAGAATAAAAGAAAAACAACAGCACTCCAAAGTATTTGGTGTAATACGATTTCATTTCGTGCACTTTTATGAATTTTCAACTCAGTGTTTGTACACGCAGGCATGGTGCTCTCTGCAGTCCTACAGTTACGCAATATTTTACACAACAGTGCAGTTCCATTGGTAATTTCACAATTTAAAACTTTGTATTCCTTTGTACTGAATGCAGGTGTAAAAAACTAAGATGGCTTTCTGACACTGACATTACTTTCAATAGGTAATAAAAGCTAGTTTCTGACTTCAGATTTGAACTACTGCCCATTATGAGTGAGGAACAGTTATTCTCCTCCCCCAAAGTAATTTACTTTGAGTTTGATGACTGAAGTTTCAGCACCAATAAATATATATGTATGTATTTAGATATTGATTGGCAAAAAGTAACTAGAATTCAAAGAGATGTATCTTTTTGAACTTGAGCTGTAGCATCTGCTCAGGACAAAACTGCTGGCAGCACAGTGCGTACAGCTGGCACTTACTGCACTACCGAAGCCATGAAGGGCAGGAGATGAACCAAAGGGCCAAACGCAATAGCTTTTTTTGCCCGCATTTTGTGGGGGTTTTGCTGGAATAATGAATTCAGGATCAGTACCTGATTTTTAGCTCAAATCTGCATGAAAATATTTAACCAAGCCACAACACATGAAAGGTGCTTTGAGAACACGAACACATAGCAAGAAGCGTAATCTAAAGAACAGAAATGTTCTTTAATTTATCAGAAGTATATTTACTTCTGGATTCTGCATTACTGAAAGCAAAACTAAATGACTGGCTTGCCTGATTGGAAATAGAATGTCATGCTCAATACTTCAGGAACTGTATTTCAACACTAGCATGAACAGTAAAGAAGCTGAAGTTGAGACTCTTGGTATAAAAAGCTCAACTCTTGCTGCAGCCTAAGAGGGCACAATTTGATCTGAGCTACAGAGAGCCCATGAAGTGGCCCAAGATCTGGAATAGTTTTTCCTGTTCATGACAACAGCTCTCCTGCAGGTCTGGATACGTTTGCAGATACCATTCTCTTTATGGTTCTAAATAGACCGAAGATAGTTCAGCAGTTCAAAGACTTAGCAGAAAAATTTTTAAAATCAAAACTCTTACGGTAAATGTGACATCAGAGAATCTTCCATAACATGAGACACCTTTTGCTCGGTCACTTCTGTTAAAATAAGCTTTGTCCAAATAAGCTGCTGAAAACTCTGAAGTTTGAATCAAACAGAAATGCAGAATTATATTGATTATTAAAAAAAGATAAAAATCCAAACTTATTACTATTAAGTAGGTAATTGTAAGAATGTGTCACGTAATATTGCATCCTTGAAAGTCAGTATTTTTCCAATTTCAGTAAAAGAAGAAATGAGAAAGAAATTCTTCAGTGTATTTTGCTCTAATCGTCAGAACAAAGGAAAGCAACACACGCTGTTGCGAGCAGTTAAAAACAACGCAAGTCCTACTTTGCAGCACAACCTGCAGTGAGGCTGCCCACCTCACATTCCCCGAGCAGAGAACTGAGCCACAATTTCAGCGTTTTAAAACCAAAGCAGAGAAACAGAGCCTCTTGTCTAACATATTTTCCAGCAAACTGCAGTAAACAACTGTATTTTCAAAAAGAAGGTTAAAAATAGAAACCTATGATCTTTTCCCACCTAGAATCATATCCTTACAATTAAAGACTATTAGCTGGCATCCCTTTTAACCGTCAAACTCAGACAGTGGCAGTTCTATAGCCACAAAGAGAAGCAGTAAATGAGAAGAACATGTTACTACACTGCATTTGAGAAAGTTTGGCTCCAAGCTATGCACTGATTAATATCAGATCTCCTTCTTTACTTGCCTCTTGACAATCTTGTCACATCTGGCTGACAAATCCTTACAAGCTTATCCAAACCAAGGCAGCCCAGATCATGCTCCGGGAGTAGCTTGGAGGAAGCAGCAACACCAGCCATGCACTGATGTGCCATCATGAAACTAATGAAGCTGACTTCACTTGCAGACTGCAGGAACACGAAGAAACACAACATGCCTCGAGGTTTTTGCAACATAGCACAGAGTTAGCTCACCAAAGATAAGACAAACAATCAGCTCGCGAGGTTCAAGAAGCCAAGTAGTTATGTGAATTACAGAAATTTATACATAAATTGCTCAAACAACGATCTCAACTAAATGAGCACACCAAAGTCCAGCTTCCGATCGGATGTGAAAATTGATTGCTGACTGCCCTAATAGCAATGATTTGAATTGAAACAAAACCAGTTCATTTTATTTGCTCTCCCCCACTTCCACAAAATCTCAAAGTTGCCCAGATCTCCAGATTATTCAAAAAGCAATTATAGATATGTGTTAAAAAAAAAAAAAAAGAAAAAAGGGGAAAAAAAAGAATAGGACCACTTTTATGCTCAGGATTTTACAGGACAAACCACAGTCTGTATATATCAGCAGCCTTCCCTTGGGTTAGCAATCTGCCCTCTCCTCATTTTTAAACCAAGGATTACACGGAGGACTCGAAGTATTCAGGCAATTAATAAACCAGAAAATAAAATGCTGTACCTTAAACACATCTAACAAAACCTCATTATGTCCAAGATGACAATTAAACCATCTTTATTTTTTACATGATGGAAAAAAATTAAAAATAAATTAAATAAGCATCCTTTATTCTGATGCATTTAACCTCTGAATGAGCTCAATATATATAAAAAAGAAAACAGCGTAACAGAAGACACCCTCATATACACATACACACATGCACTCTCCCTTTCTCCCCCCTTCTGGCTCCCGCTGAATACAAACAGGCTGATCCTAAGAACAGAATTACCGGCCTTATTTTCTGGATGCTAAATAGTCAGCAATAAATTGTATACAAAGGGCATACATTAGGTTCCACTTTAGTGGTAATTTCTAAAGAACTTCTTACTGAAATTATATTGTTGTCTGCTCTCCAGTGCATTTATACGTCATAATAATGATAATGTATCTGCTTAAAGCACTTGAGTCAGAACACATCTGAGCCACAAATCACAGATTTTACTGCTATTAATGTATATTGAGGACTTGTACAATTAAACATCGTCAAGTATTTATGATTTACATGCTACTACTTCAATTGGAAAACAATTACACAAGTGATGGCTCTGCTCATTATAAGCAGCTTGCAATTCGGCGTTACTTACTGTAGGATAGAAAAGTCATACAGTTGTTTACAGAGCACAGCAGAAAGAAAAACAGAATTTTTAAATATATTTTTCTACTTTCACGGTATCTCTTAGTAATTAAAGAAACGCAGAGTGCAGCTCACTACAGCTTTCACCTCCATTGTTCATTACCCAAAACAACACCATCGCAAGAATTTTTATATCTCCACAGTGCATAACCACAAGTAAAAGTTGCACAGTAAAAACACACATTCATATATAACTGCAAAGAACTTTCCTTACCTCAGACATTCTTACTGTGCTTATGTTTCCAGAGCTATAAAACAGTTTCCCATTCCCTCAGTGAGTTGTACAAAGAAGTACTGGAAACACTCCTGTCTGTACAAGTACTAAGGCAGAACCATCACACGCCTCTTTACTCTTGTCTGACTCTGAGCACCTCAAGGTCTGATGTATGCTCGGGCTGTGCACAGGGGAGTGAAATAGGATCCTCCCCCTTGGTGTTCTCCAGACCTACAGTACGAAGTTGTGTCTGCCTCTCACCTCTGCAGCCGGCTCTCACCTCGCTGCCCCGCGGTGCCGCGCTCCGCGTGCTCCTCCAGTCGCAGGGCAGTCCCCTCACAGCTGGCTCGGAGAGGGCATGACACTCATCTTTCACAGAGATTTGATCAAAAGGAGTCACGGAGGCTTGAGGCACTCCTAATGCAGTGCGAGGAGATTCTACCTCTGCTCTGGCAGCCTAAGTAATGCATTAAATCAATGCAGCTGACCTAAGGCCTATTACAATTTTTTTTCCCCCTCTCCAGGAGCGCACAACTATCTGCAAATAAGCTATGAGGTGCTCACAATTAAAAAGACTTCTAGTATTAGAGGGTTGTTTTGAAAATTGCTGCTGCTGATTATTTTCTCCTTCTCTTAAGCATTTGCAGATCTTGAGGGCTCACTGAGTGGGGTGTGTATTTTTGTTTGTTTGTTTGTTAAAACATTTCCCCCTATCAACTTACTTTTGAGAATGTTATTTCTTTTTATGAAGTTGAAGCTTCCTATTAACAGAAACACAGGCCATAAAGACAGGAGAATTACTTTCCAGTAATTGGGCCAAAATCTGTTTTCAGTTATTCAGGTGTTGGGTTGCATTCATGGGTTAGAACAGGATTTTTGTCATAGTCATCTCTCACCTATTTAAAAAAAACAAAACCAAAACTGATGAAAACACTTCTACCCTTCTTGCTCCTCTACCTTTGCCTCCTATATGTTATTTCTTGGCACTCTCCTAACCCAGGAGGAGCTCGCCATGCTACGCCCAGAAATACACATGAATAAGTCACATTGGACTCAGCGGGAAGCCTTTTAGGAACATAGCAATAAGTATGTTTTAGGACAGTACCTGATCAGATGAATACCTGCAACCCTGTAGGAATGGCAGCAGGAAATAAGATGGCTGAAGGGAAAAGAGAGCTAACGTAATGAATAACTGTTGGATAATTTGTCTTCTAATCCTACTTATTATTTGGTAGATATATGCACAATGCTTAACGAGATAACCTAATTTACAGTTTATTAAATACTGATGTAAAGACACCAGAGGAACTAGAATGAGGCCACAGAAAGCCAACGTGACCTCAGAATCTGGTCCCACAGAGCACGACACAAAGCCCACACTTCCCCTGAATCCCTATGTTTCTCCATCCTGCACCTTACTTCTTCTACAGAGCTATTTAACAAGACTTGGAAAAAAAAAAAAGTGAGGGATTTAGTTTCACAGTACAGTCTGCCAGATTCTTCTGCCAAAACACATTGAAGGGTGCGAGGAGTGAACCACTGCCGGCAGCTCGGTCCTTCCAGGCACGGCTCAGGTTTGGGCTGCAGAGCCACCCCTGTCAAGACACCAGTGTAGTTATATACATGTCATTGAAGGGGGGGACAGGGGGGTTGTTTCATCAACAGCAGGACAAAGTACTGGAAATGATGGCCAGCACGGTACTGCTGTGTTGAACATTTTAAGTTGGGTATTTTGTAGAGATGTCAAAACTAACTGTCCTCTCATGATGGTAACTCAAAGCCAAAGGCACACCTCGTTACCAAAATCCTATTTCCTTCTTAATGAAACAAACAACAGTGTAACCAAGGAGTCTACTTAATTGAGAATTCTACAACAAATCTGCAACAAAAGGACAAAGTGTGGCTTAGGATTACCCGAGCTGCCAAAAAGTCTGACTTGACTTCTGAATGATATCCAGTTCTCAGGAAGGCCCTATGTACTAGCTACCTGCCGTTTGCCTAGAAGATGATAATTCTTATTAAATCAGCTAACTATCTATAGCAAACAATTTAAGACCAATTCACTTTTTTCCTTCCCCTTAATTAATTATCTTCTAACCATCTTTTAAGCATAATTTTCATTGTTCAAGCTTTTTCAATGAATATTTTATGGGAGCATATCCCACTATTGCTCTTTTTAAACTATTTGCTATCACTAATAAGCCCTTTTTCAGCTTTTTACCATCTGTAAAATCAACACTCTCTAACATAATGTGACACATTCAAGACAACCTGTGCGTACTGGTTAAAGAGGAATTAGCACACTAAGAGTATTTTCAGTATTTTCAGCTGATTCATAGTCCAAGCTTGCTTGTACAGAACAAATTATCAAGACATGTCTTGAAGAATGACCAAAATAGAAATCAGAGACTCCTATAACTCCTCTTCCAGTAGTAAAACTTAATGGAGAAATAGTTTCTTGCAGGAAAAAAATAAACCTCAGGACAGAGACTCAGGCTTGAGCCAAAAGCCTTAGGTTCAATCTGAGGCTCTGCAATCGAGTCGTCGTTTGATACTTTTGAGCAAGTTATTTCAATTCTTTTGTTTGTTTGTTTGTTTTGCTTTTGTTTAAATGCATTTAAGTTACAAACTCCTTGAGGAAACGATGGCATCTGTATTCTCAGGGACATTGCTGAGGGCAAAGGAAAAGTTCCCCAGGCCTGAAATCCATGACATCCAAATGTAAACACCAAAATCACAGCACAGCAATGTAGCTCAGAGAAAGCTACTTTCTTGTCCTATGTGCCCCAGCCTGTTTCTCCTTTGCCATGTCTCAGCCTGCGTTCAGAGAGGCAGGAACATGAGAGGACGTAGGGCAGCTTCCGAGGTGCTAAAACTGCTTCACCAAATTCCAGAGTACTCACAGTTTTCGGAAGAGCTCCCACACATGGAATTGATTACAGACAAAACGCTGCTGCTCTTACCTGATTTTATTATCTTGCATTCTTTAAGAAGTGGTATTAATCATAGGGAGTCACTACAACCAAGAGCATGTGGCATAGCATAAAAGCACAGTATCATCCTCAGGAAACTTTTTCCCTGCCATGATTTGGTGGCTGATTCAAGAAAGAAAAATAGAGCCATATTACTAAGACCATCATAAAAGAGATCAAGCTACACATTAAGAGTAAGTTTGCTCTTCACCACTGTTGCTTCCTTCTCTATGGTAGGCAGGCATGGAACTTGCCCAAGCACACGTTGTCCACATCAATTCCTTCTACTAGAGTTAGCTGCAAGACGACATTAAGCTCTGCATGCTGCCTGCTTAGCCTAAATTCCAAATGTAATACATGGTGACCCTCTTCCTTAAGTCAGGGCTGGCAAACACCTCAGTGCTAATTTAATAGTCTGCTCACTGAGCACCTTGGAGAGATGTGCAAATTAAGCATTTCACCCCACCAAGACATGAGCTCATGGTCAGCCCCATGACCAGATGCCCATAGAGATAGGCAGCAGGTCACCTTTCTGTGAGAAAAGCCAACGGGATCAGGGGCTACACTTGTCCAGAACAGAGGGGACCTCAGAGTTTGGGGAGCTAGGAGGGAAAGCAGTAAACAGATCTGAGGCTGTGCCAAAAGGACATGAACGTGGCTGTGGGTCTGAGTTCCAAATGACTTGTAAGTCCAGTAGTTCTAAAAGTTAATGAACTGTTGCATAGGAAGATGAAAATAGTTTTAAAATTTGTGCACGAAGGCACAGGTTATAAGCACCAGTCTAACTGCAAATAGAGCAGCTTAAGCCATGAAGCACTTTATCTTTCTCAAGAGGTGTGAAAGGTTCAGATACAGCAGCACAGCTCTCATGTAAGCAACAGAGAAAACACAGGGTGACTTTGTAACGTGGCCCAAGCAGATAACTGAGTTACAGTATCCAAAACTGCTTTCCAATAACAGTATGATCCCAGTTTATTGATCCCTATCTAGCTATTTACATCCCATTTATAGTAACTAGACAAAAAGAACCTAATGAACATAAGAAGTTGATTTAATACTTCCTACGTTTGCACGACAGCTTCAGCAGAAATTTTCTTTTAACTGTTCACTGAATGACTTCTGTTTGTATTTGAAGTAATGGTCCTGCAGGTGACCTTCCTAACAAAGCCTTCCCCTGCTTCTAACAACTGGGCATTTTCATTCTCCCATTCCTAATTTTTGCATACTACTTTTTCTCTGGTTGCCGTCATAGATCACCAGGAGGGATACACTGTCCCACTTGTCTTTTTGATAGCGTTAAACATACTTTGAATATTAGACTATTCCATCATTTTACTTTCCCCAATTAATGCAGCTTTACAGTGAGCAAAAGAGACACACAATTAGCACGCACTTGATGACAAACAGATAAAAACAGCATTTTCTCCCTCCTAATAAAAGCAGCAGAGTTAATTCATTGCTTGTATATACCATTCAGATGAGTTCATCCAATTTTCTGATAACTGGGGTTTTCTGTTGAATGCTTACAATATCATTCCAGGCCTTGACAGCATTTACGAAACCTCCAGATTATTTCTTTCCAGCATGCTCTACTTTGCATTTTTTCAACAGCATTATCTGCTCTTCAGGTAGGTTTATTAGCTCCTTTTGGAGAGATTTAGAATTTGGAGTCTTAATGAGTCCAAATCATGTATCCTCTCTGTTAGCAGCATTCCTTCTGTACTCTCTCCAATCTCCCCAGATATTTAATAAACACCATCTGATCCAACGCGAAGCCTGGAGCACCCACTTAACTACCAGCCATTTGCAAACTCACCGACTGTTCCTATTCTTTCATTCTGTGTCTTTTTGCCAGTTTGAAACATTAAACTAAATACATTACCTTTCACCTGCTTACATAGTAGGTGCTTTCTATGCTTGGATTTCAATACAATCAAAGAAAAAAAGAGAAGAAATTATGAAGAGCTTTAACAGTGAAATTAGCTTCTTTAAGATGTTTTGTGAAGAAGAGCCACAAAATTCTAACTTCAAGGAGGAAAAAAACACAGAAACACAACTGCTTTACATAGAGAATGTCAAGACTGGAAAAACTGTTTCAGTAACATGAATTGCAACACATGGCAAGTATGTCAGGTAGATCAGTTAAAATATGCTTGCTTTGAACAGCAGACATTTTTCTTCTTTCCTCCCTACCTCATGGCTGTTAGACAGAAAACTGGATATCCACTGTTTCTTTCTTTCTTAATTTCTAACTTTTTTTGTACAACGAAGCATGCAACTTCTATCTAAAAATATGGCAAAATGCCATATCATTGTCATAAGCAAATGTACTGTACTGATACGTATTTATACACGACATGTCTGCCCAGAGATACCACTCTAAAGAATGAGATGGGCATGGATAAGATACCCAAGGCAACTCTGCCCATCTTCTGCACGGTCAGTCTGGCTTGGGGTGGGTTAGCACAAAGGTACTAGCGGAGGATATGAACCTGCAAACTTTCAGTCTAGATAAGAAAAGTGTCATCAAGCGAAATGCAATTTTCAAATCTTACCTAACAGCCAAACATTAATGGGAGCTGAAGTCTTTTGGTGTCAGGAATTAAGGTGGGAGCTGTACAGGCTATGCACTTTTGTTTCTTCACAATTTTACCAATTGCCCTCTCATCTTGTAAGCCTTGTGAGGAGTTTAAGACACTTAATTGCTAACTCTATTATTAAGGAATCTGCTTTGTCAAACTGCAGCCCCTAACAACGTTAAGTCTCTTAAAGCAAATCAGTTTTGATACTGGTGGTTCTCAGATGTGCAGCATTTAATCCTCAAATTACAGCACAAGTTTGAACAGGCCGATTCTGTCTGTCACCGAGATTTAGTAATTAACAAAAAAATATTCAGCCCCCTTCCTAACACAAACAGTTTATCAAAAGAACACCAGTAATTTCAGTTAAGATATAGCGATGATCCAGGCAGAAGTACAATGGGGAGAAAGACTTGTTTATGCTATCTGATTTAAAGTGCCTAGACAGAATTCCAGAGACTTTGTGTTGTCATAAAAGGAATAGTCAGTAACCATGTTTGTGCCCCTGGGCCAAAGGGTGTGACATTGGGCCAAAGGTGTGTCAAAGTCGGCATACAACGTCTGCCATGAAGCCAGGATCAACTCATTCACAAGGCTAAAGAAAAGGAGAGTTGGCACTGTAATACTTGAAACATTAATGGCATTTTGTGTTCCCACTCCCCCCCAATAAAGATGATTGAGTCTACCAATGCAGGAGATACTTCAACTAAAGCACTGAGCTTTGCATTTATTTTCACAGCCTCCAGCACTTTCCTTCCCTCTTTTTTCCCCCCTTGTTCTTTAATACCAGGTAGTGGTTTTGAACTGTTTAAACCATGGCATATAATAGCCGATGAGTAACATAGCAGTAATACCAGTGGTGGCAATTTTACTTTGTTTCATGGGAGTGTCAGAGTATTATAGAGATGACTAGGACATGTCTCAGTGGCAGACTGATAAAATGAGGTGAATTTTCCCTGCCTACAAGTTTTGCCAACTTTTAATCATAAACAACATACATTTTTCCAGGCAATAAAATAAAAGGCAAGCATTTCTAAAAGAATGATTGCAAAAAGAAATGCTACAGCTGATCTATATTTCCCTCACCCCCAAGCTTCGACCTACATATTTCTGGGCAATACTTGAGGTCAACAACCAGACATGAAGTACTGTTACTACTAGGACAACCAGTATTCATTATTGGTACTTATTTACCAGCTTTCCCTCTCTGTAAGATGTATCTTACAACCTCATACTATTGCCAATTTTTTTTTTCCCCTCATATCTTTTTGCATTTAAATCCTTATCTAATTGAATAGGAAGAAGAAATTTTAATTTTATTCTTACAATGGTATTTCAAGAAGACTCCTCAAAAATGGTCCCTCATCTTCCATCTAGATGATTTCTTTAAGGCGGTTTATTCTATTAGCCTACTCCAAACGTGCACCTACTTTTCTTATGTCCAAAGCACACAAACTTTGGAAGTTTACTCAGTCGTAAAAGGAGAAGATATAGCAATGTCCTGGAGTAGCATCCAACTACCCTTTCAACCAGGATACCACATCGATACCACAATAGTTTCCAGCGAGCTGTTTTTAATGGACAGCTCCCAGGTGACATCAGACACTGCTGCTGCAGCTGCCGCAATATCATACATCCTTGATTGAACTTTGATTAATTTTCCAGACTTTCAGAGCCTGTGGCAAAAAGGATCCGCAGTGGTAGCTGCAGCCATTAACTCCATCTTTTGCGATTTCTCCTTCTTCATTATGTTTGGGTCTTGATTGAACTTTGTTCCAAGTTAGTAGCTTTTGGCTATGGACAAGGGATGTAAGCTTTAAAAACAGGAGTGCATGAGGATAGTATGTGAAAAGCTGTCAGAGAAAGCTGTCCAGTTACTTGGTGGTAGTCTTGGATATTCCTTGATGATGTGAGCAGCATTTACAAGGAGTGTTGTAATTCCACCTATAGCCAGCCCAAATAACACAAGCAGCACATTATACAGCCATATTCCAAGTATCTTCAACATATGAATGTGCATAGTGGATATTATCTAATTATGCTGGACAGATTCAAAGTTGCTACATTGACATAAAGCATAAAACTACCATTCTTGGACAAAGTCAGAACTTCACAGAACTTGTTTAAAATCCACAAATAATCCCAATGGCTTCAAAGGATTATTTGCAGATCGTGCAGCTAAACAGCGCGAGCAGCTCTCCCGCTGTTTGTCTGCTCAGTATGACAACACCACACTGTATGGTCAGCCTACAGTTTGTGATAGTATCCCTCCCCAGAACGGTCTTATAATCAGCAAGGACAGAGCTTACACTTAACCTGACAATACTTTACTGAAAATGTTACTGGACTTTTCCAAGATATCCCTCAGTATTATTACCTTATTCTCACTCCCATTTCTAGTCACAGGAAAAAAACAAAATCACAACAAACCCCTACATCTGAATGGCTTATTATTTTGCTACTAGTGTGACACTACAGGATCAAGAATAATTCACAAAAGTGTCAGGTTTTCCTTCTGCCCTACTCTTTTTTTCCTTGTTACTGTCTGAATCTACCACTGTGATACATTCTCAGGATCACTTCTATCTATCTAGTTTTATTGCCAGCTGTTGATATTTGCCAATGGTCGTATATAGAAGAGGTATGCAGAAGTGGCTGTAGTGATCTATAGAAATTTCTGCCAGAACCTACAAATGCTGTAAAAGGTCCTTTCAGAGCTTGAAACCTGAAATTAACAGATGGGAAAAAAATATTAAACTATTACAAGTAATTCAAAATCCACTATGAATCAAAGATATACATGATGTTTCCACAAGATCTGACACAATGGAGCTTTGTCCCTACATGAGGCCTCTGGGCATTTCTGTGATATAAGCAATAATAGATTTGTCTCTGCGAAGCTATGAGTTATTGTGGCACTCCAGCATACGCAACCTTTGAAATAATTGAAAACTTGGAAATAAAAGCAACCTTTTAAAAATAAAACACATGCATACATATCCGTATGCACACACACATCTATAAATAAATATAACTTTTCCTTGCTCTAACCTTTTTATTCGCTGCCAAGAATAGCTGGCTGAGGCATCGGCATCTGCCAGGAGCTCTCATTTATTTTCCGGTGCTGCCTTGCCCCATTGCCCAGGCCGTCTCTGCGGCTTCCCTCCTCTCACCCCTCACCACTTCGCCTTCCTCTGAACCTGAGGACACAGAGCAGCTGCCCAGCCTGAGCTCCCACCTTGCAGACACCCGCACTCTGCTTACAGACACCCAACCCTTTGCCTCCTCCTGCCAACCCCTCCCTTGCTGAGCATTCTGACAGAAGGCTGCTCACACAAAGCCAGAATCTCTCAGTTACCAGATACTTTATACACACACTACTAACAGTGTTTCACACTGGAAATTATTAGCTTAAACACATTCAGATTGGAACTGATCTCCCTGTCAGCTCTGGCTGTGTGCATCTCGGTGATCCACCAACAGACTCTGTACATCAGACAGGATACCAGGTTAGACTGCTAGCATGTTTGGAAACAAAAGTGCTTGTGGGAATATCCGAATGCTGAGACAGGCAGGAACAGCTCAAGAACCCAGGTTGCTATGAATAAGTGTGGTGTTAGCAGCAGAGTCCCTTACATTTTAGCTTCCAGGCTCCTTGAACAAGTGCAAGCCTATTATAAGGTGAGACTGGAGCTGCCCTACTAACTACTTGGAGGCACTGGGCGGGTTACCAGGGCTTTTCCTCCACCAATACACTGGTTTAAAATAATAGGGGAGTACGTATAGCTTGAAAAGAAGGAAAGAAGAAAGATGATTTGAGACCAACCACTTTTTATGAGATGCCTGGGGATTGCTTGGAGGAGTGCCAGGCCCAGAACAAGGTGCGAAATTGTACAATTAAAGGGACCATGGCAGGTGTAAAACAGAAGGCTCTTATGAAGCAGGGGATTTAGGTCTTATACCTGCAGGAAGCCAACTGCCAGACCCACACAGAAGGGACTGAAGAAGTAGGCCTGGCAGGATTAGCACAAGGAAGTAACAAGCCTTCGGGTGCATTAAACACACACACGGCTTGTGTGATTTTTCCACAAACCTCTTTCTCTTTTACATTGTCCTGCTGCTAGAAATAAACCATACAATGGTGAGAAGGTGTTTTATCACTTACCGACAGTGGCCTCGGGATCTCAAGAAGAAGAGCTGAGCCTTGCGAGATGTAAGGGCCACCACACCACAGTAGGCTGCACTGAGGCCATGTGGGAGCTGAGATTACACTAAATGTGTTTTTCAGAGCATCTGGCAGGTGTCCATGCTGCTGAGACCTCCACAAGCTGAAGGTCCTGCTCCTGCTGCTGCACAGCCAGTGTCACCTGTGTTCTTTGCTTTGCTTCAAGGGAAGCTGGATCAAGCTCTCCTCAGCAATCATGAGACACTTTTATTAGTCCAGCCACATACCTCATTCCAAAGCCTCAGCCTTACCATACCCCCCCCCCCCCCCCCACACACACAAAACTCTTCACCCCTGTATGGCTCCATCTCAGTTTACCCAACAGATTAAGGGAATATTCTTTTTGAGCTGTAGTCTCCAAGCAGGAGAGGAAGCATAGCATCCAGCTCACATGGCCGCATATTAGGTGTGATCTTTTCTCTAGAGTAGAAGGGACTATCAAGATGGAAATGCCTTTTTGGACTCTGATTGCATTCATATCCTCACCAGTATAAATCAGTTTCACTTGAAGAAAACATTTTATACCAGAACTGTAACAAATTCCATATATCTATGAAGCTATTCTTTTCAAGTAAACTCAAATCATTTTTATTAAAAAGCACCAGCAGCTATTATACTTAGCACCATCTCCCTTTTACAAGGTGGTAAATTTCTGTTGTATCTAAAGTTACATAATAAAACTGTGACCATCAGCCTGTCACACAGCCAGTTCTGTGGCTCTGTCCTCCTAAGAGAAACATTTTCTCCTGACCACCATTTTAGCAAGCAAGTGACAATTGCTGTTTATAGAGGTACAATCCCAGCCTTCACAAACACAGCTTCCGTGGACTTAGAGACATCCTTTGTTCAGAATCATCATATTATACTGGCCAGTAAAGAGAAATAGCACAGCCTTTGCAATACAGCTATTAAAAGAATCTGCTTCTTTAGAAAGCTCTGAAAACTCATTTACACAGCCTTAGAAATTGTGCATTCTGTTTATCAAGATATTTTCTCTGAACTCCAAACTACATTATCTGGATGGCATTCATCTTGAAGCATCAGTCTCACAGAACGTGAAATAGATGTTTATGGGGGAGGAGGGATGCAAGCTACTTTTATATTCAGAATTTATAGTAAATAGGCTGTTGAAAAGTCTGTTTGACAAAACAGCAGTATTTGGTACTGCTTTACCCTGATTAATAATTGCTCTGTGCAGCCCAGCCATTGGCAGTAGAACACTCCACTTGTTTTACTTACCAGTTGAAGTGTTACATCATGCCTAGCCAGTCACCGTTAGAAAAATGGGCACAGTGAGCATAGGTAAACTGCTGTGATCAAGAGTATGCATCAGATATGTGCTTTGTTACCTCACTAGTAAATGAGCATAGTTTGGAATGGGCAGTATTTAACAAGGACTCGCACTTTGCAGACCTCAAAATGACTAACAACTCTATCCAGGACTCACCACTGCCAGCTGGGATCTTATAATCTACAACAAGCTCTGAGCACTCATTTCCTTTGCAAGTGGCTGAAAAAGAAACAAGTTGATAAAATAACAGTAACCTGGAATAAAGACAGGCATTCATACAAAAAAAGCCATTGCTCATCCTCTCTGAAACTGTGTGGTTCTTGACCAGGAGCTTCCACATCTTTATGGCACACTGAGGAACACAGAGGAGTTTGGCATCCTGCAGGGATGCTGTAAGTGGAAATGGTGTAGCTGTACATCTTCCTGTGTAGCCATGGCTGCCAGGGCAGCACAGTGCTTGCGCTGATCTTTATATCTAGATTACTTATAAATAGATGATTTTTTTCCCTTGTTTTTTTTTTTTTTTTTGTATTTTAAACAATAACGTTGAATAGAAGTTCAGCAGCCAAGACCATCACGTTACTTCCCAAGTGCCACTTGTAAAATTCCCACCCTACAAATAAAACTGCACAAATGATCCAGATGTTTAATGGCACTAAACCTGCAACTGAAATACAAATGAACAAACCTCAACCCTATGAAAGGAAGATTTTGCCTTCTTGCTAGCAAGATTTCATTCATTAGCTCCTCATACAGCAAAACCTACAAGTTTCACAGAAGAGCAAGCAGACAATTATGTCCCATTTCAGCTGCTGAAAAAGGACATCTTTTTCAGATGATGCTGTGAGTGCAGCATTCCCATTCAGTACTCAAATCCTGCTCTGGAGAGACCAATGCCAAAAAAAACATGTTCTCATTTCACAGCTGGTTCAAATCCTTGTCATTCCTGATCCTGCTGAATATGATCGAATATGATCTCATACCCAACAGTTTAAAAAGAAAAAAAACCCAACCAAACCCAAGAGGAAAAAGATGGCAATGTCAGCGATGTGTACACCTTCCCACATGAGAACTAAACTAAACCCATATGGGAACCAAACCGAGATCTATCAACTTTCACTTCTACATGGAAGAACAGTTTCCAGTTATTATTGAGTTTAAAGCTAGAAACAGTAATCCATTCCATGTTAAAGTTTTCTTAGTATGTTTTGTGAAATTCACTCTGCTGTGCAATGATCTCATGTAGAAGAGTGATGAGCCACAGGTTAAGTTTTAAATGCCAACATTTTGTCTCCGTAGAACAATGATGTTTTTGATTTGCAAAAGATGTATTTCACCTCTACGTACAGCAACACCAAAATGCTATTGGAGCAGATGTCACACGTTTCTCTGCCCACTTTCATAGTGGTGCAAGTGATTTCAGGCACTTCTTCCAACTGCACCTGGATCACCACAGATCTATTAAGAACAGCTGAGACCAACACAAGGGCAAACTTGAAAGTAAAGCGAGACAGGATTTGGTGAACCATTAAATACATTTGTACCTATGGTCTCTTACTTAACCATCTGTAAAAGAAGCCAAGGACCTCTATCCACTATAATCACTGCATTTCATGCTCCCATCAGCAATAAGGCCAGAACACCACAGTTTTAAAAAGTTTTGAAACAACAATAACTGGCAGTGAGTACAAAAGCACACTAAAAAAGGGACACAAAGTACTGAAAAAAATTGCATATGAAAGGAACTACATCAGTCATGTGTTTGACTTGCAGGTTTGCTTTATTTATTTGGATTTCATTTTTGGAAGTTCACTTCCTGAACTGTATGCCTTTCAGCCAAAGTTCTCTTTCTTTGTATTTATGTGCTGGAACACACACATGCTCCCCTTTTCAAATGAATGGATCTGCTCTGAAGCAGACCCTGGGGCAGCTGCTTGTACCCCAGAAGTCTACTGTTTCTGTCCTCATTGCCACACGCCAAGATGCAAGGTATGGGCACACATTTTGATCTGAAGCGTCACATTAACGGGCAGATAACATTCATTTCCACAGATCTAATCCTCAGTGCCTGAGGGACACTGAGGGCCTTGACAGCACTGGCAAAAGCAACAGTGGGTCACCTCTGCTGGTGAAGATTTTCCTTAATGAGTACAGCATGCAGGCTTTAGTTTATTGCTGGTGAAAGTGCATAGCTAATGGTGGTGATCACATTGAAAAAAAATATCCTTTCGTAGCTGAAAATTTGCTCTATCAAATTTATTGTGCTCTTTGTATCTGCAGTAATTTCCATGGAAATAAGTAGAAGGCATTATTTTCAGAGCAATCTATATATAACAACTGCACATCCAAGACAGGCTTGCTTATACCCGAGACAGAGGCCATACAGATTCAGCTTGCTTCGGTCACCTCTCTACAAGAAGAATGCAGCGCACTCCCCTTAGCTGGGCTGGAAGCAGAGCAGGTGCAGAAGCACATCTGTTTTCCCCCAGAGCACACAGCCCATGTGCTCACCTACCTGCACTCAGGCCCTGCACTGCTTTGTTACCTCTGGTGCCGTCCACCGCACTAGAAAGTTTCTGCGAAGTCCTGGGAGTTCTAGGTTCAATTGTAAGCGATATCCTCTCCCTGAAAGCACTGTCACAGCCATTAGGGCTGCCAGGAAGCTCTTGCTGTAAGACTGAGGTAAGATCCCTTGGGATCAGCAGGCTCTCAACTAATAGTTTCAGCCTTTGAAATCCATTCCCTCTGGCAGATTCCCAAAGCCAGATGTTAATGACCTTAGGCATAATGCAAGATCTTTTTACTGGTGCAATTTTTGGTGCTCTTTCTGCCCCCTAGCCCCCAGTTCAAAAGGTAGCAATAATGTCAAAAACTTCTTATGCTTGGACAAAGCATCCACTTGGGCACTGCAAGCAGCTACACAGCTGTTACAGCAGCACTGTGACTCACTATTACAAGAAAAGGTCGTTCTTTTAGTAGTACCCCAATGAGTATTTGAATGGTTCTTCATAGAGCAATGCAAAACCTCCTGATGCACATTTAAGCTCAAATACCTTTGGGCCTACGCATTTATGACCAAGCATTGGTTCTACACCACTTCCATGCTGCCCGAAAGTGACACAGCAAACGTTGGTGTGCTCCTGCCAGGGGCCCTTCTTTCCCTACGAGGTGCTGCCACAGGATTCTGCAGGATTCTGGTTAGTCACATCACTTCTGCAGTTTAGCTGTGCATAGAGTATTTCTAATGATCTATTATTAATTGCCAAGAATTGCATTTCAGTCTTTCTTAAGTTCAGAAGGGAGAGAAAACGCTCTGCTCTCAGCTGTCAAGGCAGTAATTCACTACTTAAATGAAATGAGTCAGAAATTGTAAGAGGACTGATTTATACTAATCTGTATAACGTAGTTCATAAAGATGGAATCTGTAAATAATGAAAGAAAACCAGAGAAAGTGCAGCTGATTAAACTGGTATTGCTAAACCAGCAAATGAGTGAATCAGTGAAATAGGGCCATGCTGGTTTTAGAATTTCAGTGAGAAGCACAGTGAGAAGCTCACTGCAAAGAAGGAAGAAATTTTATTTGGAAGAGGTCAAATAAAGGGAAGACTCAGATTTTCAAGTCATGTCCTTCACATTCTGAACTGTGTAACAACCACTGAGGTCAGTCAGTCTGTGCCATTTCCCACTGACCTGGGGCTGCGTCCCCTCTTTGTGCAAAAGAGAATGACAACATCAACTAGTTTGCAAAATAAAGACCTGGTGGATCTGCAGAAGAGATCCACTGCTCAGTTAGGGCATGCATTCCAGGGCTGGATAAAGAAAAGAAGGGAGGGGGAAAGAAAAAAAAAAAAGAAAAAAAGAAAAAGAGGACTGGAAACTCCACCTGGATGCCATCAGTCTTGCCCAAGTAAACAGTACTGACATTAGTGCTAGCCTGCTGAGTGGTACAGGTTAGGAAGGGTCACGAAGGCAAAATGGTGACCAAGCTTGCCTTGAGGTAGAGATGCTCTGGAATCTGTCACAAAGGGAGAGGGCTGAAAGCTCATTTTATCTAGAAGTCATTTCATTTTAGAGTTCAAAACTATTAAAGACATTGAAAGAATTGTACAAACATGGATTATAGAGAGACAGAAACAATCTCCTTTTTTGTATAAACACGCACTCAGCTACATGCATAGAGAGCAATGCATATTGCTCATGAGATAACAGTGCAGCATACCCACAGAGTGACAAGGAAATTTATGAGATAGCAAACAAACAAAAAAAACACCAGGAAGTTTTCCTCATTATACTAAACAAAAACTCCACTATAACTAAGAACTTTTGTTTAAGAAAAAGTCCACGAGAGGCAAATTAATGTCCTGAGCACTAAAAGAAGCTTTTGCAGAAGCCCCTTGTAATAAGGTTTCTCTTAATGTTCCTCTCATTCAGTTGCACCCAAATCTGCAAACCAGAGAAATACCTATTTGCATTACTTACTGTGCTGTGACAACTATTTCCGAATTCCAAAGAGGAATTCTTTGACATGCCTTTAAATTCCCTTGGAACTCTAATTATGGAAAATGAGCTACAGTACCAATGCACTTGAATTTTCCAATTTGGGTTTTCCTTATCTTCTGTCTACAAAAGCGCCCCTGAAAACACAGCTGGAAAACCCAAGTCCTGAATAATAGTTTTACCAGTAATGCCTTTTTTTTGTAAGAAAAGCCACATGGATCAAAACTTTTTCCTAGTACCACTTCCAATTCCCTCCCAATGCTTCCTTCCATACCAAGGAAACAGAATAAGAGATGAATGATCCTTCTAGATGAAGAAGCAACAAGACTCAAACTGTTCACAGATTTTGACATTTGTCCAAATGTACAACCATGGTGGGAGGCTATGACTGCATCGGAAATGAAATGGTTAATAAATCTTAAAAACTGATCCTTTTCCAGGCATGTTCAAATAACACAGTAAAAAAGCCTCAACTGTAAAGTGAAGCTCTGAACTAATTTTACTTCTCATAGAGCATGCCAGGAAGTGTATTACATGCCACTGGCGAGATACCAAACCGGTGACTCTAGGGGGATGACTGAAGGAATCCTCACAATTCTACATCTTGGAAATAAATTCTGCGCTAGAAGGAAAAGCTCTGTAACACATGCCATCTGGTACCCTTTGCCTTCTTTTTATGAACAGGGAGAAAAGTGAGGAGAGGAAGAGCCCGCTTCCTCTTACACAGGCCAAACACTACTCAGTACCAGAAAAAAGGAGCAGAGCAGCTCTGACGGATCTTTCTTCTACCAGCTGCATCACTGCAGTCCAGGCACTTCCACAAGTCTCAGTATCAATCTGAGCTCTCAGATTTATACCAGGAAGCCTATTGTAATCAGTGGAAATGTCATCTGGCCCATTCATTGCAGGAGAATGGTGTCTAATTGCACTGCAAATGGAATGGGTTATGCTGAAGCCTCTGCACTGCATTGAACTCTGCTTTCAGCTGCTGCATCACTTCTCCCTTGAAAGGGAATTTGCAATGTCTTAAGCAAAATTGAAACTGTGCCTATGTAGCCTTAGAACAACTAAATAAAAACTTAATCTGAATCCATATTATAACAGAAACTCCAGATGAGAAACAACAGCTAATTCAGGATTACTGAAATGGAGTTGCAGTAATACCTTGAAAAATGCTCACTTCAAAGCAGATGAGAAAACTTCTAACAGAAATAAAACGCTTCTCCAGATACATGAAGAGCTGCCTCCCATTCATCCCCACAGCCCCAGTGAGCTGTCCCACCTCTGCTTTAACCTGCTATGAACTAAAGTGGAAATGGCTACCAGCCAGGGAAGAGTTAGCCCCAAGGAAATTCCTGCAGAGTAGCAGGAGGCACGCTGGGGATGTGGCCTGAGCTGCTCTGCATTCCAGCTCTCTTCTGAGCTGCAAGGACCCAGCGGGGCCATCCACAGCCACCCATCAGCCGGGGCAACAGCCTGCCTGCTCTAACCCTGAGTGTAGCCCCAAGCACCTCAGGCAGCTGAGGATACAGACACTGAAGTGACATAAAACCCTTCCTTGCATATGAAGTACTGCACTTAGCAGTGATTTATTTGAGTCATTCATTAAACTGTTAAAGGACTTGGCTGATATAAGTTAATAATATTCTTGTTCAAATCTCATGAGACAAAGAACACCTCATTTTACTTGTATAAAGATAGGAAATCTCTAATATAATAAAAATCAACTAGGGTAATGGTTTGTTCCATAGCAAAGCAGTAAAAGATTCTTTAACAGTGGTGTTTATTTATATTATATAATATAATCATTGCTTCTATCATGACTGGGGTCTATTTTCCTCTCAGTGCAAATATTTAACTCCCATTAATGTTAACAAGTGGTTACCTAGCATTTACTTTGGCAAAAGAATAAAACCTGTATTTTCACATTAATCTTAAGCAAACCTTCAACTTGAAAGAATCTCAAGAGAACCTCATATTAGCACTATCTTAATTGCTCAAAAATCTGGATTTTGTATGAAGCATATACACAGATAAAAACAACTCATGTTAACTTTCAGTTGCACACTTTAGGATAACGGGGAATAATTGTGTGTCACCTCTCTATAAACTGCATAGCTCGCTCTGCAGAGGCACTTAAGAAGATGATAAAATCTTTGAAGAATTCATTACTTTTCTAAGAATGTTTTCTGCTCTTGCTTCAGATATTCTCACAGTCAAAAGCAGAAATATTACTTGAAAACAGCTCTCACAAATAAAACAGTGGATGAAATTCACAGCATATTTGCAAAAGAAACAATTGTAGGGCAGCCTGTATTTACAGTTTGGGGAATCTCCTCATTCACATCAGCATTCTCACAGGACAGTAAGGTAGCACAGATGCACAGTGCAGGTAGAAGTTGGCCCTTTTCATTTTGTGAGACTGCTTTGATCATTCCTCTCTTAAGACATTATTTTAAAACTCGAATGCAATTGACCAGTATTGCACCATATGTTCCCTATGTGTGAGCTCTGTCTTGTTCATTAATTTTTATGCCACTACAGTTGGAATTCAGCCAGTGTAATGTGGAGGCAATTAGCAATGTCAGAGCGTTCATGCCAGCATATAATGAGAGAGAAAGAGAGAGAGAGAAATGAGGAGATTATACCTCCTGCTACAGGCAAGGGTCCTCCTCAGAGAGATTTTTTTTTTTTTTAATGTTACTTGAAAACTGGAAGATGTGATCAAACCAGACAGGTGGCAAGAAATAAGTCTTGTTCTAGAAGTCAGATTTACTCTTTTAAAAATGCTCGTGTAGCTCTACGATACATTCCCTCATTTTCAGAGGGCGAACCTGAAGACACTTTGTGTCCTGATGACCTCATCTCTTCATCTTACAGATGCTGCATTCTGCTTTTAGGTATGCATCAGCGTGCTCAGTTTTAGGCTACAAAAGCCTACACTAGAATATAAACATAAATTAAATAATGCATAATCCAATGACATTGTATTTACTGACCAAACCCGCGATTTGTTTTCATAAGAAAAAGAGAACTGCTGCCAATCTTTGCCTTTTGAGGTCTAAGGTATTTGCCATACTTGTTGCTGTTTGTGTGCTTTGAATTTTCAAGATAAGAAAGTAAGACACATGCCTGAGGTTCCAAGCAGTACCAAAGACCTCACTAAAGCTCTTCCCATTTTAAGTGTAAGTGCACATGAATCCACTCACCCCTTCCCCTCTCGTGAGGAACAGGGCCAGCTTCAGAATATAATTTCTGCCTTATCTTAGGAGAAGAATGCACCTAGCATGAAGGCTACAGAAAATCTACAGTATTAGAAAACCTGTGCTTGAGAATCCAAAAGCGCAGCTCTACAAGAATTACATCTCACAACATTTTCCTTTCCAACTGATTATTAGTCTTCTTCCATGAGATAGAAAGTTAAACCAAAGCCCTATATATACAGAAACAGCTTCACATTCCAAAACAATAGTAAAGGTCTATATGGAACAGCTGTCTATACATGTAGAAGGTGGATAACTCAAAAACCAGCCGATAGGAGAATGGCTCAAACCACAGAATCCAAGGCCATATTCTACTGTGCCTCTCTCCACTTCAGATCATAAGCAATTCAAACCCAAGTTTGGGTTTTGCAGTCCATTAAGGAGATAGAGAACTTGGAATTTCACTGGGGACACAATTTTCAGTTCTATAGCATTTAATGGTTTAATTATCTATTTGCCTGAAAAGTCATTAAGCAACTCTGCACCAGTAACACAGTAAGTTATTAACAGTCATTGAAGTACAAGTTACAGTAGTGTGGTGCTGCTTGTGGTAAGGGGCTTGTGGGTTAGTGGCAGACCTTCACCTTTGAAAGCTTGGCATATACACAAAGGAAGTTTGGCTAATCCATCCTAATTCATAATGGATATTTACTTTCTTCATTAAAAAATAAAAATAAAAGATAAGTATCAGGATTTGGCTCAGAGAAGCATTAGCAAATTTCTAAAGTGGCATAACAATAGTGAAACTCCATCAAAACTGAATGTTTTGGTTGTATGACATAAAAAAAAGCTTCACTGAAAAAGATTCACGTAGATTGAATCAAATGATGAATGAAATATTTTGCATTGAGTGTAAATGTCTTTTGTCTAATTCATTCGGGTTCTTGAAACACAAATTTAATATAGAGAAATAAAGGTGGAAGACAGGTGGGAACCTCCAGCAAGAGGGACTGCTGTACTTTAGCAGCTTCTGTGTTTGTCTCTTCTGCAGCAGATGTAGTAAGAGACTCCAATGTAATACAATCAAAAGCAAATCTCTCCTTATATCAGAGACAAAAAAAAAAAGGCAGCTAGTCATTACTGAACATTTACTTATTCTACCTGTAAGGGGAGAAGTTACGTATGGGCATAAATCCAACAAAGTCAACCAAATTCTCAAAGCAATACAACTGATTTTCCGGAACTAACTAAGGAACGAGCAAAGCACTGAAATTTGCAAAGTATGTGCTTTACTTGCTTTCATGTGCTTGCCCTACCAATACAGGGGAGTCTCAATTTAAGCACATATTAAGAATAGAAAAGAAAGGAGAGCAGTGAGGGGATGATTAGTTTAAGAAACAGAACTCAGCAATACCACATAGGTAACTCTTCAGTCAAGCGTTAGTCAAAACATTAGCCTCACCCTTCCTAACTAATTCATTCATTTCAGTTCCATCTGTTAATTTAAACAAAAAATTACATTTTCATGTTGCACATGAGACCAAAAAACACATTGTCACAGATAACCCCCTTCAGCAGCTCTATTGTGCCCCACTGCAGCAGGGATGTGCCACCCTCTGCCTCTGCTTTTTTACTACACGTGAAAATAGTTCTCACAAAAAAGTTGAAGTTAAAAATATCCTGTTAGATTGCAGGAGAACAGCTGCCAGAGCCCTGTGCAGCCGCTGGCCCCGTGGCTCCTTGCCTCGGTGCTCACTTCTCCCTGTGATGCTCCTAATGTGTTCAGACACCGGGGACACAGGGAGAGGCCGTGCACTCAGCATGAGGCATGACAGAAATGCCAGTTACAATCACAAACGTGCCCCAACCAATTCTGCTTCAGATATAAACTGCATCAGGCACAGAGTTGGCAGGAAACAGTTTTGTGGGCAAATGGCAAGAGGGGCAGCATCATTCTATTTCTGAGGCAAAACCTCTACCTTGTTTCCTTCTGGCCTTGCCTAGAGCTCTCTCCAAGGCCAAGGCATTTACACAGCATGAAAGACGGAGTTCAGGTTTTCTACCTCAAAATCTGAAGGAATGTGCTGAATGCTGCAGAACTGCATGTGAGCAGGAGTGGTATGACGAGCCCCAGCCTCCCCGAAGACCTGGGCAGAGATCATGTTTGCCTGATGAAAAGACAACTCCTGCCACAGAACATAGAAGGCTGCTACATGCCACAGCATGCATATGATGCGACCCTGTCTCCTACTCAGGACAGCACACGTCCCCTTCACTTTAAATTCCTGTATGTTTGAGATTTTACTGAATGTTTCCTTCTAGTTGCAGATTTGGGGACAGGGCTTTCCTTTTTCTTGCATGTCACAGCCAACACATACCCTGCTTAATTCCACATGCCAGCCAGGCAGGCTGGCTGAGCTCTGACCGCCCCTTCCCACTACAGAACCTGGCACAGCAGGGTCCCAGCACACCAGAAGTAGCACTCTGAGCAGTGTAAGTACATTCCCAGAGCTGTACTGCCCAGGCAGCCCTGTCAGGTAGCCTACAGGACCTTCTAGGACCATCTCTGGCCATACTTTCAAGCTTCCTACTCTCTACAAGAGTAAAGGGCAGAAAGCCACAATTTAGAATTTCACCTTGTATTTTGAAGTAATCAGTTTCAAAATACATCTGAGACAAAATCTGGTGTCGCCACACCTTAATGTGATCCACAGCATTTGACAGAAGAAAATAAATCTTGGCCAGAGACCACTTTTCTGCCTACCACATTTGGAGGAAGGAATCACAATATTCCTGTCCTTCATTCTGTAATGGATCTGCCACATACCATCGAGGACATCACCTGCAGTTTCTATATGCTCCTTTTCTCATGCAGAAAGTAAACATTACAACCCATCACTCGGCCTGCAGATGAGGCTGACCTCAGAAAGAAAAAACTTGAGATCCTCTAGGATAAGGCCCTATATAGGTGAAAACAATAATTTCTCCATTCCCATGGTAATTCCAGAACATCCCAGCAGTGAAGCTCTTCCACCAAATGTGAAAATAGTTCTTAAAAAAATTGAAGTTAAAAATAATTAAATATTGAACATCCAAAAGAATTAAATAAGAGACCAGCTTGTAGTTTTCATGTGCAGTCATCTGAGTCAGCTCTCCAAGGAGTGCCAAGGGCTAAATTCATCCTTGAGCTATGCTGGCTTCTGCCAATGTAAACCAGGACATGCAGCCTCTGCCAGCAGAGCAGGGAGAGGCTGCAGCAGAAGAAAGAACCCCCAGCTTCCCTCTGCACTGAGGGTCTGAGACAGCAGCTCAGCACTGAGCTGGGAAGGCTCACAGCTGTGGCAGCCCAGGGTGCCATGGTATCATGCACAGAGCCCATGGAAGCTGCTGAGATTCAAGCAGATTTTAAAGCTGTTTTTGGCAGAGCCTATTGCAACAAGAGATAATGATGATCAAACCCTCAGCAAAACCTCAGCAAAAGTTCGGCTTGCAAGGTAATGAGGTGTCACCAGCACCAAGACAAGCACATCCATCTCTTAAAGTTTTGCCCACTGTAAGATTTTTCTTTGCAGTTTGTATCATTAGCTAAGTTTGTCAGCCTGTGTTGCATAATACCTCTTGATGTACAGTCAGATTGAGCTGAGGATCCAACAGGGAACAGCCGTGTGACTCAGATGTTTTCAGGGGAGGGCAGAATGCTGTGTACAGAAAGCTGGCCTCATTCCCCTATGAACAAAGAGTGGCAAAAACACAGGCATCTCCACCATGCCAGCTGTGTTGCTGTACTGTAGCGGTCCACAGTTGGCATGATATGAAAAAGGAGATTAGCAAGTATAATAACATTTTATTGTGCTCTTTAGAGCAAAAAATCATTTGTATATAACCACTGCTGATCATCCAAAACCACAATGCTGAACCCAAACCCCTTCAGATTTCAAGGGAATTTGGGTTTGAACCTTCACCCAAACCCCACCCTCCGAGTTCAGTTCCATGTGAGATCCAAGACTGGAAGGTACCTATTTTCTATCTTCTGGGAGGCGGACATTTTCCAAGACCACATAAAATTCATGCATTTCACAGCTGAAAAATCTTGGGAGGAGAATCTGAATTTTTATTGCAACAAACCAGACTCCCCAACCCCACAGCAAACCCCACAACTAAGCCTAAACCAGAAGCAAACACCACTCTCCCAGGGCAGAGCTCTGCCAACAGAAGGGGCCAGAAGCCACCCAGGTTAGGCTCCATTACATTATGAGGATGGCTCCAGGTTTAATCCTCAGGAATACACAAAGATTTGGCTCCGTGTAAAGGCTAAGCTGTGACTGAGTGTCTCATCTCGGTCCCCGTTGGAGCAGATCCTAAAACCACCACACACTTTGGCACTGTTTGTTATACTTGGCAATCTCTGCTCAAGCTAGGTGGGTGCATTGGCAGGACTTGTGAGGAACCCCTCCTCTTTAATTGGTGGGAATGTACCTGTAAGGCTGAGCTGTGTTTGGTAAGGCTAAGTGTTCCCGCAAGGGAAAACGACTTGAGACAATGCAGTTGGTGTTTAGAGTAACAAGACAGAAAATGACTGAGGCACTCTTTCATGTTCCCTGGAGGGCCCTGTTAAGCTCTTACTGCTTGCTGTTGTTTCACCATGAAACCGTGTCCCTTGCTTTATTTCAAGGGAAAGCTGTTGAAACAGTGAGACAGCCACAGAATTTTTCTTCTGCAACTGAGCAAGAGCCAGACCACCTCTAGCTCCTGCCACTGTTGTATTCCATGTCAGAAGTTAAAAGCAATACTTTTATTTTTTTGGTCACAAATTGTCTAACAAAACGAAATACTAAGCTATAACCATTGCTTTTCTTTTCTTCTTCCTCAAATAACTTATTACAGAAAGGAAGATTACTTGAAAACAACTTTTACTTTGTAGGGGTGTGTGTGTGCGCACGTGTAACAAGAGTCAGTTATGATTGCATCTTTCCTAAAGCAAAGAATATATTTCGCCCATTAAATCTATAAGCAAAGAATATATCGAAGCTTCAGCTGTGCTGTGAATTTAACACTGGCAGGAGTGCTTTCTGCAAGCACCATGCTGTTGCATTAAATGATGGAAGGCTGTATATTACTTCCCGTACAAAATTAAAGATGTTCAGAGGTATGTGACCTCTGCTGTCTGAGCTAATGGAGTCTCAAATACCTTAAGACTGGAATTATTACAAATAAGTATCTGAAATATCACGTCCCATATTCTATTCAGTAGAGGGCAGTGGTAGATAAACGCCACACCTATTAACCTATATTTAAAGTTCCATCTCCAAACTGGCTGCTGTCACAAATCTGAAGGTAGCAAGCACATTGGACAGGCAGAAACAGTGATAGATTTGGTGCTTTTGGTCACATTCTTCTGCTTGCTTTTTCTCATCTCTCCTCTTCTCCCCCATCCTCTTCCCCTCTCCTTCCCCCCCTTCTCCTCCCCAGTGTTAGCTTGATCAAGGCTAAATGCCTTCTGCAAGGTGTTCTCCCCAAAAAGCCAGCAGGAAATAAAAATGCTCAGAACCTTGTGGGATCAAGTTCTTAATGGCTTTAAATGAAAGTAAAGTAAACACATGCACATGTGCATGCATGCATACCCACACCCAGCACCTATTTGTCAGCCCTTTCTTTACCAGAGGAGAACACAAACTGGAGAAGGATGGTGCCTTGTGGCAAGGGCACTTGGGGGGGCGTGGGGGTGGAAGAGGCACTTTCAGTGCAGTCCCTGCGCTTAGCAGATTAAATGGATCCATTCATTATACACTGCTGTGAGTACAACCAAGTAAGCATGAAGAATACACAGCAAAAATGTTAAGTTGCTCCATCAGCTCCACTGAAAGTAACAATCAGGTATGTAGTGTTACTTCACAAACACCAATTTCTCAAGCTAAGACAACTGAGGAAAAAAAATTATTCGTATGTAGTTTGCAAAGTTTTACACACGTGAACATATATGCATGCTCTAACTTTTCCTGTCCTAGAATGCACTCTTAGCAATCATTAAGCACACTTGAGAAGAAGGAAAACTGTACTGAACACCAGCGAGATTTCAAATAAGAGAATAAGACCAAAGAAAAGGGGTCAGGAGCAGTGGAAAGAGCTGCAAGTAAACTGCTACTGTATTTGTTTTCAGGAAAAATAGCAAAAGAACCAAACACCCAATAAAAACCAAGCCCAACTAGCAACCTCATTTCATTTATTAGAGAGAAGGGATAATTCCATCACAACATAATGTGACGGAAAACTTTTTTCTACAATTATCTTCAAATAGAATTACTGTTGCACGTGAGCAGCATGGAGCATGTACCAGGTGCCAAATGGTGAACGGCAAGAAATACTTGCCATTCCTGCACCTTAGCAGATGGAGAGAAGAAAAAAAAAAAAAAAAGGCAGCAATGTCTCCTAAAGATGTAAAGTTACCATCAGGTTACCAAGGGCAGTTCTGCAGAACAACCCAGGTCTGGAAGCCCTGTGCCAGTCAGCCTGAGGGCTGCAGCCCAAGGAAGCTGAGCCCCAGCACTCTTAAACTTCAAGTCTTTATGCTTCACATTCATTTTGTCGACAGTCTTCCCAGAGACCAATCTGCAACTGTCAAGGCTTTACAGTTGTTGAACGACACTTCCTATCAGCAGCTACTTAATGAAAGGGGCTTGCCAACAAAAGGATCAAGTGTCAGCCTACTTTGCTCACTTCCTTCTCTTCTGCAAAACTGGGTAGGTCCAAATGAGAACAGTTATCGAGCTGCCATCCCACAGGACGTTCCTGCAGCTCTTCAAACGTGGCACGTGTTCTGTCTGCTGCTGGAGCCAGGTGAGAAACAGCAGCGGGATGCCTGGGCCAGCCACAGCCCAGTGCTGCACCCAGCCCTGCTACCCACAGCCTCAGCTGCTGCCTGTGCTGAGCCCAACAGGTTTCTGAATCAGGAAATATGGCTGAGAAACATCCCAACTGTGTAATAGGTTGTCTCTCTCTCCTTTTTTTTTTTTTTAATGCAGCTCATGCTTCATTGTCTGAGCAGTGAAGTATGGTTTATTCTGCTTTCATTTGAAGTATTAGAGATACTGAGCTAAATTTAGCTGAAGAACTTTATTTGCATTGAGCAAAAAACCATTTACTATGCTAAATGATGCTATTTTATATTATGGTTGGCCTAGCTTTTCCAACCTTAATTTTAGAATTCTACTCTGCTTACATATTTTTGTCAGCTATATGCATTCATATACTACTCTATTCATCTCCAACTCACTTAAAGTCAGAAAACAAGCAGACCCAGTGAACCTACAAATGCTGGTGCTAAAGTGGGCTGGACAGACACCTTCCAGCAGCAGGAAGAGCTAAAAAGGCACAAATGCAGAGCTGAACAGGTAGAATTAAATGTTTGGTCCTTGCTAAGGTTCAGCTGCTAGCCAGAGCCCCAGAGAAGTTTCTTGTTAGCAGGCTGGCAACATTTGAGGTATTGTTTCCTGATGCAGTCAATAGCTGGTATTCCTTGTGCTCACTTGAGGCTATCTGAGCACCCTGTGCAAAGTAACTCCTCCATGCACTACCTGGAAGGAAGCCTTCCAGGCCACCCAGCATTGACTCAGCTGCTTTGTTGAAAGCAAGAAGCTCAAAGTCCTGCGCTTACAGAACACCAAACCTTGGTAAGTACAGAAATAGCTCACTCAGCAACTATTCTATTGCTGCCTGGTCTCTCTGGGAAAAGCTCCGCAAGTCTCTCAAGGGCACTGCTTAGAAAAAAGCTCTGCTTGGATTTCCTCCTACATGATACATGGGAACCCACTGCTTTCTCAGAGAGCCGTGCCTTGCAATCTTCACCTTCATACATCCAGCCGTCGGGGCGAGGCTTGGCAGTGGTCAGCATGCAAAGTGCTCCCACACACCTCTAACCTCAGAGGGAAAATTCATGGAGAATCCACCCCCATGTAGACTGCAAGGGCACACACAACTGTCTGCAGATCTCCAAATGGCTCAGCCTTGGTCATCTTGATCTTTTTAATGACCCCGCATATCAGAGAATAGCGGCATCTGTTCAAAAGAACCTAGCAGCTCCTGACAGAGCAGAGCACACATCAAAGCAGAGTGGGTCAGATTCTGCCCCCGCTACATGCATTAGTTCAGAATAACTGAAAGGAAATCAACAGAATTATCCTTCATTAACACTATGCTAACCAAGAGCAACATTTACACTGCTTTTCATTCCAGCTTCTGCAGATGCACTTCTTAATCCTTCAGATTACCTATGCCTTGTGGCCCAACTATTCTTTGGTTTCCTTTAGCAAAATCAAGTGTAGATTGTAAAGAAAGCAAAAGACTGAATATATGTCTGCCAAATCTCTGTCACTGGCATTACTGAAATGCACATGCAACAGATCTGCAACACATCTTGGGGTGCAAAGAGTTAATCTCCTTCCTTGCAGATCATCTGTATCAGTCCAGATGCTTGGTTGGGATGAAATATAACCCAAGTGCCTGGCCTAGTGCAGCAGACTAAAGAATAAAAATACTTTTTATGTACTGTGCTTATAAAATATTCTATTTGCTGTGCGGTACAAGTTACGTTTAGAGCCTTCCTTCAAGGATTTTCTTTTCATACTGGAAAAAATAGATCCATATACTTCTTGTTAAAAAAAAGCAACAAAAAAACAGAACAAAAAACCAAACCAAAACCAGCTCACCCCTGCCTAAATGTCTGACCTCCTTTGTAAAAACTGATCCTCTGCTGCCAGTCTGCATCCTTATTGTGCCTTCAAACTTGTGTGTTAAAATAAGACCAGGACAATGGAAATCAAAATGAAGTGACACTTACTACAAAGTTTATAATCCTTTGTAGTCCATTCCTCTATTATGCTGATGACAAGTTAATTTGGGTGATAAAATGGAAACAAAAGGCAAGGAAGTAATCCTGTTTTACAGAATATTATTCAAACAATAATAGCTTCCTTCTCATAACACTTATTTCATTCCATCATTACTACTATTATTACTACTATCTTCAGCTATGACAGATTGTGAAGGGTCAAAGATAATTTTTATCAATCAGCCTCCCTTTGTCTTTGGCAGGTTTAATCATGTCACTTGGAATGTAGCATGAGGGGCCTGATGAAATTGGAAAAGCATGTGAAGATAAAAATCACTCTCAGATGAATTCAGACACTTCCTGCCACTCTGCAGATGCCACAGTGCTGCAAGCCACCCTCCCAGGAGAGATGATTCACCTGGAAGGAGGGCCAGGCTCTGCCAGATGTGTAGGAGGCTGCCTGAGACCCACATGCTAACACTGTCTCAATTGTATGAAGCATATGCTTTCAGTCAAGGGTGAAAAATGCAGGCACCAGCACATGCCAAAAGTCTTTCAAGCATGGCCCACCAGTCAGCCTGAAGCTTAATGCACTGATCCATCGAGTCAGCAGATGTGTGTCACCACGGTGCAAGTTGAAGCTGGTTAAAGCTATAAAAGAGTGAAGTGACCTAATCCAGACATTCAGATCTCACAAAGAAAGCTGTACTGTTGTCACTTCGGGGGGCTTAGTGAGGGACTTTAAGCACAAACACTGAAAGCCTTCTTGGAGTCAAAAGATACGTTGCTGTGAAAGCACAAATCCTGACCCTGAGCTACCCCTGTACTGATTTCAAGTTGATCTGATAAAAGCATAACGTGGCTTTCCTTTTTAGTGCTGCACATGCAAAAAAGAACATCTGCACATTTTTATTGCTAGAGCCATAAATGCTCCTTATCCACTTGGTTTGAGGCAGAGGTCCAAAAATACCTGGATGCAAAGTTTATTTGCAGAGTACCACTACGTACTTGGTGGAGGCAGTGAGTTATACAACATATTCTTTCACTCCTGGCAGAAGGCTGGCAGTGGCAGCTCGGAGGCCAGCGGCAGAAGCTGTCTCTGCAGCGCCTGGGAACTCCTCCCACCCATCCATTTAGTAATCGCTTAGTGGGTACGGTACTTCCTGACACACTCTAAGTCAAAGCACACTTTACAGCAAAAATATTCATCTTGTCCACATAGAGAACGATTTGTTTACAGAAATCGGATCTCCTTAGCTCTCCAAGATGAGCCCAACACCAGGCATGTGCAAACCTACTTGGCTGTTGACAGGAGCTGTTTCAAACAGCTTGTTCAGGCATCAGTGATAAGATGTAGTTCTCACCAGACAAACACAATTAGGCAGATGCAAACTTTTTTTTTTTTTGCTTTTTTCTTCAAGGCCTTTCTGTCTATCACCTGGAATCCAGTTCACAGAGCTTTCTTCAGTATTCCTGCCTGCAATAGCCAGGACTCTGAAAGAATACTGATGTTTCACAATGACTTCATTGTGCTTTGACATTGCTTTCCCAAGCTGTGGCCTGTGGCAAACACACCTGTTCCATTTATACCCAAGAGGCCAAAAAAAAAAGTTACTTCAAATAATATTCATGTTCAAACAACAAACAGAAGTCCTCTGCCTGAAGAGGAGTCCATCCACTTGGGTTGGGGAAGGGGAAGAGATCCCTGGTCATTCACCTGGTAACTCCTGTCAACACAGATGAGATTTAAGAAAACTTGTGCCTTCTTAGGGAGGTGAAACATCCACTGTGCATCTGAAATCCACCTCCTTGGCCTCAGTTTCTCAAGTTAAAAGCCCCACGTATTGCCACTGCTCCATTACTAAGGCCTGTAATGCCAAATGGCTTTCACATGTCAGGTATACAATGTTTGCATCATCCATAGCTTCCATTAGCACATTTTGCTTCCACCTCAATAGCGTTCATCTGCCATTTCCACAGCTTCAGAGGCTTTTTCTCTGCTACATGTGGCTTCAGAGCAAATTCTTTGATACTGCTGCTGGAGCATTAGTGTAAGAAGAAAATAGAGCAGGAAACCATTTTACAAAAGTAAATTAATAAGAAATATAGCCTCACAACTATGATTTTTCCACAGATTCTGAAACACTTGCTGAGCACTACCTTCTGCACCCAAAAATCTTTTGTTCCTCTTGCTGATAAAGAATGTACTGTGACTCCAGTGGAAGTATAATTGGGGATCAGCAGAGCAATAAGAGTGTAAGGATCCTCAAGACATTCCCTGTGGTTCTCAAAGGCTGCATCTCTGACTGTTGTGCCACAAAGGTGAAATAACAGCATTAACATTTGTGCAAGGTGTCACATGCATCAACTGACACGGGAAGGAAAAAATAAAACAGTACTGAAGATTACCAGTAGGTATGATTTTTCTTTTTTTTAAACACTGAGTCAAAACAAGGCACTGCACTATCTAAACACCATTGAAATGTCACATGGTGACATTCGTTTTCCAGGGCTGATTTATGCTGCCTTAGTATTAGCAGGGGTAAAATTAAATGTCTTCATTTATAGATATACACCAATTTGCTGTACCATATGCTGTAAAAGCATTCTTTGTTCCTTTCTGTTTTGGTACTAACACAGAGAGAACAGTTTGAGAGCTCTTCGTGCTCACTGCTTCCCCCCCATGCGTGGGGATAGCTGAGCACAAGCCCTGCTGCAGCACTGCTAGTAGTTCATGCTCCTGAAGAATTAGGGGAAGTAAGAAATCCTGCAGAATAACAAACATTATATGATCAAGGTGTTTATGATTTTTTGCAAAAATAAACTGTTATTAAAGAGTTAAGCCACCGTACGTGTGGGCGAACTGCTTTCTGTAATTGCTATCTATACACAGATCTTAGGAGAGATGTTGATCTTCTGAAATGAAGGGTGCAGACGCAACTCTTTTTAAACCAATAAAAATACTGACACTTAAGTGTTTGGTTTTTCTTTTTTTCTTTTTTTTTTGCTGTAGAGATCCTTTGTATGCAAATCACTCAAGTCAGATAGAAAAGTAAAGGCTTTTCTTTGGAAAAAACATTGACATTTTGATTACTGGAAATACATTGCTGCCTCTAGAAAACAGACCCATACTTGTCAGTGTTCTACTTCCCCACCACGGAGTGTGACCATGACATGTATTTAAATTTACACATATCCATATTTAAAAAAAAATAAAAGTCAGCCATGACTTTTCTCTTCCTGATCCTCTGGAGTAAATGTAGCGCTACAGAACAGCCACACACCACCAAAATCCTCTGGTTTTGCACTTAAATCTCTCTCCAAATTACTACGATCAAAATACAACTGAAATTAGGTCCCCTTCCACCTCAATCATAACACATTAATGTGTGTACACAGGCTGAGATTATTTATGATGGCTCTGAAATATCCTCAATAAATACTTTTAGGAGACTGTCCCACATACACATATCAAGTAGTACTTCTCCTTTGCAGTGAAATAATTGTGTAGGAGTTTAAAGACAGAAAATGAAACCAGCCTATGGCCGGTATCAGAACTCAGGCTTTTTGCTCTGTTTTCCAGAGTCCTCTTTTTATAGTATCTTTTTCAATGCAACAATATGCATGCAATCTGATTGCATATTTTCCTTTCTTTGGCCTTGACCCTGCAAAATCTTTTCATCTGTAACATTGTCTCACACAAGGTTTATCACACAGGTCTGTACTCAAGTAAAAAACGCTGTTTCTCAAAGTGGTGTTACAGCTTGAGTGCCAGGCAGCTGGTGGGTTTACCCAGCCTGCAAAACACCTCCCAGCCCATGGACTCCCATGAATGCTGGATCACATCTAAACTGCATAGCAGCGCATGGGGCAGAGTGCTGACTCACCCCCTAAGATTTCTTGAAGCTCTGCAGACCTGTCTGGAGGTACCAGTTCAAGCCTGGAAGCCATACAGTCACATTTGCATTGAACCTTCCTGGTAGGGTTTTTTAGCTTGGAAGAAACACTACGCATGGGTAGCTATGCCACTTCCCCAAGCCAATTAGCCCCAAACTGGTTCAGACAGTGCCAACTATCAGGAGCAGTATATTGGTATTCAAATTTAGATTTTATCTGCACATTACTGTGCTGAATCTAGTAACTTTGCTGTAAGTGGTCCTTCTCCACGCCAAAATATAAAACAGATTTGGCATCCTTGGATTATACACCAGTGCCTACAGTATGCAATCCTGGGATTTACTTTGAAGCCTCAGCTTTTTTCCTTGCAGCAATTTGACAATGGTCATGATTCAGCACATCCAACATGCTGGGATCCAGGCTCTTTTTTGTTTAACTGAAGGAAAGCTGTAAGAATTTCGAACACTGACAGAGCAGTTGGGGATTATTGTCCCTGCTTCCTTTAGAGGACACAAACCAACTCCTCTTTGCACCCTATGAGAACTGCTACTAGAAATGCACTAGAAAGAATCAGTTGGAGGAGTCAGTCTGGGGGTTTTGTGGGCTTCACAGTTTTCTTAGGAATCTGAGTTCCAGTTTAAGACTTGTATTTCAGTTGAACTTTTGCAATGTCCTTCATGATCCAACTGTTAACTGAGACCTTGCAGCTATGCTGGTCCAGCAGCCATGCAAGCTGCCCCACTCTTAATACAAAGGTCATTTCCCCTCCCCCCATAACATACTGAAGTACAGATTTTGAAGTATTATTAGTGAGATGCCAAAATTGACTTCATTCACTGCTGAATGTCAACCCTTCAGGTATGTTCAACAATTGCTATAACTAAACACAAATGGCCATAGCTGGCATGTCCTGATACTGCATTTGTTCAAACAGATATTCCACATAGACTGATGCCAGAACACATGCAAGTTCCAACAGCGAAGGCTGTGAAACATCAGGTTGTGACAGCTGGCTTTAAAATTAAAAAACTGTCCAATAAAGTATATGAAAACATAAACAAGGAGACTCTTGTTAGTTGAGGGGGAACTCAGTCATTTTCTCAGTGCTAGTTTTAATTTTGTTATGTTTATCAAATATATACCTTTAATGCATATGTGGTTCTATTTATAAAGTGAACATCTGAGTACAAGAGTAATTTCTGTGCAAGAAAAAACACATAGCTTAGCTTTTCATTACTTTAATCACTGTAACTTGCACAGATTGGGGAAAGGGGGCATCAGAATACTGTGCCAATGCTCCATGCTCATGCCATACATCCTGAATCAATTTCTTTAAGGTCGGGAATAATTGCTTTATTTCAGCTTTTATTACTGATACTCACTAGCAGAAACCAGATACAGTACAAGACACTTAGTAAACCACAGCTTTAGAGCTACAAGATAGCAAGGAACTCCAAGAAGTGCACTAGTTTGCAGAAACAAATTACCTGCAGACAACAGAGCACAAGCACTCATCTGACATGTGAGGACCTACAAGTCCAGTTGCTTTTACACTAGAAATCTTTCACCTTTCTAATCAGAAAGAGGCAAGACTGCTTGAAAGCTGCTGTCAGCGAGCAGATCATGATCACAGCTAGGAAGCCCATGGCATCTTACAAGTCCCTGCAAGGAGGAGAGCTCAGAGCCATTCCCCAGTTTTCCAAAGATCTCTTGTTTTAGCCTGGGATACAAACCAAGTCTTTCCAAGGAATACCTGCATACCATTTCTGTCTTCCCACCCTCCCCCCACCCCCTTCCAGCATCTTGCATGTCAACTCCATTGAATAGTACAGGGTCACTTTGAAAATAATGCTCTAACTTCTATCAAATGCTAGAACTATCTTTACATTTTCTTCTTTGACTTAATCTGGTGCTAAAAAATAAATAAAAATATATATATCCAAGAAAGCTCTTCCCCAAGGTTGTAAAAGACCAAAGGGGGAAAAAAAAATAAAGCCCAACAAAATAGCTGTTATATATCCTTACCTCTTAGAATGAATAATTAAGGCATAAGGACACTCTTAGGCTTATGAAGAACAGTAGTTTCAAAGGATAAAATTATATAAATTACAGTCTTTTTGTGATCACTTTGTCTAAAGGTGGAGCTCCTCTAGAAAAGAGGGTGGTTATTAAAGGTAGAATTGAGAGAACTCTACATAATTATTTCTCCTGTCCTATAGGCCTTTATTACTCATCTTTCCAGTCATGAAATGTCTATTTGATCATTTTTTTCCATGTGACATGTGAGAATGCTTTTTCTTGCCTTACAGCACCATCCTAAATGAACCACCCAGCACTTTTTTTTATTCTTCCTTCAACTTAAAAAAAAAAAAGAAATGTATGCAACTCAGCCTTCTTCACCCCACAGAAAGCCTCATTAGACTGTAACCTGCCAGACATGAGCCAAGAAATCAGCAGAAGTCAGTTATTTCCTGTCTTGGATCTCCTCTGTCTCATTCAGGTTATCCCCATTTCCATTCTGAAAAAATTGGATGTCCACTTTTGAGAGTTACAAAGGTATCTACAGCAAGTAGTGGGGAATCTTGAATCTTTTCCATAAAGTGTTAACATTTCCTCTTATACCAACTTGCCTAGTTTTAAAGCATTGTTCTGTATGAATGAAAGCACAGATGGGTATTATACCACATCCTGTAGGTAGCACAATTCCTAAAGGCACAGCAGCAGGCAGGCAGAAGGAGCGGATGAAGCACCGCTCCTCAGAGCCACAGAAAGCCATGTGTGAAGCTGCCAGGAGGTGAGTGAACATCTACAGAGTCCTCCTTCCTGCACGCAAAGTATACAGCCCATGTTCAAAAAGCCTTTGCTGCAAAAGGAGCATGGGAGACTTTCAAGGCAAAGCTGGATCAGGCACTGAGCAACCTGATTTAGCTGTACCTGTCCCTGCTTTTTGTAGGGGATCTGGGCTAGATGACCTTTAAAAAATGCCTTCCAACTAAGGATTCCATGAAAACAGTATGACATGACAGCTCTCACTTCTTTGACATGAACATACAGCTGTGATGACTATGGAGATACCCTGGCTTCAAAATGGAGCAGTTTAACAGAAACGGTAAGATAGTGTATGGTCTATGCTGTACAGGTTTTGTGCATTCACTAAACATCACGTTTATAAAACCTATTTCCAACAGCAATTTTTCTAACTTCAAAGCATTACCAATTATGACATACAAAGTGTTATTTTCCCCTTTATACAATTTGCTAAACTATATTTTATAATTATCAATAGAATTTACATAAATACTTTAAGTTGGACATCAAGATGGTCCATAAGCATTACGCTTTGAACTGCACAATCACAGCATGGTTTTGTCATTGTTAATGAAGGCAGAGCCTGGTATTTCAGATCAAACACAGTATGTCCTCCAGATGTGTTAGCTGTCACCCTGAGTAAACACTTCTGATGGACAGTGTGTTAGCAACAGATTACTGTGCATGATGTTGCGTGATGGTTGCAAAAAGCTCTCCAACGTGTCAGAGATAACACCAGTGAGAATGGCTGGTGGAAGTGATGCAGCCTGGCTTGCCTAGAGCAATTCCTTCCCCCCCCCCCCCCCCCCATTTTATTCTTCAAGGAAGAATCATTTGCTATTTGATCTGAGGGGCAGGATTCCCACTGAAGCAATAGCTATCAAGGAATGTTAAGCAATATTAAATTTATAACTGTGCTATTAAACTATTAACTACATGCAGGCTTGACTCAAGTGCTTTAAGCATATTAACACAGACTGTCATTTACATGCATTTTCAGGAGAATACCTCTGAGGTATCCCAGATTACCAGCCATTAAATGACAAAATGGTTCTCAATCCACACACCCAAGGCATGACAAGCAATAGTTCCAGTGTCTCTCTGCACAGGCTGACCTCAACCTGGGCCAAAATAGACTCACCTAAGTCATGATAATCATTTATCTACCACCAGCACTCAACCTTCATTTCCCTTTCATCAGTCATAAAGGACATTCAACAGCCAGCAAGTTGTTGCTTAATCTCTTCCTGTGTATCTCTCAAGTACAACTGGGGGACAGCCACAACATGCAGACCAGCAAAGGCCCAACTCATGGGGTCACAAACGGCCCTAATGAGACACAGCTCCCAGGGCTGATGGTGGCCACAGGTAGGGCTGAGCTCAGATGCCTGCAGCCGGTGCCTCACATTGGAAGCAGTGGCTGCATAAGCATGGGAGAAGGCCCACAGCAAGTGACAGAAGCAAACATTAGCAGACAGAAGCAGCCCCCCAGGGTGCAAATGTCTGCCAATTCTTCTAGCCTGTTGGGCTCCCAGCTAACTGGGAGCAGTTAGCAGGGATTCTGCAAAGCAGAGCTGCCTCCAAAGCTGTGCCTTCTGGCTGCTCCACTGAATGCCATTTCTAAGTCCTCCACTTTTCTCCTGAGGTCCTGTCAGTTCTGACAATTGATACAAACAAGGACTACACAATATGCTATCATGTTCCTGTCAAAGGCCTAGAGTCCAAGGCCAGATGTTACAGCACAAAGAATCACAGGTGATGGTATGAAGAGCTGGATGTTTGTAATGCTGGTAAATACCACAAGATGTGCCCAAGAAGAAAAGATTACACTGGTCATTCTTCTTTCCCATATCTGTTACTACGTGGCATGAAGTTCTGCTGTCAGGATGCTGTGGCCTGCGGATCACCCAGCAGCTCAGGCTACTTAGCTCTGATGCAAGATCATGACCCAAATTCTTAAAGAGCAGTTTTACTTTTGTTGAATTCTACAACTCACAGAAAAGTTAGTGGGGTTAAGGAAGCTGCCTCAGTTTATTAAAGGAGATGCTTCCTGCTACAAAGAAAGCATCTCCTAGTACTCCCAAAGCAGGGCTGTTTCAGTTAAACTCTCTAAGTGAGACTTGGAAACCTCAGCTGCTTTCGTTATTTTTTTGTATGCAACAATTTAATCAGATATACCCACCTACTCTATCTGAGAAAACTCCCTTCATGTTACAAACTCACACTTTTAAAATTTATTATGCTGCTATCATTTCAGGCTAATCTGCACAACATCACTGCCTCCAGTGGAATCACACTGATTTATGCCAACTGCAGACACAGTCCAGCCTCAGCACTGCAAACTGTACCAATTTCAGATTTTTACAAAAAACACCAAATTTAGGAAAACAGCAAGAAGCATAAAGTCCATTGCTCAGCATACTAAGGATTAACTTTATTCTTTAAAAATGCTGCAATATATGCTTCGGGTTATGAAGGTGTGCCAGTAGTGCTACAATTAGGGCTGTGCTGTCATTTCAATTATAAACCCAATTTTTTGAGGGTTTACTAAAACTCCAACTTAAAAAGAAGAGCTTGCTGCAGGCTGAGATGTTTTGTTCAAGATCTCAGCCAGAGGATGCCTTGCTTCCAACATCCTGAAAGAAAACTGAATTGGGTGTTTCAAACATCAGAATTTAAATGTGCTTATAGAAACAAAACATTAAAAAAAAAGGAGTATTTAGTTATAAATTCTGAGTGCAAAACAAGTTGCTTCCTGGTTGGCATTAGAAATAGTATGGATAAGCATGACTGCAGACTATGCAAGTACAGAGTAGAAACAAGGAAAATAAAATCTTGCTTATTTTTGACAAACATGAGACAATTTTAGGGAGACAGGAACAGAAGACCTATTTTAGAGTGAGAAGTAGGACAATGCAGGTACCCCTCACCTGTGCCAGGGACGTGCCAGAGGTGGCAATTCTACACATGCAGGCTGGAGCCAATGCTATTAGCAGCCAATATGCCTCAGTCTGCATTGAAACCAAAAATAATGCAACAAGCACAAAATCTGGTGTTGGGTGCAAAAACCCAAGTGAGCAGGCAGCTTTATACTCAGATGATTCTCTTGCTGTGAGCTCCTTGCTGAAAACACAGTATGTGAATAAGGAAGCTCTTTAAAACCATCCCAGTTAAATTTGCTTTCACACTCTTGACTACAGTGTGGGCATACCGTCCATGCCTAAAGACAATTAGTCAAACAGGAATGCTACTGCATATTGCATACTGGTGGTTTCTTCATGCTGTCTTTGCCACTTCTGCAAACACTATTCTTACAGAGGAGGAGATATCTTTTGCCCTGAAAATTTATTCCTTGATCTCTCTTGTTGGCAGGCTGGTGACACTGACACCTCTTTGCTATTGAGGAGACTATAAAACATAGCCTTGCAATACAAACAGACCCTTGTTTCTGCATCTCTTTCAGCTTAGAGTGTTCCAGGTCCCACACATTCGTTTTGCCAAATTGGCAGTTGCTAGGAAGCAAATGAAAAATGCTGGCAATGGTTCTGTGGAGCTGGGGAACATGTAGCAGTTTTCCTGTAGCACAGGAAACACATAGGAATTTTCAAATGACTTTCCAGGCCCAGAGGTGTCTACTAAAAAGGAAACAAGCTAACTGCAAGGGGATGAGGGGAATGGGCTAAACAACCACACAGTTTTTGTAGGGACTTCACATTGGTTGCCTCAATTTGCTTACTTGCTCCTGACAAAGTATCTATGGAGCAAAGAAATTCAACAGATGCCAGTTTGCACAGTGTCACTGCACAGTGTAGACAAGTTTTTAAAAAGGAGAAAAATCTATCTGAGCTGAATTAAAAACAGAAAGATAGCAACTGGTAATGCCAATTACACACTCCCTTGATGCATGAGAAATAGTTCAAGAACTGACCAGAAAGAAGGCCAACACTGCATCGCATCAGCTTCTCTTCTCCCTCATAGGAAAATAGCATCAGGCAGAAGGATTGCTGGAAATCAGCAAGGTTAAAAACACACTAAGAAACAGAAGGGTCAGAAGCCTCTTCGTAGAGTGCACCAAGCCTGGTCATTTATGACTGTATTTGGGAGAGTGGTGTTGTGGAAAGAAACAGGAAACCCCACGTGACAAAAGCCTCCACTATGAAGACAAAACTGTATCTAGATTGCAGTTTTCCTCAAACATCCTTTTCATACAACGGGGAAAAAAGTAATCACACAATTGCATTTGTTAGCAAATTAAGTACAACTGGAGTCTGTCTATTGAAGCCAGTGGCAACACACAGCAGTGATGATTTCTTGCCATTTAAAATATTTGATTTAAACAAAAACTCTGGATTCATATTAGATATACTGTACACAGTGCACTTTTACCTCCGATAGCACTGTGCAGCAAATGGCCATACCCCGTGGCCTGCTGTCAGGAGCCATCCTCATTCCAACTGCCCCATTGCTTGCAAGCAGCTCTGTGGCACTCTCCAAGGCAAGCACTCTCCTCCACAGCAGTTTGCTCAGGGTGCTTAAGGAGCTGCAGGATTTCCCCCCCTCCGATTCTTTCTACTTCCTCCACAGTGCTCATTTATAGTAAAATAGGGAAAATGTTGGCAAGAATATATAGGAATGATTTCCTTCTCTTGCTGCTTTGATGATTCCCCTTGGGGGACGCAGAACAAAGACAGTCCTCTCTGGAGGCACCAGGGAAGATCCCCAAAGTCTCTTTTAGGGCAAAGGACGCAGGTTGGGTAACAGCTGCCTTCTTCTCAATCTGTTCAACACAACTCCACTGTAAACTCTCCAAACCTGACTGCACTTTTTTTTTTTTAATGTTCCTACAGGGCCCAATTCTTTATGCAAGACCTTTACTTTTGATAGACAATACAGAGTAGAAATAACTTCGTCTCCTCACACGCATGCAGTTGCAAAATTTCTTCCTTCAAGAAACACCAATGCAGTCCAAAATCACTGAGAACAGCTGCACGTAGTGAAACTCAAAAATATAGGTACGTCTGCAAAAAGCAGCAAACAGCTGAAGAACACACTGCTTTTGGTTGGTTCTCAACCAGACAACATTCATTATCTAATATATAACACATGGCAAGCAAACTCGAGGAAGTAGGGTTGTTCTCCTGTCTCGAGGAGCTCTGCACTCATACAGCTTCAGGAAAACTGAAGCCCAGAAGTTCAGGAGGCTGTACTTTCAGCTTTGGGGCCATTTATGCAGAAATACTGTAGCACATCTGACATCTAAAAAAAGTAAATCTATAATCATTTGTTAGGTACACCGTACAGCAAAAAGTGCCTTCCAGAAAGCGTGTATTAAGACACATTTAGGAAATGCCAGCTTTTTAACACACAGTACATCACCACCACACTCTTCTCAGCAGCTTGCAGCAGGAAAGGACAGGGTGTAGCTGGGGTGTAACATGTTGCACACTTCCTGAAGCTTTTCAGTGGAAGCCACTGGTGTAATTTAAAGCAAGTCTTTAGAAGATCATTACTGGACAGTGTATTTCCTGTATTTCCAGAAGTAAGGGTACTTGAACCAAGACACTACTTGCAAGACAAATCCAAGCTAACTTAAGGTTGATTGGAACCCATGTGAGGAGATAGAACTCACAGTGGTACCAACACAGAACGAATAAATCAAATTGCAAACTCATCCCTTCATGTCTGTGTGCACATACAAGCGTGCTCACACGCTCTGAAGGCAAGTCCAAGACACAGGGCTACCTGGAAAACAAAGCAATGTTCATGTTTTGGCAAAATACTGTTTTGCTTTTACTGGCATGTGAGGCCAGGCTACACAGGCATATTTTAGCAATAATGATCAAAGTAGAGGCTTTCCCTGAAGATTAATGACTGGCTAAGAGGATAGTTTGAGGTCTGTTTACCCCAGCTGGTCCTTAATTCCCAGGAAAAGCATCTGCAAAGCTTATTATTGCTATAAACCTAAGATGGAGGAAAGGTTTTATGCTGTTTCAAATGATATGTACAATGACTTTTTAGAGACTTAACGTCTTGTATATTAGCCAGAATGTTTAAACCATGTCTAAAAGAAAACTCATCTTGAAAGTAAATAACTTCATACCTCCATAGCAGCATGCTCTGCGCAAGTGCTACAAACTCCTTTACAACCAAATTGTTAAAGTCTCCCTTCTCTGCCTGCATGGCAAGGGACAAAAAAAAAAAATACACGAGGATCATTTCACTCTTTGTTGAAATACTGCTCCATCTGGGTGGAGAATGAAATCTATTTAACAGCAGACAGAACTTCTATGTAATATTCAGGGCAGAAAGCAAAGAATGTCACATTTGCCTTAAGCTGCAAAAGATTTAGCTACACAGAAAGCAACTGCTTGACCAAACAGAAGCTAACATGTAACACTACTGGAAAATATGCATGTGGTTTTACAGACAGATTGTGAACCTTTTATCCACGCTCCTGAAAAGCTACTCCAAGGACTAATACCACTGATTTAATGGAGGAATAGCTCCAGTTTGAGTAAGTGATTTCCAACCTGAATCTTATTTATCACTGTGCTGAAGAATGTAATGGCTCACCAGAAGTTCCCAAAACCCTGTGCTCCAGTCAGAAGTGTTATTCCTTGAAAATATATGAATTCTCAGTTATGATGAATTTGAATCTTACATTAAAAAAACAGCAAGGATATTATACTAAGCTTAATTGCACATCAGAATCTGGATTATTAATAGCAATTGTCCCGAGGAGGGGGCTACAGATTTTAAGTTACTATAGTGTGGCAACTGACAGGCTAGATTGAAATCTTGAAGGTGCCTCATTTCATTGTATATACGTTAGCAATCATGTTGAGACTTGAAGTAGGCTATATACTATACTTTCCTCTATATTTTCCCACAGAAGTAATCTAAACAACAACAAAAGTTGTTTTTAGCATTGTTATGAAAAAAATAAATGGATGATCCAAATTAGGCATGTGATTGAAACACTCATTATAAAGGATGAACAAACTACATTGGACTAATGTATTAAGACTCAAATGATTGAAGAGTTAACAAAAACGTTCACAGCCCAGCGTGGGATTTGCATAAGAAAAACTCACATTCCAAAATAACGTTTACCAGTTCTTGCACAAATAAAGCTGCTTTTCTCTATAAAGCAAAATTCAGAAATGCATGCCATACCTTTGCCACAGAGGCAAAAAAGGTCTTTTCTGCTTGCATTCTACCGAATTTTCCACATGTTTTATTTTTAAAATAGTGAAAAGTAACACTCCTCTTCAAGTGTAAAAATAAATGAATTCATCCTCAATGAAGGTCTCTTTATTATGTTTGTGAGGTAGAGAAAAAAAGCAATCTGTTGAAATAGTATAAAAAAGTATTTCTATTTATCCCATCTGAAACAGAGCTCTTCAAAGTCGTGCTACATTTCCTCAAGCGCTGCTCTGACTTTCCTGCAAGTATTCTTTGCAGCTCAGTTTGATGCTTAGCTATAATGTATCATTAATGCCATCAAATCATCATTGATGATTCTGGGGGATTACAAACAGCCTTGATGATATCACGTTCCAGAACTGTTCTGTGACCATATGGACACCAACACATATTAGGAGATTGAGGAAGAGCCTTATTGGAAACATAACTTCAATTTCAACTTTTGTTATGCTTACTGCCAAATCTTTCAGTTCACCAGATTTTATACTAAAACCAAAACCCTAATTATACACTGATACATACTAAGAGAAAGAAACCAATGACATCCTATTTCCATTAGTATAAATCAATCACTGTGGGCCCCAGCCCCCAGCTTTGTTTCCCCGTGTTCTTAACCTTAAGGAAAAGAACAGGTTAGGTGAAGCAGAAGATTGGTTATGATACCACAGGCTCTTCTTTTTAAAAATTTATTTAAACATATACCCAACACCAACACTGACCCATGCTGCAGGCTGAATGCTATTAATGTTATTATTCCTAGCCAACGCTTCACATCTCCTAATTTGCCACAGAGAACAAATCAAAACTCTGTCCATGAAAAATGGCAGTGGCCAAAGCAAAAGGACTATCAGTGCTCTTTTATTGATTTTTAAACATTGCTGTTTTATCAGATGAGGAGCCTTTCACAGATGCCTTTTCTGCACTACACAAACTTCTTGTCCAAGGGCCAGTTTCATGATTTCCTCTCTATGAAGTGGGAGAGAAGATTTTTGGAAAGCTAACCTTCAACCTAGGTCTTTACTATAATTAAAAAAGCCTTTCAACCCACAAGCCCATGAATTCTCTGCAGCTTGTAGGGATGATCCTTCCGCACCATGACAACTCATGGCTTGTTCCAACATATCTCCTAAGTGAAGGCATCCATAAATGGAAGAGCTGATCTCATTTTTGCAGGCAGGTGAAGCAGGGCAGCCTGTGCGTTCACCATCCATACCAGCACTTACTGGGAAAACACACTTCAGAGATGTAAGGGCCTCTGACCATGACAAGATCAGATCTAACATCATTTGTAGGCATTTCTAGTCACACACACAGCTGTGAAGGTAGCAAAGCAGCAGAACCCTGCTGCTAGAAGCCTTCTCAAACCTCTCATTCTCACACAAGCAGCAGAGCAGCAGGAGGTCAAAAGCAAAGATTCACTTGCCAAGAAGCGTTGATTTCATATTTGTAAAAAAAACAATGCTTTACAAAAGATGCTGTGTATGCTGGCAGTATTTAGTAGCACATCGTGGTATGAACTTACACTTTATCAGTTCACTCATTCCCTTCTTTGTACACACGTAACAAGTTATATACCTTTTATTTTTCCCTTTTTATTTGGTGTTAACATACAGAGCCATTTTCTCTGGGCTCAGGCTCTTTCCAGATACCCTGGCAAGTCTGAATCTACATAATTTTGAAGTGGGATACCTATGAAATTGTGATTTTAAACAAAACAAGACTTGAAAACTGAGATACTGTTTTAATAAACTCTCGTTGGCTCCATATTCCACTACTCCAGACTACTCCAGACAATTACAGTGCATGAGCTCAGATGGTACTATATGAGAACACAGAAGGATGATAAGATTATGCACAGATCCCAACAAATATAACTGAAATCAAATGACCAAGTGATTCAAACAAGATTCAGACTGCAACAATGATCAGAAAGATAATCCACTGAGTCAGACATATTTGATACCCAAGCCTTCGTTGCTCTTCAGCTTGTATTGCATCAAGTATATGACCTACACCAGTGCAAAGTTAATATAAAAAGATACTTAAGGACTTTGGTGTACAGAGAAAGATATCAGAAAAGCAGCTCCTCTGCCACTTTACAGCAGGCTGAAGTGCAGTTCCACCATAATTTTAGATGCAGAACATCTTAGGAAGCACAACAATGCCAGCAATGCTTCAAAACACAATCCTACCCTAAGTTTCACCAACCACTGTAAATTTCTAAACACATTTGACAACATCCCTATGAATACTAGTTTCACAGATGCTGTCATGTATACCAACTGATGGGTAGCATTTTCAACTCCACATCCTAGTGCATGAGATGACAGCTGCTCATCTGGCAGTGGAATTACTTATGAAGCAGAATCCAATCCCACAGCAAGTGCATAAGTTAGAGCTTATTCAAGAATAAAATATTGAGTTCTAAGCATATTTATGAAACAAGCAATATTTTAGAAAGCTGGACTTTAGACAGAATTAATTTACTTTGAAAATACAGAACTTTTGTTGAAAACACTGAAAATACCATCAAAGCAAATATATAAAAAAGACGTCCAAAATGATAGATCTTAACCCATATCACTTTATAAACACCGTGCTATGTAAAGAACTTTTAGATACCATACATGATATAGAAACTTCAGCAATAACAGCTTCAGTAACTACACCTGTGTTCTACAGTCCTGAAAGAACAATTATATTTACCATCCTGCTATAAGATTAGGAAGCAGAAAAATCAATTCTATGCTATAGATGTGAACAATGCTGTTTTTATTACACTTCTACCGAGCTGAGGGTTGTGTCTCAATTTCTTTCCTCAGAGACAGTTAAGAAAACCAGGAAAACCAACAACTTTCAGTGCGTTGCTTCCAGTAAGAATAAAGGCAAGTATATTGCTTCAAGAAGTAAAAATAATTCACCCCATCAGAGAAACAATCAGCTCATTCCAGGTAACTTATTTAGTGAATGGGAATATTTGGACAAAAACCCACGACTTTCATCTAGTTCCAGCTGTTGTTGCTATTGGGTGTTTCACCATATCAGGACAGAAGAAAACTAAAGGATAAAGGAAGTTGCATTGTAAAAACACACGAGTGAGCCTATGCTAAAATTTTACTTTCTATAAATTCCAGGTATACAAAAAGATGTCAGACAATGAACATAATATGCTTACATTGAGTATTGTTAAAGTATCCTTATTTACAAAATGTTCGGTAATTGAAGTTAATTCTCTGCTTTCTTCATCCATCTGTTATAATTATTTGCAAATGAAGGACCAGAAAATACATTTATTTAAATATTTACAAGCAGTGTGGATGTGCTCTAACATGATATATCACCAGCACAGCCTTTGATTCCATCATTGCTGCCATTCATTTTTGTGCACTAACATATGTAGAAGTTCCAAACGCCAAAATATTCCTGCCTTTTTTTCCCCCTCTGTGCTACATACCAGATTTGTAACCTGTGTCAAGCTACCTCCAGTGCTTACAGCTTGTGAACAGAGGCCAGCAGCGAGCCTCCCCAGACACTAAATCATAATCTTCATGTTTTTCGTATTTCACATTCTAGCCGCAGTTTCAACATCCATACCCGTGACATTAGGGAAGGATAAATCAGCTGCATGACAGCTCCCTTGTAGAGACTGGTACGGCCCTGGGATCTGCCACGCCCGACACCCACAGCTTCTGCCAGATGTCTCCAGTTCTGCAGCCTTAACCCCTTCGGGACAAGCCTGGGCTTTGTGCTGTGCCCTGCTAGGGAACTGCCTTTGCTATTTGTTCATTAGAAAGAAGGGAAAATAACTTGATCCAGCTTAATACGGCTTGGATAACTAAGAGACAGAGGCAGCGATAAGTAGTACATCAGCACTTGTATTTCCTTAAGTCGAGAACTAGAAGCAAAGAGTTAGCATTACACAACATTCCTTCTTTCATACCGTGCTGCAATCCGTTTATCAAAAAATAAAACTGCTCTCCAACTTCTGCTCGTTGTGCTCCCTTTTTCATACCAAGCACACCGCTTAACCTTGGAATCAAAATGCCCATTAATCGCCCTTCAGCCAAACAGACTCTTTGGGCCTTAAATCAACAGGATTTCTAATCCAAAAGCCATACCGTAAACTCCACAACTGTTTCCCTGGGTTTGATCTGGTCCCAGGGACATAAATTTGCATGCAACTTCTGAGTTTGTGAGCAGTCCCTTGGCGTAAAGTTGCACATGTGCTTAACTACTTCATTCACTTAGGGTCTAAAACAGCTACTTACAAATGAAAACAGAAGCCATGTAAAGAATAACACTTAAAAATAATTTACCTCCCAAAATACTGCTCCAAAGAAAAAAGTATAACAAGATACATGCACTGGTTCCTAGAAGTACCCAGTGACCAAACACTAGGAAAGCTGTAGCTAAAAACCCATCAGTGTGAATGCAAACCCTTTCACATAGAAAAGCAGAACCAATTTTATGTACATATAAATAAACTTGAACTGTGTTCAAGGCCCCTGAGGTAGCACTGTGGATAAAAGGACCTGTGGCTACAAACAGCAAGCAGGTCACAGCTCCAAGAGTAAGAGTGACCCCAGCCCTCACTCCATCTATTGCATGGCTTTGCAAACAGCTACGTAGGCCATTTCAAGGGCTGTCCTGTACAAAGCATGAACATCTCAGTTTGTGTGGCTTTTTCATACCAAAAAAAAACCCCAAAAAACAGATGCTGGTAGAAAACACTGCAGAGCTAGCACTACTGACCACCATCCAAGCATTTCACTTCCTAGCACAACTATTCATTTGCTTTCCAAGAAGATTCAGGTTGAGTATCAGCTTTTCTTTATACAATTAGAAACAAAAGACTTAGATTTATATCATTTGTGGAAGAAAGTATGCCAAAAGTATTATTTTTGTGCATATAGATGGAAAGCAACATAGTATTCAGTGTTGAACTTTGATCATAAAAACCAAACATGACAGGTCTTTTTAACTTAGGGAACATGTTACTAATAACATTACAACTCTTAAGGTAACAAGAGTGCACAGGAAAATAACTTGGTTTTTCATAGTTTAAACTGCTTGTATATACTGATGCTGATGGGCTGCACACTTGTTCTGATTTGCTGACATTTCTGTATGCAGAATTAATATCTACTTGTGTGGTTCACACGAGTATCTTGAGAACAAATTTTTCCCAAGTTTATTCTATATACATGTACAATACAAGTTAAAGGGTTAAGTAACCATTATATTCTAAAGAGCAAACTGTTTGCCTTAAGGCCATCTCCTCCTTACTCCTGACGAATTGCCTGACACTTCATGTATCATACATTACTTTTAGCTAGGAAGTAACATTTGGTTCCAGTCACGCTGTAAGAGCTGACTTTGGAAGTATGAAGCAATATGGGATAGACCCCAAAAAATAAAATAAACAAGACATCATCTGCTAAGTAGTCTGTACATTTGTAATAACGTAGTGATATGCAGGTCTGCACTTAAAGAAATGAAAGATACAAAAGTGTCTGAAGCAAAATCCTCTACCTACTAAGATGAAAAGCAGTACAACTGCGTGAATCAATACCCAGAATGACAAGAGACTTTTCAGGATGAAATAGATGTAAATGTTACCCAGGGCCTAGCACTAGAAGTATTTTAGAACCACTTCAAAAATGTTCAGAAACAACACTTAAAAGTGTTATTTACAAACAAAATTAAGATAGGAATGGCCCAGCCATTCTCCAGCAGAAACTGACCTGCATTCAATATAAAGGTGAAGTATTGATTTTTTTCCCCCAGTGTATTCTGCAAAGGAAAGAAGTTACAACACCTACTTGTAGCAACAGCAAGAAAACAAAAGCAAAAGATAGAAGCATCAACTTCTAATGAAAACCTTTTCCCATCACAAAATACTACATGCATTTGAAATATTTAAAATACAGCCCTACATGTGTAGCCAATGGTGGGTGTCAAAATTTGCTGAAGAATACAAAAGAAAACAAATAAGATCTAATTGCCAGGGCCCTATTCTTTCAGGCTTTTCAAATGCCAGACTCAAACTTCTGAAAAAACATCCATAAAAATCATACCATCCAAATGTATTAACAAAGTTAACTGAAATATTTACATACTTCAGAGCAGTCCACAAAGCCTTTCAAATAACATGAGACAGCAGGCCAATCTCATACAATCAAGAAAGGTTTAAAGGTTTTATTAAACAGAGATTTAGCTTCAAGTGTTAGTATTATTTTAAAATTAAGAGAAAACTAATCTTATTTTCTTCCTTCCTAGTAAAACAATCCTCATGCCTTATGGAGATGATTGATATTATCTTGCAACACATTGCTTACTGTTCAACATGTGTTTTTCAAGATGTAAGCGTTCCCCCTGTAAAACACTTCAAGCTACAAAGACTAAGTTCAGGTGAACAGGCCTGGAACTCTTGCTTCTCCTTTGTGGAGGGCAGCTCCTTTCATTAACTATGCATCTGATGCTTCTACAATGGAGTACTAAAGAAGGAAAGCAATGAAAAATTCAGAAGACAAGGTCTGGCCACTGAGGAAGGAGGAATAGGTGAGGAAAGCACAGCTCTGGGGAGCAAGTTCTGCTCCTTAGGCAAACTGATGATAAGACACCAGGGGCTTCACATGGAACTCCCACTGCTTTGCCATTGCTACGCACCTCTGCACCAATCAGGACACCTTCCTCCCTCTCCCAGTTATGGGAAAATGAATGCTTTTTTACCACAGAGCTACTGCAAGGGTTAATTCATGAATGATTGAGACTGCACGTTCTCTGGACTGCAAGGGAAGAAGGGACTAAAGATGAATTTTAATCAAAATACCTCTAGTAGATGAAGGAAGTGGCCAGTATAACAACAAGTACAACAACAGAGAGATGATACCATTCCAAATCATGTTCAAAACATCCCAACAGCATAGAGGAATTTTAAAAAATAAATTAGAAACTGCCCCTGCTGTGGAGAACACAGGACAAAAAGCACACTTAAGTGACAGATCTTAGGGAATACAGGAGGGATAGGAATAGCTGGGCCCACACAGAATGGTACTGAGCTTAGGAACACTGGTGTCTCAGAAAACTGCTGACAGCAAACAGCTCTGAATTCCACCCAGAGGACAGAACCCTGGTCTCTCTTACATCAGCTTATTTAACAGCCTGTTCATTCTTGCCAGTAAGCCTACTAAGCTAAAGACCTGATGCATGAAGATCCTTCTACAGGCCAGCAAACTCAGCTCTATGGACCAAGTTGCCAGATTTTATTTATACGTTCAGTTCAACAGAAAAGTAACACTGAAGTACACATTTTGAGAAACAAACAAATAAACAACAAAGATAACAGGCTGCGAAGCTGAAACTCCCCCAGTTAAGAAACACCAAATATTCACCCACATGTATGTGCCACAGTTTGATTTTATGTCTTACAATATGATAATCTAATTGTTCCTTTAAAAGGGACAAAAGACATACCAAAAGATCCCCAGCAAGTCAGCAGTGCTGCTTGTATAGTGTGAGCACTATCTGCTAGTTGACACAGTGATAAACAATGAAGTGAGCACCATAACGCAGAAGGGAGCTGAATTAAGACTACCCAAACATGATTCATAAACCAGAAATCTGGCTTGCAACCTCACATTTTCCTCTTCTGCTTCCTCAGGCACAGATTTCTGCAATAGCAAGGTGGTGACACGTTTGTGATCAGTGGTCATAAATGGTCAAAACTTACAAGCAGTCTGCTTTCCCACCTAAGGATTAACTTCACTTGAAGACTTCCAAAGCTACCTTTGGCACCTGACTTTGAGCAGCAGTGCTTTGTGATTTATCTGTCATAGGTTCCTGTCCCTGGGCATTCATACATACAGCTGCCAGATTGCTGTTACATGGGCATTGAAAACTGCACACATTTGTTGCTCCAACCAGAATTAATACCTGCAGTTTTTTTCTAATTACAATGACTTAAAAGAAAGGAGAGGGCAGAAAAAGTTAGAATTATTCCTTAAAAAAAAAAAAGAAAATAAATAAAATAGAAGCATAATTGAAAGAGTAAAATCCCACAAGTTGATAATTCAGAACAGCTCTTCAAAGCAATTGTAAAGAAAGCAAAGCAGTGACCAACTGAAGTATCGAAATCCTGTAATTAAGACAGCCTGTTTCACACCTGAGAGGCTCCGCTTTCTGAAGGCAACACGTGCTGATTTGGCTACAAGAGGAGCTGTGAGCAGGATTCTGAGAAAATGCCTTAGGATGTAAAGGGGGAAAAATTAAAGGAAGCACTAACTCATGGCACAGAGCTTTCACTTAACTCATTACAACCTCAGTGCCAAAGGCTAAACTTGAGCTTTTAGCCTTAAATAATAGAAGCAGTGATACCAAAGCGGAGGACCGACCACCCAGCACCCTCATCCGACACCGCGGACCATCAGTACCTTCCTACCACCCCGGAGACACCTCCTTACTGCCATCAGCACCGTTACAAGGTAGCAACCAACCAGCAGCTACACACATAACGTTAACATTCAAAACTAGCAACCTCTGGGAGTTAATAAATAAATAAGTAAATAAAGAGTGAAAAAAACCAAGACCAAAAGCAAACTTTTACGCTTTAGGTTGCAAAAACCAGAGCCAACCTCTCAGGCCCGGCTCCCCGCTCCTTTGGGTCGGCGAGGCGACGAGGAGCACAGCGCAGCACGGCGCCGCGCAGCCGTCGGCCGGGTGAGGCACCGCCACGCGTCCCGCCCCGCAGCGCGGTACTTACGTTCTCCATGACGGGGCGTGAGGTGCCCACCTCAGGGACCGCTCTAGAGGCGATGTGAGCCAGCAACGGCACCCACGTACTCCCCTAAGGCTGCGGCTCAGCCCGCTGTGATTTAACGCCTGCTCCCCGGGCCAGGTGCCGGTGACAGGTGGTTGTGCCCTGCGCGGCCGTCGCCCCCCGCTGTGCCGGCCCGCTCCACCCCGCGCACCTGGCGGCGGGGCGCTTCTGGCCCTAACGGCCGCTGTCCCCGCGGGTTCGGTTGGCGCGGAGCGGAGCGAGGCGCTTTCCAGAACGCCGGTGGGGTTGAGGCGGTGAGGAGCCTTCGAGGAGAGGCGGCCCTTCCTGTCGGTCGGTGTGTCCCCACAGAACCCGCTTCAGTACGTCAACTCACAGCAGTGTACAACTTGGGTGAGTGAAAAGAGAACGAATCGTTTTCTCCTCTTCCTTCAGAGGTTTTCGCGCCTCCGATGGCTCTTCACATGGTGAGGAACTGAAGGGAGAATCCTCGTCCCTTCCTGTTCACCTTCCTAAGATACCTTCTGCTTGTGTAGAAACGTCGTGTCCGAGTATGGATCACATGGGTCGCTGTATGCGTGAAAAGGGCTCTTACAGCATCATTCTGCTCTGTACAAGCTGTGTGTGTGGGCTCTGTAGGGGAAGAACACCTTGCAAGTGAAATGGTGGCTTTGCACGACAGTAGAAGCTCTAGGTCACGTTACTTAGATATAGTTATGCGTTTACAATTTTATTATTTGTTAAATAATGTGCACTTAAAAGCCATCACTGTATATTATCTCGTGTAGCATCAGACGTATGTAATTGTATGCTCACACACAGTATAAAACTGGAACCTGTTAATCACTTTATGCCCTCTGCAACCTCACTGGGTCCTAGTGAACCTGGTGACAAATACACGTAGTTAATCACAGGAGAAATCATTTGCTATTCAGCCTACCAAGGAGGCAAAAATGTGATTTAAAGTGTATTACAGCATGCAGACTGAGGAGATAGTATGGTTTAGTATCAGGTTCAGGATTTTATTTTTACCTTTTTAAATTAAAGTGATATATATATAATACCTACACTAAAATTCGTGAATTCCATATTGTTTCAGATTCAGAAAACAAGCAGTTCAGGGGGAAAAAGTCATATTGATTTAATCTTGCAAGTGAAGTTGCTACTACTCTTTATTAATATTTAGCATTGTGATTGAAACGTGGGAATTACACAACAGAAGAGATTTTCTTAATATTAATCTTTTGTAAGTGTTTATCCCACGGTCACTGAAATAGCGAAGTTTAATGAGCCCTGATGTTCTCTGAGTAAACTGGTCCTTTCAAAATGCATGTGAATAATAATATGTGAATATTGTGGACAACTCATTCTAGTCCAAATGAAATGTACAGCTCTCCTGTTTTATCTCATAATCATCATGAAACTGATAGTCCATTGAGCTCTAGGAAGAGATTAGTTTTATACTTGGGATAAGTGCATACAACTTTTGATCCATTTAGTGAAAGGGCTGGAATGTGAATTAGTGTTTCCTTCATGGTACAGTGTTGTGTTGAACCATGGAATAAAGAGCTAGCCATCAGAATAGAGAGACCAGCTACAAATAATCCATGAAAAATAAATAAAAACCAGATATTTGAGATGCTTACTTGCAGTTTTTGCTCATTTTTTTATTTGTTGAATACTGGTTTCTGCTACTTTGATATAAACATAAACATTTGGGAATGCAAATATATAATGAGCTTCTGTTTACTTCAAAACATGCATTTATTAAAGTGGAGAGGTGTGTGCTAGCAAGCACAGTCTCCTCACCAGAGAGCTTGGAGTGTAGTCAGAGTTGTAAGCCCCAAGTCTGCTCTTTCTATTTTTCAAAGGAGGCATGAGCAATAAGAGACAGAGTGAAGGCCAGGCAGAAAGATCTGCTCTCACAAACTAGGCTGGCTAGCAGAAAGTTGCAGAGAAGATTTAGAGTTGACAGTTTTTAGAAGCTGTGTTTTTAAATGCTTTCAGGAAAGTTGTCTTGTCTTTTGTGCTTCTGTTGCTTACTGTTGACCACTCAGAGCAGGAATGCCCAAGGAATGGGACACTGACATTCACCTATCTAGGGCAGCTGGAAAAGAAGGCAAATGTTTCTTGCTCAAAGGAGTTCAGACTAGGCTACTGAGCAGGGAGAACAAAGCTGACGGGGAGATTTTTTTCCTAAGAAAAATTGTAAGTAAGTTGTGTTCCTGAAATATTAGTTACTAGCTACTGTTCTTGTCCTACGCCATTTACTTCTGACCATCATGAATAGTGAGAATGTACAGAAGAACAATCAGAAGGAGAAACAATATAATGAGTTATTCCTTTATGCCATGTATCATGTGAGATTGCTTCTTCAGTAAGAATTATACTGATATGGGTGATTTCATCTCAAATTTTTGTAACAAGAAGAGTCATCAACTCACCCATTCTGTCTAGGAAAGTCTCTGTGGGCAATAGTTAGAGCTGAATGACATGACAGATTCCTACATCAATAGCCTTTCAAATAGGTATCTAGTACTTGTGGTTAATTTTTCTATTTGGCAGAGGAAGAAAAGTGAGGAACCACACATCTGTGAGGCCTATCAAGCATCGTTTGGAACACTTTTTTTCCATCATGTAGAAATTTGTATTATGCAATGCTAAATAGAAACTCAAATATTCATTTTTTATATCTTTCTCTTTAAATTTAAATTATGACTAAATACATCTTTGAAGTGAAGATACATGGACTTAGAAAACTTCAGTCTTCATTACTGCATATAATCTATCTTCTTAAAACAAGAAATCACTACATTTTATTCTCACTTTCTGCTGTTCATTCATTAACATTGTCATTGTAGACCCCAGCATGCAAGGACACACCAGATTATCTTTTGTCTCCTTTCACCCTCTAGTTATTTTCTGTCCTGAAGCTCTGACAACTTTGCTCAGTCATACCCACTCAGATGCTATTATAGACTACAGAGGCAACATTTACCCAGACTTTGTTTAGAACTACATTACAAGAAAATATTTGTTCTTATCGGGGTACAGTACTAACTGTAATGAGTCAGCCTTGTCACACAGTAATAATAACTGTATTTTAACTACATAATAAACACTCTTGATAGCGTTTGATAAAAAAACCTGGTAAGTTAAAATAATTGTAAAATGCATCTAAGAGTAATCACTGTTCTAACCACCAGGAAGAAAAATATCACGTGATTTATGCCAGCTGCACATTTCTGTTAAGCCACTGTAATCATAAAGATTCTTGCATGAAACTTTGGTAGAGCAATATTTAAGATATATTTTTTAATATATAAATCAGCAAATAAATTCAATAGAATGAACAAGTGTCTTAAAATCATAGAATCACAGAATCATAAAATGGCTTGGGTTGGAAGAGACCATAAAAATCATTTAGTTCCAATCTCTGTGCAATGGATGTGGTTACATGGTTTCCCCTCACCAGCTCAGGCTGCCAAGGGCCCCATCCAACCTGGCCTTGAACACCTGCAGGTATGAGGTATCCAGAACTTCTCTGGGCAGCCTGTACCAGGGCCTCACTGCCCTCTGAGTAAAGAATTTCCTGCTAACTTCTAATCTAAATCTCTCCTCTTTAGTTTAAAACCATTCCTCCTGCTCCTATCGCTATCAGACCATGGAAAAAGTCTGTATCTTTTTCATAAGGTCCCTTTAAATACTGAAAAGCTGCAATGAGGTCTCCCCTAAGTAGAAAATTTAACTAATGCCAAGGTGACCTCATACAATTTTGCATCTCTGACATTTTGGCTCACCACAGCTAGCAGATAAGATGGATGTGTGACCAACTGTAAAGAAATAAACAGTCTAAGTGCATAGCTGTAAGTGATACCGTGCTGTTTAACTTCTGGTTCATCTTGTTTCCTTTCACTGTAGATGAATGGATGAAGTTATGTTGTCATTCAGCTAAACAGTGGGTTAATAATGCCATCCCAGCTACAGAGTCTTTTGTCGTAAGCCAGCAGAGAGGTTCTGCAGTCTATGGGACCGTAAATATGGCTGGCAATGGTGAAACTGGGAACTTCAAGAAATAACAAATTGTTGGCTTGTTACTCTGTGGCTTGCAGTAGCATTATTACTTTGTACAATTATCCTTATAGAAGATGGAAAAAAGGTGGTGTGACAAAGTATTAATGAATGCTACCTTTCACTGAGGTGTATAAATACATGCACATTCTTTTCAAGGATATCATCTTTGGGGGATAATGTCAAGATCTATCTATCCAGAGAACATGGCAAGAAGCATTTCACCTCTGCTGCTGGATCTATGTTAGGTCTATGGCTCTTTTCCTTTCCGGTAACAATGTCTGTAACTAAATAAGCAAGAGAAGAGCAGTTTGGAATTTTGCTTTCTTCAGGCTATATAGATTATGAATGAGACTCTTTTTGTGCTCCTCTACGTACATGCATAGAAATTCCAGGCAGTGTGAGGACACCTCGAAACCAATCAGTGGTCAGTGTAATTTCAATGTTTAGAAAGAAGAAAGTTTGAGTCACTATGACATAGTGATTCAGGCAGTGTACTCTGAGGCAAACAAAGACTTTTCTGGCTCTATTACAGCTATGCTAGCTGTGTATGTCAAGCCCTCACAAATTATATGCTCTTCTGTATCATTATTTTCTTTAACTTTGAACTTCATGTAATAAATGTTTTAGCGCATGGAGTTACAGACTAGTTAGGTTAAATGCATCTGTAGGGAAGATGTTTGAAAGAATTTTAACAGATTAGGAGAAGGAGTATCTAGTAAAAGCATCCTTCAGTTTGATTAGTTGTACACATGGTTTAGGAAAAAAGGAGGCATGCTTCACTAGTCTTCTGAAGCTCTTTGAAGATAACACAACCAAGATAGGGCATAGAGTGGACATTACATTTTTAGATTTTCAGGAGTCATTTGACATTGCTTTACCCCAGAGATTAATGCTTAAAGAGAGGGGAGTGAAGGGGCAGGAGAATAGTTTGCTCATTAAATTGAAAAGTAGTTCTAAGCAACAGCGATTAGGAGCTAAAATATCATTTTTATGGACCAGGCGAAACAAAATTTCTAAGGCTGCAGCACTTTTGTATGTCAGGATTGCTTGTTTGCATAAGTGGTATATATAGACCTACTCTTCTGAGAAAATAATAGGCTCATTATCATTCATTTGTAGTACTAAAAAGTCCTAACAGGATCTGTAGTCTCAGTGTGCAAAGTACTGTGTAAGGAGACTGTCCCTGAAGCCAAGTAAGCAGTATGCAACACAAGTAGCTGGGCAGTATTCTTTTCCTGATTATGTAGAGGAGGTTCTGAGGTCTGGTCAAACTGAGCAACAGGGTAGAATCAGTAGATCGGATGAATGAACACATTTTCTTAGTCATTAGACCAGCTTTCTGAATTAGAGATGATACTTCACAGGGAACAGTAAATTGCAAACAATGAAATCGGGTACCGTAAAGCAAATATTGCCAACAAATGTGGAATGTGTTTCCAAATAAATACACGTTCTAACCAAAGTAGAGATGTAAAGTTTATTGTACAAGTGCATATTGCAGCATAAATTTGATATGCAGTTGTAGGAAATAGAGTATGTTTAGAACAGTGAGCACTCCGTGATATAAAAAGATCTTGCAAAAAATGGTACAGCATTCCTAATTGAAACTTGCTTAGTTCAAATGTGACTTTCTAAGCTACAACCACATCTGAAGTATTTCTAAATTACCATAAGAGAACCAAGTGGCAAAGAGTGCTTTTTTTTGGACCTGTAACATATAGATAACGGTACAGCAGTGATAAATGGAGTGTGAGAATCGCTACGTGTACAACCTGGGTTTGAAATACTAAACTTTGCAAGATGTGAGCATGACCACACACATCAAAAGGACGTTCCAAGATGCTGGCTGACTCATTCTGTACATCCACTTCCAGGCATACTAAATTTAAAATCTTAAGTGGTAGGTAAAATTTTCCAAGGCACTGCCTATAACTGTTAATATAAATAAATAAATAAATAAATAAATAAAGATTACTTTTGGACTAGAGATCCATTTTACATTCCTAAATGCCTTTTACTGTGTAGAAGCTTTCCTATCCTTTTGCTTTATTTTTGAGTGCCTAAGAATCCTGCCTGACTACACTTCTAATACAGGATCTGAAATGACTCCTGCAAGGGAGACTTCCTAAGACTTCTGCATAGATAATCCCAGTTTACCGTGCTGTGAAATGAATTGGATTTGGATCCATCGTGGTAAAAATAGTATCTCTCTCTCCAAATTTTGCTTCTCTTCTCCACACTTCACTGAGAGATTTTGGAACTTTTCAGCGTTCATCTCTGCCTGATTGTAGTCTGCTTACTTTGTGCACATAGACTCATAACTGGCACGTAGATGTGGGTAAAAATACCTGTGAGGGTGTTGAACTTGTAGTATTTGAAACTGTGTGATTTAAGTACACGTGCTCTTACATCTTGGTAAACATCATGTAATTGTAGGTAGCTTGCTGCTCAATGAAAAGGAGATAAGAAAACCCTTACCCAGTGCAGGAGATCAGTGTGCGAGAGAATAGTTAACATGGATTAGTTTACACACTGTAAGTTCATACCTTTCACTACCTCACAGTTAGTGCCTGGAAACAATTTGTTCTTGTTGCTATGTCTAACGTGTTGAATGACTGTCTGCAGGAACTACTCCACTCGTTACTTAAAAGAGCTCTTCTTTAGCTTGAGTTGTGTAGGACAGAGATTTTGATCTTGAAGAGAACGGCTATAATCCTTGTTCTTCATCAATGTGATTAATGTAATTAAGTGTGAGACCATTGCTTTCTTCCTGCAAGATGACTGTAGTAGGGTCTTTTATAATATGACTCTGATATAGACATTAGCCATACTTAGGTTTGAAGTGCCACACCTCTTGTATGGTATAAATAGGTATCGAAGTTAGAAAAGCTGCTCAGTGTGCTGTTATTGCTTGTGCTATGTCCTAAAGGAACATGAGTCAATCAATAATTAAGCCACAAAGTATTGCCTGTTGACATGGCAACATGTTCACAGATGTGATGTGAACTTAATGTCCTTTCATGTCTCCTGTGCAAGTAAACGTCTCCGAAGCTCAGTAACAAAGAAAAGTATCTGGCATTGCCAGGGAAAGATGGGGTAAACATAAAAAAATAAATCACGTCTTTTATAAAAACGAATTATTTTGAACTTTTTCTCTCTCTAATCTGCTGTGTAGATGCTTCCTGATTATTATTATTATTTTTTTAGAACCTTTCCCTAATCAGAAAATCCCCGATCGCTTATTGCCAAGTCTTTTCCAGAAGCATAAAACAAACTTCCTTATGGATCATTTTCACGATTGCCTCTTTCCCATGTACTTCACCCCACCCACATTTTTTAATGGAGCTGGCCTTTTTAGGTTGCTGCTTCTTTAAGCAAGATTGTCCAGCTCCAAGAACAACATCAGCTGTTGCACTACAGATTAGGGGTTGGCATGTAGGTCCAAACATGAAGTTGTCACCGTTGTTCTGGAGATGAAGAAGCAGAGTTTGTGTAACATCGGCATCTGTATGTTGGGATCAGCTTTACTGGCCGCTTCTGCAGTTTCTCTACACGTGCTCCCACTCTCACATTCTCTCTGTTTGCCATTTACCCTATTTTCCTCTTGGCTTGTATGTGTTTCTTCCAGGCTTTCTGCAGCAGATGTTAATAGGCCTTGCCAGCAGCCAACATTTTGTTTGCCACATGTGTTGCTACCTGTGTCACAATGGGTGAGGTTCTCTTTTCTTTTTTTTTCCAGGGCATCTTTTTACTTCTGCCTCAGTTGGTCTCTTGATCTTTCACACATTAAAAGTTTACTACACGTTTTTTCCTTTGGGAGCTTGGTGTCCTCAGTGCAGAGGACATGTCCAGTCCAGCAAACTGCGCTTTTATAAGATTGCTTCAACAATGTTTGTGCAACCACTTTGCAGAACTTTGTTATTCATGATTTTATCTTGCCACTTGATATGCATAATAGCTTGAAGGTGCCGTTGATTAAATTTTTCCAATGCTTTGATGTACCAGTACCAGCATTTCCATGTTTCTCAGCTCTAGAGTAAGGCAAAAAGTAGTATGAAAAGCTGTAGCTATTGAAAAGTTACAGATCGGTCTTATGTCTAATAGTTTGCTATTTCCAGATTTATTGGATTGAATTCTTTATCTCAGCCCATCTAGATGTACAAAATCTAGTTGAGGAAAGAAAGCCTAATATTTTGAAGTTAGGGAAAAACATTAGATACAGAACTTAAACTTTTCAGAATTCATGTAAAATTTTTGGTAGATTATATCTTATAAAGGGACACATCTCAGCTGCAGGCTGCTGCTCAGCTGGGCAGTCTGAATGCTTAGTGGGCAATATACCTTTCAGCTGGTATTAACCCTAGCCTTCCAGACATAAGGTATGTGGAAAACTAATAAACAAGCTCAGTGATAAAGAGACAGACAGGACTGCTAAGAGAGCAGGATGACCTCACTCTTCTTTTCTCCTCTGCCTTTTATATATGTTTTTTTCAATGTCCTGTGCAATTTCACATCTGTGGGCAGATGAACTTTGTTTGTGGGTTCTTTTTTTTTGCTTTTTTTTTTTTTTTTTTTTTTTAAGAGAAAGAAACCTCTTCTGCTTCTACCGCTTGCCAAGTCAACTTCAGCAACAAAACTACTCCAGAAATATAGTGTGAGTAGGGTCTGGAGCAATTCAAGAAAACTTGAGGTCCTTAACAGCATTCTTTGGGATTTGTGCCTGAGCCAAATGTGCAGCTGAATGACCTGTCTCCTGTGCCCTTAATAAATAAATTGCTCACTGGCTGTGTTGCTTGCAAGCTGACAGCCTTCAGGCAATGCTCACTTGTCCTTTGTTTGAAAGGCAGGTTAGTCTGAGCTGGAGAAAAGGGCCAAAACCTCCATTTTAAGTAACTGAAATGGCATCTATCTTTGTTATTTTTATTTACTGAAAAATAATATTGTCATGCCTTAGCTTTTTACTCAGAATTATTCTATGAATTTTTAACACACAAATCAGTTCATAAGCTTTGCAGTGCATATAATTTACAAACAGAAGCTAGGCATTTAATGGAATATCTGCAGGCACATTCTAATTATACCTGAACAATAGTCAACAGGGAAGGGAGTGATGGCAGCCCCATTAGGAAATGAGAGGCACGACTGCTATCTGTGCAAGACTTAACTTGATGGGAACTCAGCTATTCTCATGGCAATTCAAAACACTGAAATTATACTGATTTAGTACTAAGTGTTCAATCACAATAACTTCAGTTATTCTTTCTTTCTTCTTTCTTTTTCTTTTTTCATAGATTTTAGTTTTAAAGTATGACACTGACATAAATGAGACTAATTGTCTGGGAGAGATTTATTCCAGGCAATACAATTGGAAAGACAAGCACCTTACAAAAAGAAATGAATATGTTCAATACCTTTAAGTTCACTCTCCACCACATGCACGTTGGTTTTAAAAAATACAATAGATTGTTGTGTTTTTAAATGTATCCAAATCTATTCTAAGCTGCGAGGTAAACTTCTTTCATTTGCTTCTTAGAGCCTTTCACTTGTTTTTCAAATTACACTTTTTCTCCTTCATTCATGTGACCTTACTAGCCCCATCTACTGGCTAAGCACCAGATGAGAGAATTAGCGCGCACCTTTGAAAGCCTGTATTCTAACGGGGTTTCCACGAAGTTGGTCCTGAAAGAGTGGTGCTTTTTCTGACACAAAAGAAAAAAAAAAAATAGAAAACTACACCTAATAGACAAATCTCATAAAGTCCTTTGTTTCTGCCAGCGTTGGTCCATTTTGTTAATGGCGAATAGCATCTTTGTTGTTATAGGATCTTAATTTCCTAAAGTATTTTACAACTTGCTAAAGGAAGAAGGCTTTAAAACATAGCAACTGGAATAAAGCATCAGGTTGAACGCAAAGTGCAATGCTCACTGCAAGAGGAACTAAGCAAAGATTTGCTTTCAGACACTTTGTATTAGCAGTGCCAAGACTACTGTGCTCTGCAGAATTTGTCTTACTGCTACTCTTCTCTAGGCATCCACTTGTGTTGAGGATAAGATACTGGGCAGGAGAGACTTTTGTGTCACTCAGCGGGATCATTCTTCTGTTCTAATGCCCCTTTTCATGGTAACAGATGCCAGAAATCTCCAGTGAAATGGTTTGATTCATTTTCTCATTCTTTATATGGAACTACACCAAACTCTTCATCAGAGAGAGCTTCTGATGTTATGTTGTACAGCTGTGGTACCACATGTTCAGCGTGGGTATAGAGGAGATCTAAGAAGTATAGAGAAGTATGAAAGAAAACTGCAAAACCACTATGAATTTGGTATTGCACTTGCACATATTCAGAAGTTCTTACAAGTAATCTGTGAATTATCCACGTATTGATACCAAAGTACATGAATAGTTGAAGAAGATCATATATATAAAATCCTGTCCAGTGGCCTGGGAAAGGAAGAGGAAACCTGGAAATAAGTGTTGGGAGATGTTTGTTGAAGGGATGCTCCAGGATGCAAACATCTGGTCCAAGCCACTCTGAAGAAAGAGTTGAGAGAAAAGAAAAAAGGATTAATGCTTGTACCTTTACTACAGTCAGTAACAGAGCCCTGAACTGCATTATAATTTCTGATGCTGTCCATTGCAATAAAGATCACCTTAATTCTTTTGCAATATACAGCAAAGGGAGCTTTGCTAGATAAAAAAGTTTACTCCAGTGACTCAAGTCAGAGAGAATAATTCAATAGCTTAACAAAGCACTAACAGAAAAATAACTTACTGCTACCATCCTACTAATCCATGGATCCTGGTCTAAGAACTTGGACATTTCAGGAAGTTATGAATCCTACAAAAGGAAGACAAGTTAGAAGTCACTTACGATATGATGAGCTCACCTGTATAGCAATCTACATTTTCTAACTGTTATGAAGAGATTTGATCTTCGCAAGGAAATCTCACTATTGCTGTATTGATAAATTGACGTTTACAAAGCCTTGGGAACTCAGGTCAGTAAGGAAATGTTGTCCTTGCTTATAGACTGCTCTGAAGATACAGTGGAAGTGAATATCATAAGGAACAATTTCTTTCAAAAAGATGACCTACAGGATTGTAACATGCTCTTTCAAAAGCTTTCAGAATTCAGTTGCTAAAATTTTCAAAGTACCTGAATGTTTTAGGTGAGTTTTACTAAAAGTCAAAAGGACTTGTGGTCTGCATCCACATACTTGCTTGCGAAAATAACATCTCCTATCCGTGTTCTATAATAAATAGCACATGACTTACAGGACCAAAGAAAAGCTTCCTGCTGAAGATCATGCACAAGCAGTGCATACCATGGAAAATTCTCTGCTGATGTCAGTGCAGAAGATACAACACAGAATTCCCTTAACTGCATTAAAACAACACAGATGATTTTAAAAGAAAACCCGGGAAATGCATTAATCATATGTTCAAGATCAGAACTGCCCGTTAGTAGGAGTGTTCGTGTGATATCTTTCTTAGCATTGAAGAAGCTGCTCTTTATTCTTCCAAATGCATTTAACATGGTTACCTCAGCAAATCCACCCTGGTGCATCTTTACCATCTGCTGCACTATGTCCCTCTTGCAGAGGTGTTCTTTAGTGAACGCGTGCTCTGTGGTCACAGGTAGTCCACTTTATGCACAACTGCATTTCTTTACAGACTCTAAACCCCAAAGCCCTAAGGTGCAAGTGCCGTATGTATACTGGATGATCCTTCAATGGATAGCTCAAGTGATTATGAGTTACTCACTTGTGAAATACTGAAATAATATAACCTAAAGGACCAGCTGATCATAAAAATGTCGACCTTTCTTTTAAAAACAAATTAATCAGTTTAGTCATGGAGTTTTAAAGTTGACTGAAAGATGCTCAATTTTCTTCTCTCCCTTGGGAAACAAATCCATGTATAAAGGTTTTCCTTAAGAATTCTTACCATTTAAATATCACATAAAGACATATAGAAGGAAACCATTAAGAACAGCAGACCTTTGACTTTGCTTTGGTATGACTGGCAGCCAACACTGCAAAGATCTGGATATGTCTTTTCCCAGGACTAACTAATCCTTGCTTTCTTCTTCAAGAAGGGTACTCACATCTTTCTGCATTCAATTGAAAAACAGGTGGCTCAGATCAGCCAAACCTTAATCCTAGCAGGCCTTGAACTTACTGAATGCTATTGCTCTTCCAGTGGCTTAGAAGTTTTCTTTTTCTGCCTCTACTATGACTAGTAATGATTTTGACACTCAGACACAGATACACTGACATGTGCACTAATAAACACAAATAGAAAACATAATAGGCTAAGATGCTAAAACCAGAAATCAATCAGGAATGCAGAAAACAGTGCTTTTTTTGGTAATGTGGTAAGGCAAAAGCTGTATTTCTACTACACAAAATTAGTATTTTGGTTAGTCTTATGAGTCTGAAACAAATGCTCTTCATTATCCATTGATTAAAGAGAAGACAATTTCCTAATCTCCATTCATTTACTGAACAGCTGGACAAATCCCAATAACTTTAAAAAATTATTACCAAATGTTTTGAAATATACCGTGCTTTGCCTGTCCTGAGTGTTCTATCTGCATAGTCTACAATTGGATTACCTGTGATAACCAATTTGTACTCAAAGCAGCACATTTATTTTGATTATCCAAACTTAGTTCCTGTTTCTAAAATCTGAAACTGCCCACCACGAGTTTTGAGTACTGACACCACTTAAGAGTTTTCCAAATTACAACTCATTACATTAAGCCTTCATTTCATGAAACTCTGCTTAACTGTGCATGTGCTGATTGTTTTCTTTGTCATCTGACTTTCAGACTGGTTACTGATCTCCTTTGATATACTGTACATGACATCCTAACAAAACCAAGTCTTTAATCAAAATGATGAGGATTCAAATGTGTGCCACTGTCAGACAGCAGGGTAAGGCTAACATGCAGCAGATGTGTACTTGCAGGTCAGATGGAATGAATGGATTTAAGACATACAGTTGGTACAATCTTTAGTTTAACCCTAGCTCTGATTTTAAAACCCAGGCAGAATATTTTCAGACTGAGCCAGGTTGGTTTTAACTGTCAGCTGGCAAAAGACCTACACGAGTATTTTATCCATGTGATAGACTTGACAAGCCTTGAAAATCACGATCAAGAAAGCAACAGGTATTTGGTTCAGGGAAAGGAAAAAATTGTTTGGGAACTAAATTTTACTATTTTGCTTTATGACAAAATCACCTGCATTGGTAGTTTTGTGAAAATATCCTCCATTTCATGTTACTAATCCACAAGATTTGGAAAAGCAGAAGATATAGCCACAGGCTGGATAAAAAAGAGCATTCTGTTATTTTTTTCCCCTTATTTCATTAGTAATCATTTTACAGAAGTTTTGTATCAGGAGGTGTAACTACTGAAAATGTTGCCCCATCTTTGTGATCGTAACACATTTTCAGACACACTGAAAATGAACACCTGAAAGTCACAATGGCAATATGCCCTGCTGTGGGAGAGTAAGGCATAACATGAAAATGTACAGTGCTGTGGTAAATAAGGGTGTGAAATTCAGTTATTTGTGACCACTACAGTTAGGCCGTATAACATACACCTTAATAATTACATATATTCACACATTGATGGAGAGTTTTTAAGTCCTGTAGTATTTAAACATATTATCACAGGGCATAGTTGCACGTCACAAAGTAGTCCCTATTTTATTCTGTTGGCATATGCTGATGTGTCAAACACCATAACTTCAAGCATCTGCACATCCTAGAAGGCAATCTATGCCACTTGTATATATATGATTTTCACCAACAGTGAACACCAGTGAAAACTCCCAAAATTGCAAAATATTCTGGACCCAAACCATGTTCTTGAGGACATCCATGCAATGGTGCACTTTGTAGGGTTGATGTGGTGTGGTCAGTGCAGAGTTTGAAGTGCATTGAAAAATTTCTACTTTGAGTTATACATGTTTTTTTGCAATGAAGAATATTGTCTTAGCACTCTGTCTTATCGTCTTTGGTTTCCAAAACTAAGTATATGAAGTTCAGGCTGAGGATCTAAGCCAGATACCAGACTCACAAAGATAGATTCAAAAATGAAAGGATTGCGCATTATTGATAACCATCAGCTGCAAACTAGCCCTGTGACAAAGAATGTTCTCATAATGCTCAACACCAACTCTTCTGCTTTGTAATCTTATGTCTCTGTGTGGCTTCACAGCAGTGATATTAGCTCCCTCCTCTCACACACCTTATGATTCTTCCATCCAGTACCTCAAATCTTCCATCTGTGCCTTCTTGTCCTCTCTCATTGCCCACAGTATCCTGAGGTCTCTTTGCTATCCCTAATTACTAGCTGGGCAAGAGGCAACACATCCTGTGGCTGCTTATGAGCTGTGTGTGTGTTGATTGTCCGGCTGGTAAGCCAGACAAAACAGAACTTTTGAGTTCATGTTGCAGTTTTTCCCTTGATGAGCCAGTCATCTATCTAGTCATCAGTTTTCATGTAGCTGGATATAATTTAATATCTTTGAGGTCACTGCTCTTTTATCAAATTTTTGGGATTGGCCAACAGATGCAGAAAGCAGTGGGAAAGACAGAAAACAGAGTTGCATAAGCTTGGGATGATCAGGATAGAAAAACAGTAATGCTTTCTGAATACTAGACTAGGTTAGTGTGCCACTGAGGTGTGTACTCACTAGACTAAACTAGACAAACAGATTCAGAGATCAGATAGGTTCCTGAACACTGTAAATAACACTACCCCAGGAGTGGTTCCAAGGAGACTTGCCCATGTCAGCACACTCTCATTGCCTCTCCTTCCACATTCTGTATCACGGAAATAACTTGGAAACTAGGAGAGACTCTAAAGCTCATAATGCTAACACCTAGGGAAAAGTTTTGGTGTTGTGGAAGTGTGCAACAGGATCCCCACATGATGCATTTGGGAAATAAATTGTGAAGAAGCTGTAGTAAAATCAGTGGTTTCATTTCATTCTTTGCTGCATGAGAACTAGCCATAGAGCTCTGGTCATACAGCTGGTACATATTTATTCTTCTAGGCTAAATATGTAGGCTTCAAGTAGGTTGAATTTTATTTGGTGCTCAGGAGCTCCTAGCTACTTGCTCCATCAAAGATCAACATCTTGAGATGACTTCTGGTATAGCAAAGGCACAGGCCTGTCCATTGGAACAAAGTGCTATAAATGAATTATTTATGTTAATTAATGTTAATTCACTGAAATCATGGACTTAAGAGTGGTTACAAATTTAATCCACCGGATTTTTTTGTCTAGTCATATTTTAAACTCTTATTTTGAAAAGACTTACTGAACTTTTCTTCCCTATCAACACAGTAACACAACATACCGTGTCTGAATTTTCCTTATGTAAGTAAATTCAAACAAAGATTCTAAGAACAAGCATTTGGTGCACTGCTTCATCAGTGTAAGGATTACCAGTTGGGATCACAGGTTTTTCAGAGCTTTCCTTTTTTTTTCATTTCTGATACTCAGGTTTAAGAACATTAGTTGTTCTACGTGCTGACACACACATTTACATGCATGCATGCATACATGCATATTAATTTGTATGTATACTTTGACTGGGTACCAATACACAACCATTAACAGTAGAATCAGGTCTTTTTTTTCAGTTTTGGGGTTGACATAACGTATCTTCTACTTGTAAAATGTCTGAAGTTCTTCAATTCAAAATTTCTAATGCCTTTGTAATCTTAATGTCTGTATATATATAGTTTTTCATTAAATAACCACGATCTTTACCTTAAAATAGGAGATCTTACCAATGCTTCCCTTATGCTGATAGACTGTAATGTACAGTTAATTCAATTGCTTTGAATTCAATGGTATTGGTATGGTTTGTATTATGTGATACGAGATAACACGAACATACAGACACACACAGTACTGTTCCTGTAGCAGCAGGTAACTATGTTAATTCACTCATAATGAGTATCTTTAATGCAGTATCTTTAATGAAAATCTTATTTTTCAAATAGGTTATTTAATTTATTCAATCAGCTTGAAGTCACATAGGAGTTGTTCATGAATTCAGTTGACTTAATTTGTCTTTTAAATTGAAAACTTTTTGTAGAAGTGGTAGACTTCTGTTTATTTTACACACTAATTAATTAACCTGATTATAAACAGAAATCATTTTTGAAGTCTGCAATCATAATGGAGTTTGCAAAGTCAGCATAATGTAGTACAAAAATGTCAGAAAGAAATCCATCTTTCTCTTGTAGTTCCCAGAACACCAGATGTCTCTGCTTCTCTGCTTTTCTTCTGAAGAAAAAAAGACAAAAACAACCAAAACAGTTGTGACTTTTTTGTGCTAAAATATTTCATCATTCATTTCCCCTTTTTTCTTTCTTTTTCTTTTTTTTTTTAAGAGACAATCATAAGTATATATGCTCTTTAAGGTGCATGTTTTGAAGTCACATAATAGCTCTGAAGCAAAACACATCCCTTTATTCAGCTCAGTTGTAGAGAGGCAAAATAAGCCATATGTGTGAAATTTAGACTCAGGCTTCACATTGTCCTGTGTAGAAGAAAAAAAATACATAATTTCTGATTAACCCAACTAATCACATCTATTTATTAATATCTTGACTTTAACTGAAGAAGTTAGCAGGTAGTTTAGGGATCTGACTGGGGATGCAAGGCTACCAGCCTAGGAATGCTTCCTCTAGGGTTTGTTTGGCTAACCTGCGTCACACTGTCAGCCTTCACAGTAACTGATTTCTGAAATCAAATCTGCAAATGGAATTCCGTATTACAGAGAGAGACCTTCAGTATAACAGTACTATTGAATGACTAAGAAAAAAGCAACACTGAAATTGAACAAAGTTTTACAACCACCAGTGGCACTTCTTTTATGGCAGTTTCCAGAGAGAAATTAAGCAGTGCTTGGAAGTCACCATGATATTTGTACGATGCAGAAGATGTGTTTTCTTTAGTGCAATGAAGAAGAGGTGATACTGCTACTGGGATCCTGTGCAGAACCAGATTCACTGGGCCATTAGTGTTTCCTTGCATTACCTCTTGGACACAAAGCAGACTTTAATGCTCCTTTTGACTGGCAGCAGTGGTTCACAGGCTGTTAGAGAATCCAGGTGGTGCAGCTGTAAGTGAAGTGACTTGCCTGGGCTCTTTGTTTCAAGGCAGAAGACTGCAAGCAGTAGAGTGGTGGGCAAAGACGGGGGCAGGTGAAGTTTTCAGTGTTAATTGTTTTCTTAAACTCACAGCTTCCAAACTGCTGTGGTTAGGTAAGAATCTCAGCTTTCATTTAAAAGTTAAGTCTCAGAAGCTATAAGGTAAATTAAAAGAAAAACAGATAGATATTAATCTTGTGATGTTCGATCCAATTTTGTGTTTTGGAGAACCGTCTTCTGGTTTTTGAACACCTGGGTTTGGCAAGGCTACTATCACGCCTAGCATAACACAGCCAAAGATTTTTCTCACTGTTCCCCTCCCATCCTGTTTCAGGCAAACAAACTGATCTGGACACAGTATTTCAACACATTTTTTTTGCATTGAAGATGGCTAATGACTTACTGAAAGGAGAAGTAAAATCTCTAAGAGCCCAAATAAGTAGCTGAATGAAGTACTCTTCACAAGCAGAATGATTCAAACTATAAAAAATATGTTAAAACAAATAAACTAAAATGTATTTTTATATATGTCAAATATTTAAGACTAATTCCTTTACTTACTTCAAGTCCAGGTTTAGGATTCAGTAGTTCAACAGACCTGATGATGGCATAACTGCTATTTTAGGAACTCAGGAAATCAGTTCTCCTACTTTGATAAGTGCTTTGACAATGTTAGTATTATTTACATTAGAAAGGTTTTATATATTAGTACAGCCAATATAGGAAACAACTTCCAGTTTGGGATTCTATTCTGTTAATCAGCAAAGGGGGGCAAAAAGATGAGTGTATACTTTTAGTTAGATTAGTTTGGCTGTTAAGTTCCTGTGTTCCCAGACCCTTTAGGACTGAACCCTAAAATGCAATGTGTTCTGGCAATCAGTAGTTTAAATGAAGCAGACCATACATTTTCAGTTTCTTGCTGAATAAATCTAAGATTGGAGTTGTTCTAAATATCCTGAAACAGTGCAACACTTATCTGTAATCCCAAAAGAGAAAATGCAAGTACTGCAGAAGAGCTTGAAATGAAGGAAGACTTAAAAATGCTGTTTTTGAATTATGAGATCCCACTTTGACATTTGCAAGCACAGTTTACTAATGACTTGGGATTATTAAAAGTTTAATTTTGGTAAACAGTTTAACTTGATATGAATTAAGGAACATTTAAATATATACATATATATCTAAATGCTCTCTGTGGGTTTCTATGAATCTTATTATATACTGAACACACCAAAGTGACAGACAGAGGAAAAGTTAAGGACTATCAAATAAAAAAGAATTTAGGGATTTCTATAAATGTCTGTTATTCTCTGAACAGTTTCTGTATCATACTAAATACCTTAAGACCTCTGTCCATAGGTTAGGCAGCTGTTTTATGTAAGAAGATATTGGTATGCTGTTAATTCATTATCAGATTATGAAAGGAAAGATTTCATGTGCACTGAATGGCTTTTATTGTGGCAAGATACAATGCATGCCTTTTAGTTTCCAGAGTTTAGTTTCCTGAATTTTCATTTTGTGACTTAAAGTTTTCCTTAAAGACCAAAATGCAGTGGATGGTAGAACTAGAGAGCTCAGAATGTTGGTAATGAGATATGGAGCCCTTTCCTTCTAGGTCACTGGCATGAATTTGACCCTTGTTAGTAATAATGGAGAGTCATTATCAGCTGGTGACTGTTTGGTGGCCTACGACATACCAGCTGGTGGTTTCACTTTGTGTAATGACCCATGGCTGTGTACACATACACACAGCCTTCAGTTAAAACATGTGCAAATAGCTTGGAAAATACCATACGTCTCATGACTGAGCTTCAAAACTCAGGCTGAAAGGTCATCTGTGGTGGTAATTAAGAGCAACAGAGAGCAGGGTACGCACCAGTCTTCGCACAGGGCATTTGCTTCTGTGTGGACAGTGGTAAGCACACATCTAAGGCACAATAATGGGTGAGTGCTAAATCCTTGCAGGCATGGAGTCCGTCAGCAAAAAGAAGGTGAACAGAAAATAAAGGGCAAGAAAGCCTAGAAAGAAAAGTAGTGGAAAAGAGAAGGTATTAAATGGTAGAACAGAGAACATAGACAAATATAACTAACAGAGCAAACACATTGCTGGCCTGTGCTTCCCATATGTCTCCTTCCACCCCCAGTTTACTACTTCCTATGGGATAAAAGAAAGGTTATTAGAAAAGAAGAAAATTTCAGCCAAGCATTTACGTGCAAGCATTTACTTTCTGTGTACAAAACATGCTGCCCATTTCAGCAGGGTGTCTGCTACCCCTTGCACTGGGTGTTTGCCTGTCTGCCTTACCAGAGAGGCTTCCCAACTCTTCTGTGAGGGGTGACTGAGCCGAAGGGCTTGGGTATGGCAGCTTTTCTATATCATCAGCAAGCAGCACAACAACAAGGAGATTAGCAAGGAGAAACAAGGAAATCAGGAGATTCCCACTGATGTGATATGAGCTTTAGAGAAGGTTGGGAAGGCTTTTGGAGAAAGCACATGTTGGGTCAGGATTCTCTGCTAGTTGGTTCACCCATCTCTGCAGTTCCTGTTAAATATCTGTGATGTATGTGAGCTGATTCAATGAAGAAAGGCTTAAAGATCAGCCCTGGATGACATTTTTATTGTAAGGCTCAATATCGTGAAAACATTCGAAGTGTAAGGAGCTGTGGAACTGGCTAGTTTCACTTGTCATACTGATGCTGTGTGGCTTTGTAAAAGAACTGATACACTTTGACGCTCTGGGCCTGAAGCAAATACAAAGCATTGGACTTCTGAGCATGGTAAGAGACCGTGAAGCAGCAGCACAGAGCACCAGGTAAGATGAAATTCCTGGCTGTCTTCCACTTCCCTGTCACACTGTGTATGCTTAATGCACTGCTTTTACAGTAGTGATGGAATGTGACTGCCACCTGCACGCTGTGTAATATGTATACTCTGTGCAGTAAGAACATTTAGCAGCTGCAAGATACAACTAGTTAAGCCTAGAATGTCTGAATGTTCTTAGGTGAGCTCGCTACATTCTAAGCTTTAAAAATGCTTAATCCCTGTGTCACATTCTATTACTTTGTAGTTAATAATGTCGCTGGGTTGGCAAAAGAATATAACCAGAGGCAGAATATGGCAGAATGTAATACTTGATAGAACATATTTCCTCAGCTACAGGCACTGCAACCTAGTAAGGGCAGATGTTCTACTTTGTTTTCCCATTTGCAGTGTGGAAGGGTAGGTCTTGCAGAGCTGCCTGGCACACGCCTCATACATAGTAACTCATGGATGCAAACACTGAGAGTTTAACCATATATTCTTTTCTGACTGATGCTCTTGACTGACACTTAGATGGAAAGTTCTTTGGAGCAGAAAATCATCTTTTATTTGATAATTATATCAGACTCTAAAAATACTTATTTTATTATTATTATTTTTTAAATATACTTAGAATACTTCAAGCACCTTAAGTATTTTATACTAGGTTTTTAGGCTGACTAATGCTTCTGATATAAGTGCAGTTTTCTACTCTAATTCTCTTCTGCCTTCCCATTTTGGGTTTGTAGTCATTTTAAGCTTCAGTTATATTACCTCATTTACTTCATCTTGCCCTGCAGAAGCAGTAGGTTCTGCTGTGCCCAAAGGCAAATCTTTATGCTGTAGTTAGCAGGGTACTGTTTGCATGTAGCCCTTCACTGTCTGCTCATTGTGTCTTTTGGTATTTCTCACAATAAACTTGGCAAAACTAAATCTTATCATATAGCAACTATATTTTTATCTTTTACAGTCCTCCATTGCTAAGCAAGAAAATCGAGCTTCTATCACAAATAGAGTGAGCATCTTGCTGCTTTCCAATAGGTAACCACAGATACTTCATACGTAACCATTGATTTTCTATCCAGGGATATGTAGGAAATCTTACAAAGAGCATGAGTAAGGACGCATCTAATAACATGTCAGAATTTTCCTGTTTCCACACCTGAATGCTCAGTCCAGAATACTGATCCCTGCACTAGAGAACAACCACAGTTTACAAAGTCAATATATACTGTATGAAGTAGCCGTATAGTTATGATAGTTACCACAGGGAATGAAACCTAAAATTTTTAGATGCAAGCAGAGGGCATAGGCAGGATCTGACTTTTCTCTGAAGTAGGCTCAGCTAGAGGAAAAATATTGATTTTCACCACAGCCATCCTTCCTTCAAAAGTTATTTCATGTTTGAAAGGAATGCATGAGGCTAGAGAGGAAAAGAAAAAGAGTGATATTTTATCTTAATTTGTAATTTTTTTTTCATTTGCAGGATTTGGTTATTTTAAATCTGTTCTTTCTTAAAGGAAAGCAGATAAAACAGAAGATATTCTTCTTCTGCAAATTTTGATGCATATTGCATTGGAAGTTAGTAATTAGTGCCACTGGTCAATTATGGCAGTTGTGCTTTCTTCAAAATACATTTTGCAGGCATCAGACAAGCAAAAATTGACATTAAATTCAATTTGAAAGGTTTGGTTCTGTTTGCACACAGATATTAATAAAGTTCTCTGCACTAGCCCCAAATTCTTAAATACAAAATGTCTGAAACAAACTGTTCTAAGCCTACGTGCAAACCGCCAGCTTCAGTTCACGAGGTCTTCACAGGCTGAAATCAATTGCATGCTTTCAGTCAATACTGGCTTTGATTAGACAAAAGGCTGCTGGGCTTGGTGGGCTGCTGGTCAGATGCAGAGAAGGTTGCTACTGGGTCTGGATGTTTTCTGACAGAACACATTTATGCAGAAGTGCAGTTGTTTTCCTTTTAGATGGGGCAAGGGAGAAGTAGAGGAGATGGGAAGTAGAGATGCACATTACATTCTCTAAGCCCCTAGAAAATCTGATTTTGGCTGCATTCCTGCACTTGTAATGTGAGCAATTGACAGCTTGATATTCATGAGCATTATGAAAAGCTGAAATAAGAGTCATATCGAAAAGTGTGTGATATAATTCTTATGTGATAGAATTTACTTTAGATAATTACCTGCTAAAGGTACAGCTAGAGTCATTGTGTAATAGAAGTAAAATCAGATGCTGTACCCAAATTAAAATACATCTGTATTGTTATATATTTTGTTCATATGAATTGTAGTATTATTCCTGTCCCTTGTGAGGAAAAATGTAACCCTTTTCAAAAGAATTTAAACCATTCCTCTTGGTGTTCTCTTTGCTCATTCTCCTAAGGAATTTCTGCTTGAAGCACAGCTACATTACACCCGGTACAGCACATCCAGGTATCAGCATTCTCCACACACCAAGCAGTGCTGCAGGAACAGCTGAGAGTGCATTTTTTCATAGGTGAGATGTTAATACTCACAACTAAAAATACCTCAGTACATACTTGTGCCCTGTTCTGCAAGCCTTCCTTCGCTAGGAAGCTGCCCTCAAATCCTCTGCAAATCCTGAACTTGGAAGGATTGCAAATCCTGCTTTTGGGGGGGAAACAAAAGTAAACACAACAACGAACAGTGAGTGAACTGTGAGAAAAATATCCCTTTAGGAAGCAAAAAACCTTCATAACCAAACAAATTATTGAAGGTACTGACGATGGCAGCACAGCTCTGCATTTCTGAGAGATTCGTTCCTTATGCAGGAAATACCTGCATAATTAATGTTTGCTAAAGCAAAGCCCAATCCTGCATGCTTTGTCCATTCCAAACAGCCGCTAATTTCATACAAGTGCTCTAAAAATGTCCATTTTTTCTCACAAAAATGAATGTATAGTTTGCAATACTATAAGGAAGCAAAAGCCTTACTGGTAAAACACCCATATAAAATTACTGTTGTGTTAACGTGGGTTGTATGAAATATTCAAGAACAGGTTGTGAATGTTAACAGAAATCAAATGATCTCAGTGTTGGACTTTGGTCGATTCTGCTAAAGGAAAGTGGCTGCACGCCCACTGTGTTCAGCAGAAGGTATCAGACAGACTAAATGCAGGGCTATTCATTCCTCACTTGGGTCTGAAGTACAATTCTGCATGAACAGAATATAGCACTGATACTTAAGGCACCTAATTCTTCATATTTAGGATATCAAATATCAAATATTATTAAGTGGGTGAATGGCTTTCTGCATATTCAGCTGTTAATCACAATCACTGATCCTTAGAAACAACCATGGGAAACACAACAGGACAGGAATATTTATGCTGAGGCTGCCTTACAGCACGCTGTCACAGCAGGAGTGCACAAGTACTGGTTCAGTACTCCAGGAGTGCTTAGAGGCATGGGGGGATTGTTAAGACTAAAATAAAATAAAACTGAATGGATCAGTAAGGAGTAAATCTAGGCATTGAATAATCTCACAATTTGAAATGCTTTGGTTATTCTTTATAAAAAGGCTGTGTTTACATGAGGTGGCTTGGTGTGCAGTTCATCTGTAGTTACTGTACCAGCAACACGAGAGAGGTTTTTAAAAGAACCATTGCAATCTCATTCATGTAACTGAGGAAGCACACATTGGTTGTAAAGAATGATAGGTAGCATGAGGTTTTATGTGTTCTACCTCACACAGCTGCCAATTAAAGCACTAAACTAACTTAAGAAAGAACTGAAATGTTACAGTACAGAGTTAAAAATGGTCCAGAAGTTTTAGGGCTTGTTTTTTAGTTAAAACTCTTGAGGATGATTAAATTAGCCAGATGAAAAAATGGCAGGGGGATGAGCCTTCAGATTGAACTCTGTCTTCAGAAAAGCTTATATCTGGAAGTTCGCTATATGTATATTGCTCCAAAAGTAATACCTTGTATTTATTTTCATGGAAACTACAACAGCTATAAAGAGCACAGTAACACTACTTGATAGAGCCAGTTGAGTCCTCGGCTACGAAGCACTGTTTTTCAACATAGTCAGTACCATGAGCTGTGCATTTCTGCCAGTGCATGGCATCACATGGGACTTTGAAGAACTTCTCTATAGAGGCATAGAACTGAAACAGGAGAGAAAACCAGCACTTTCATCATTAAAAAAAATCGGGATAAGATCTAGCTCTAAAATACTATTTCAATTCCAACAGAAAATGTAAAAAACTCACTGTTGTGCATTCATATGACAAGAAATATTGTGTTCAGTTGTAGGGGAGGTTTCAGAGCTGTAGAGTAATTTCGATGCCACAAAGAATATGAACTATTAAGCAAGTTGTAGAACCTGGCTAATTCACATCAGTGGTTCAAAGCACTAATGTCTATTACTAACATTTGTAAATTAGTAAGTTATCAAGCAACATGGCCCATTCCTACAGTTTTCCCATGAGCCTTAATGACATTTGATGTTAGTCTGCCCCTGTAGGCTAGTAAGTAGATGCAAACTTCAGCTTCCATTAAAAAAAAAAAAAAAATTGTTAGAGGAAAAACATGAAAACACGAGCCAATGGAACTCCAGAGTTTCAAAAATCAGAAGGCAAATAAGCAGAACCCCAAATTTATTTATTTGCTTTTAAGAGATCTGGCAAGAATCAAACTCATCTTTTGATATTTGATGGACCACTTCATGCTTTTTAAACACCTGTAGGTAGCAATATTGAACTGGCACAGTATGAAACAGAAGAGCATTTCAGATATCATTGTACCAGATCCTGATTTTGCATGTTGATAAACACCATCCAGTGGGAGCTTAGGGCACTGTGCAAGTTTGAACCTTTATTTAATAGATGCAGTTTAATATTAATTATTTATTAAAATATAGTATAAAATATTCCTCTTTTTTTTTGCCTGTATAAAATTAAAGTAGACCTTGAAATATGAAACCTGAGCATAACTCTCCAATTCAGTGCTGCACACAATTACAGTTGAGCACGTGTGAAATTGCTGAATCAGCCTTTTTTTTCTGTGTGCGCTGAGAAAGCGGGAGGAATCTTCTGATTACTTAAATTTTCATTTTATTCTTCATTTAAGAACAAAATGCAGCCAAGAAAAAGGCAGTGAGGTCTGGAAGTGCTGGAAGAACTCATCTTCAAAGCCTTTGACTGGTTTAATTCGATGTGAGGGATCTTCAAAGTCCCCAGAATGAATCCGTGAGCACGTTTATGTAATAAGTTTCTGTGTCTAGATTTCAAATTGTGCAAATGATGAAGTTACTATTTAGCAAGTAGATTTGGGTTGCCGGGTCTTCATGACCCAGCAGAATAGAGCTCATTTTCCTCCATGATCACTGCGGATCGCTCAGCTAAAACCTTAATGTCTGCCAGCATACAGGATTAGACAAATTGGCAGGTAGTAATGGATTCAGAAGTTAAAAGGAAACAAACTGAGCAGCAGGATAAAATCAGGGCAAGGTAATTAACATTCTGTTTACATTTTCAAAGAAGTAAAAATAGGAAAGAAAGCTCCTTCAGATTTGGGGACACTCCCAGGAATTTTTTGCTTTAGGTAAAACAGTACAAACTGCCCAGAAGCTGTGGGGCTCCACTGGCTACTCTGGTGAGAGAGCTCAGATGGCACCAAAATGCAAGAGGAATACAAGAGTGCCTTTACTACACATGGTTGCTTCCTGCGTAAAACCATTTGTCAGCTCCAGATGTACTTGTGAAAAAAAAAAAGTCACCAGGGAGCAATCAGAATTTAGAAATTATAATATAAATTAAAAGTGATATCAGAGCTATTGGGAGTTTGTTTAATAAGGCAGATTTTAGTCTGGCATTCTACCTTAACACACCCGAAGATATTTAGTCAGCCCGAGAGCTACAGGGAAGTGCAGAACAATCGTGCAGCAGTCATTTTTTTAAAGACCACATGGGGCATATGGCAGAGAACTGCAGTTTTCCTGCCTGAACTACATGCTGCCAGCACTGCTCTTCTAGGGGTTGATTCAGGAATCAGTCTGATGAGCAGAGGGTTGGATTGATATCAAAATATGTAAGGTTAACATTATAGGGACCTTAAAAAAGGAGAGATAAACCGGATAGAAAGTGCCAGCTCTTGCAAAATTCCCAGCTGCCCTAGATGAACCAGTTAATTAGTGATTATGCACCCCTGCAGCATTACTGAAGTCACCTAAGGCTCAATTTCATCCCAGGCTTGATCTGGTGACTACTGAAAACTCTTTCCCTCCCCCTCAATTACTCAGTGAACTTTAAACACAGCCCCATTTGGTATCCAGTCTCCATGTGCAGCGAGCACAAGAACTGCCCGTGCTTCTGGTTGTCACTTCTACACAGTTTCTATTTGTTATTGACATCATTTGTCATGTCCCCTTTACATAGTATTTAAACTGCTAATACTTCATGTCTTCCCCCATTGTTTATATGGTTAAGAATTTCATTAGCTTGTTTCTATCTGCAGTGTGCATAAGTTTAGTTTATAGTAAATAGCGAAACATATATTTTGTTGAAATCAAACACGAGACAGTCGTCTTGCTTCCACTAACTCCAAACTTTCTAACTGAATGACCCAGATTCCAGTGAGATTCCCTGGGTTCAGAAGCACTGAAGCACTGTCACAGAGCATTCTGTACATTTGTGCTAGCTCTTTCTTTCTCATTTTCCTTATAGAAGATATTTCCATCTGGTTGTTATATATTCCTTCTATTTTTTTTTTTTTAATTGAAAAATAAAATCTCAGAGTAACATCCCCAGGAGTAAGAAATACTTTAAAGGAAATTTACCCAACTTAAATAGGCAGAAGATATTTAAATCTGTAAATTGGAAGGATATCAGTGAAAGCAAATTGATTTATAAAATAAATTATTATAATGATTATAAATAATTTATGAGCAGGTAAACTAGATCTTATAAATAATTCCCTTATCCCTCTGGAAAGCTCCAACAGGCTAAGGAATATGTGTCAACAAGAGCGAGGATACTTCAGCATTACGCTGATACAGATTGCCTGATATTTTTGCCACTTACAGACATTATTTACAGAAAATAATTTTCAGCACAGACAGGATTGCTCTTCACATAGTGACAAAGTGCCTGATGTGCCAAACAAGATACGTTCAGACATCCAGGAAAACTGCAGTTAGTCTCCATCTCACTGGGTGCCAGAAATCTGAAGCTCATGGAAGTACTGCAAGGCAGTTTGTATTGAATCAACCTTTTAAGAAAAGTTGAAACAGTAGGTGGTGTCAGGGGGATTTGAATAGTCTTTTAAAAATCATATTGTATTCTATTTGTTTGCTGAACAAATTTTCACCAGTTTATCTGAAATTCTGCGTATTGATTTAAGTCATGCTTCAGTAAGCGTTCAACATGACTTCAATGGATGAGTGAGTTTACATTTATGGTTGCTCAGTTTAGTCCAGGCACTGTTTCTAATCCCTGTGGAGTTGCTATTAGCCATTAGTTGACCTGAAATTCACATGAGTTGGCTTTAGTTCAGAGCTTGGTCTGCTCTTCATGCTTTGGTGGACTGTTTGGTTTTTTTCTTTTTTTTTTTTTTTTTTTTTTTTTGTTTAAATTTTGACCAGTGGTTTAAGCCAGTTTTTCTCGGGCTCAGAAAAGAATAAGTGAGATTATCTGTATCTAAAATGTGAAGAGATTGCTTTATGATGAATGAGCTCTTGCATAAATGATGTTAAAGGAAGCTTTTCTGAAGCAAATAGAATGGATGTTTTTGCCTTCAGACTTAACATTGTCTCAGTGGTATTAAACTCATTTTGGAATTCTATGCTTAACAAATAAATACATTTCATCCACCTGTATAACAATGTGAATATTTAACCCTTTTAATCCACTTATATAAAAATGGAAATCCTGAAAGTGGTGTCCATCTCCAGTGCCATTTCTCTCATGTTCTTTTGCCATTGGACTGTAGGGAGAGAAGTCAACTTTAGAAACAACACTACTCTACATTGCTGGCCTATATTGACTGTATCTGTCCTCTGAGTATTCTCCTCTGTGGGGACATATGGAATTTCTCATGAAGCAGTTATCCTAGCTCAAAGTTTGCTAACCAGAAAAATAACAATGACTTTGAAAGGAATTATTTTTCTAAAATAGAGTTTGCTTCTTGTTGAAGCCTTCTTAGCTTAATTACAGGTGTATCTTGTATCTTCTGAAATCCTTCTCTTTTTTTTTTTTTTCCCTCAATACCTGCAGTCAGTCTGTCTCTGTATCTGGACAGCAATTCATTTTTTTGCCTATAGACATCCCTTACACCTCGTGGATTAGCTGAGCCACATGTACAGGTTCATTAATCATGATTAATAGGTGTCTTTAAAAACATTTATCTGTGTAGCTGAGATATGATTTGTTGCAAGCCATGACATATAATTTTGTTTTAGGCCTCTGTAAGCCATGTTTACCTAAAATTTTTCCATCTCAAAAAAATCTAAAGAAATAAAGAAATAAATAAAAATTGGAATTATATACCAGCAGTAGAGCCTGATTTTACAATTAAATAACTCACACGAAATAACTGACAAGAGTGCTGCTGCACTGCTAATGCTACAAAGCCCTCTCCAACCAAACGGGAATGACAAGAGAGCTGGGAGCTCACTGCAGCTGGATAACCTTCAGAACTGAGTTGAGACCATTGGAATGAGAGATGTAGAACATCTAGCCTTGCACTGTCTCCTCATACACCAGGCTGGAGGAGAGGCAGGGCAATTTTTGCTGTTCCTGGCCTTCCACCAGCCAGAATTCCTTCCCAGTCTTCCCAAACCAGATGTCCATACTTCCAGCCTGGCCTGCAATGCACTCTTCTGTTCTTGCTAACCGTGGCAGTGCTGACATTGCCTGCTCATTGTTTAGCAGGGTTCCCCAGCAGCCCTTAGATGGTCTTGGTATTTCTTGTTCTCATTGCACTTAGTCTTTGGCCAGGTAGGGCAAGAGCGAGAGGGTGCGCAGGGAGGGGGGCAAGAGCATGCTTGTGTGGCCTCTAACATCGACATTCTTTGCTCCTTTTCTGTGAGGAACGCTGAGTGTACAGGCAGTGTAATTAACTTCCAAAGTTACTGGAGGGAAGGTTTCTCATGTTTTTAATAATAACCCTGAGAAACATAAGGCAACATTTTTTTGGTGTCTTTTGATGACTGACATTCTAACTTTTGAATAGAATGTAGAAGAGTTGCATTTTATTTTAGAAAATATATGTCTGCATGTGGCTTGCAGAAAAGCAGCTGGAAGCTGTATGCAGTCCTCTCAGTTTTGTATGCTATGTTTAACAAGCAAGTAAATTCCATCCACTTTTATAACAATGGGAATATTGCTGTTAAATTAACAGTCTGATTTATTTTCTGGAAGAAGGATCATTCATCTTTTGTTTTATTGCAATCTCTTTCTATTTATCCTATTGCCAGCTACAAGGTGATAGGACAAAACTCTGATTTGCAAAACCCTTTAGTTTTAGAAGACACTAGTCTGTATTCCCCATGTGTGAAAATCTTGCTGGCTGGCACTACAAGGGCAGAATCTTAATGCACTTCTTTGGGTTTCTTCTGTAGAGATTGGTTTGATGTGGCCTCTGCCTTTTTACTAGCTAATAGAGGTCCACAGGGATTGAAGATGGGTAAGTAGTTATTCCACTTAGCTTGTACTTGTCCATACACAAAGATACATGGTTACTTACCACAGAGATGGACAGGAAATAGCAGTGAGGGAAAAGATCCTTACCTCATTAGTAATATTACGTTCCTATAGTGCATACTTTTCATATATTAAAAGTTAATAAGACTTAATCTTAGATTACAAGACTTAAAAAAACCCCGTGATCATAACAAAGTGCATCTAGAGGATTGGAAAATATTATGATAATATTTTAAAGCTTATTCAAAACTCTTACCTTTGTATTCTTTGTTTTTCTTACAACAGCATTTTTCATCTCTTTCTTCGAAGCCTTAAAGGCTGCAGCTACTATAAGAAAATTACTGTTTCATATTCTGTTGGTTATGGCAGTTGTAGCTTGAGGCCCCAGTCTTGAGAGGGGCTTGGTGGCTGCAGGTGCGATGCAATACACTTAGCAAGATACCTCCTGCTCAAATACATCTGCATAAGACTCATGGAAGACCTGATGCATCAGTTTTATAGATAAGGAATTGATAGAGTAAGCTATGCAATAAGTTATTAACTGACATACAGAGCTGAATAAAATATTCTTTGGGGAAGATTCTGTTTACCATTCCTATAGGCATTATGTATGTTTTGCAGTGGGCATGCTGTCAACCAAAGCTAAGTTTAACGTGCACATAAAAGGGACTTCATTGGCATCCTTTCCTTGCCATTATATCAATAGTCCTGTAACTCAGCTGCCATGGTTTCACATCGCTTCTTCCATGTATGAACAAAGTACTGCTCATAAGAACAGATAAGAACTGAGCATATATTTGGCACTATTTAATTGATTCTTCATCTTTTCATCATCTTTTGAATAACCCTTTTGTATTCTTCTCTCTAGTGTTCTCTCAATTTACTCATGTACCTGCATAGGGTTCTGTTTGACACTCAGAGAAAATTTATGGAGAAGAGAACTTTTTAAGTGACTGCATATAATCCAAGAATTGCTTTGGAGGGAGCTTTGAAACTTACTCTTGTGAGGCACTTCCACGTACTTACATATCCAAAAATATGAAGCAAAAATAGACAACACAGATGCTGAGAAATAGATTCCCTCAGAGAGTGAAAATGTAAGGAAAGCCCAATAATGCAAATAAATGTAATTATATCATGTCTAGCCATGTGTGGTAGGCTCACAGCCTTAAGAAAAATTCAATTGCGTTGCAGCCTTCCAAATTTTCTCTGTTCCAAATATAGATTTTTTGGGAAAGTTTTTGAGGAAAATCCATTAAAGTGCAATGCTGTTTGTGTTATATTCAGTCAGATCAGCTGATGCTATTTCTTTGTTAGCTCTTAGCTTTAAACACTCTTCTTGTATCCAGCAGGACTGCTCTCTTTGCATAGCATCTGACTGTCCAGCACAGGCTGTAATCGGGTGGAGCAGTTGCCAGTGCTGCTCTAATTGTTTCACTTGTGCACGGTGATGAGTAGGGACTAAGTTATATTTATAGTTTTGGAAGTTATGATTTTGGGTGGTTGGGCATGGACACAACAGAGTGATTTCTGCGAAGCTTCAGCATACAGATGGAGTCCTCAGACCAGATACCTGGAGAGATTAAGGACATTTGTTGTAGCCTGTAGTGATGTATCTCCACTGTTTCACAGCAGAACTAGAAGCTTTTTATTAGACTGCAATGTTTTTAATACTGAACAGAAAATAGCTAAACTGATCCACTAAAAAAAACCTTTCCTGGGCAATATCAATCAAGGCAGTGACAGGACTGTAATATAACCTTTTCTGCTCAGTGTAGAAATTGTATCTTGCCTTACTTTTACACATTTCAGTGGAAGTTACGCTTGCAGCAGAATGCAGACTCTTTCTGTCTGCCAATTCTGAAACCTTTCCGCGAGGCTAAGCAGTTTGAATCCTGAGAGAGGGAGACACTGGCTTGCTACCAGAGTAGTTTTATACAAATACAATCACTGCATTCAGTTGCCTTATTGTTTGTGTGTGTGATAACTTCATTTGGTCTGAATTAAAGTTCAGTAGTTGAAATGTTTATTTTATCACTAGGTTTGTATAAAAATATCTGCTGGAAACCAAACTTTTTTTAGGGTAAAAAGCTATTAACTCTATGTTAACTCTATATCTAACTATGATTAGCTGCATATTTACTTACACCTTAATTGTCTTAGGAAAGAGAACTATTCTGTATTCTGCTTTCTTTCTTCTTCCTCATTTATCTTACTTTTAAAGAAAATCAGATATCTGTCTATGTGAGGGTTATTTTAAAGTCAGTGCATATGTCCATAGAAAATGCATATCTAGTTAGCAGGAATTATCCACTGGGGCCAGACTGCATAGGTAGCTCTAATAATGTATTTGAAATAGGATTTTCTTACTACACTGAAAAAAATTCCTCAGACTCAAAGATAAATCAAAGGCAAGTGGCACCCTGGTGGACCAGACAGCCCGTTGGCAGCCCAGTCACATGAGAGCTCCAAGGTCACCACCCCAGCACCAGCAGAGCTGTTTGTAGAGCTCTTCGTGCAGTTTCACATCATGGCTGAATTGGAATAGCTGATGGTCTGGCACTCCGACTGCACACTGCCAGCCTCAGTCCTTACGTGAGCCTTCTGTCTGCTGCTTGGGAAGCTACCTCTGCACTGTAAAACATGGGTGCACGTCCCTGTGTTTAGCAAGCCTGAAAACTTTAGGTAGAACCAGCATTAAAATATCCTTCTAATCATGTTGATGTTACAGATAAGTGGCTTTTATTGCAGAAAATGTACTGTCTTTACAGCAGATACTCTCAGACAAGGAGGAAGGATTAGCCATAATGCAATACTTATTGGTTACATGCTCTTTCTTCCATATTACTATACAACCAGGGCCAATCCAGAATTTTCCTCAGAAGTCAGCATTCTCAGATCCTTATCCGTTTTTGAGTGAAGTATCTGCTTTACACACGTAGAATTAATATTTATATGTATTTTAGGATGCTTTTTTTTTCTTGTAGAGGAATGAAAATATATGTCAGCTACTTGAACCCCTTCCCCACAGATTTCATTTTCTACCTATCCATAACTTGGATGAAAAGTCACAGTGGGGCTTTCTGAAGTTTTTGAGTTGGTGCCTGTCACATCCCTGTTCTGCTGTAAGAAGTCTCCCTGGGCAGTCTGTGTCTCCAAGAAGCCACTGAGGCCAAAAAGATGGAGCGATACCTGTCCTCACTCTGAAAGGAGACTTTGGTGCATTGCATGAGATGTAGCTTGACAAGAATCTTCAATCTATAGAGAAAATCAGGAGCCAAGAAATATGGGAATAAAGCTCCCACGACTAAACAGGGCTCTGAGCACCTCACTTAATCTGCTTTGTGACCACTCCCCATCTGTAAGTTGACACACTTCCTTGTTTCACAAAGGCTTCACGGGGATAAAAATCTGTGAAAGTTATGAGATTCTCAGATACTGTGATAAGTCCCAGGATAAACAAATGTTGAATGCAAAACAGCAGCTTACATGGTACATATTCAAGGACATGTGGAATGAATTAGCAAGATGAAGAGACAGAGCAGAAGAAAGGGAATAGGAAGGAGCAGGGAGGAGAAAAGACAGTAATAGTGTAAGTCAGGCAGCATGACTGGGAGCTATGGGACAGCTATGGAGTGTCTTAGCACACCCTCAGTTCATGCTGCAGATAAACTTATATCTAAGGAAAACTGAGCTAACAGCTTACTAAACTATTTTTTTTTTCCATAAATCTCTTTTTTTTTGCTTTTTCACAGTGTGGCCAATAACTCCCAGGAAGGGACCTTACTCTGTGTATCTAGAGCATGAGTAGGTGTGTTAAACCTTAGTTTTATTTAATACTCCACTATGGTCTTATCCATGGGGGGCAGTATGACAAGATTTAAAAATTAAATTTTCCAGATTGTGCCCTATTTTCTCTGCCTGTAGCACGAGAGAGAAGAGCATACCGGGCTACAAACACAGGCTCACGTGTAAATAAACAGGGAAAAAAGCTATACAGGCTTCCTTAGCTAGCTTTTCCCATTCTTTTATTAGGGGTGAGAATGCTCATTATGAAATAAGTACCGTATACCAGGAATAGATCCATGGATTATTTTCTGACAATGTAATAGAAGGGATTGAACATTCACTCATTAAAAAGCAAATCCTTTTTTTATAACTGCAGGTTAAATGTGATCTAAAAGGAAAAGGAAATCTAATTAGCATGATAGAAAAAGTAATAAAATGTAGAGGAGAAAAGATATGTTGCTGTAGAGAAAGCTAGGTGGCCAATAATCTACTAGAATGGGTGAGCATCCAACCTGTGTAAAAGAAAGTAAGCCTCAGCTGAGCTTTCCAAAAAAGACTTAAGTGATGCACTAAAAGGTGTCAAAATTGCCACTGCTAGTATTGATGACAAGACTGCAGTGAAACAAATGTGACTGCAAAGTAGGTGTACTGATATTGCAAAAAGACTTTTCTGCAGCAGGTAACCAAATGGCATAATGATAAATGGAGGACTGGACACAGATCATTCTCATGATTTCCCGAGGAATGTCTCAACTTGGAACTGCTGTGAGATATCTAATGCTCCTGCCATTAAAAGAACCCAGGCTGACTCAGAAGCAGAGAAATAGTTTTCTATTGCTGCTCTTTGCAGTTGTACTTTTCCTACTGCAACCTATGGGTATTGAACTATTAACTGGATTAGGGACTTCTCTACATTTCATTTTGCAAATGCATTCATTGTGCGCACTTCCTCCCCACAAAACCCCAAATCTCGCTGATAGTTAAGATCTCCAGAAAAAAATACAATAAAATAAATGCTATTTAAAAGATGCTGTTTGCAGTCCTTCTGGACATCTCACTAGCATTTCGAGGTATCTTTTAAAACCTGATTATAAAAGCCTATCTGTGTAGTTTTTGCAGTCTGGTCTTCATGAAAAAGGTGTATTTTAAGGTCTCATAGACACAATCCTTTAATTAGAGTTCATGTTTTACTCTGAGAGTCCTCTCCAACAGTCATCAAGCAAGGTAGATTTTGGGAGGTGAGATTCCACGTCCACTAAAAAACCCCTCTGATTTCAGCACACATCACACCCCATGGTAAAGCATTCTGCAACAGCCTTCCTTACACCTTGTATTTGAATGAAAGTGAAAACTAATGTGAGTGTCAGGGAAAAGCAGCTGAAAGTTCCCCAGATGGCGCAGACCTGCTGAGCAACTGGTGAGGGACGTGGATGAGTACATAGAGGGGTTTGGGAGGAAAAATCCAGGCATTATTTGAATAAACATCTTAAAATAATGAAATGTATCAAACGTATGTACAAAGTCCAGGATGCCAATGCTGGGATTTGATCACAGATAAATTACATAAGATGGGATTCTGGAATTTGTCATCAAAATCCTTCAGTACAGAAATATATAGATCAAAAGTGGCATGAAGCATTTTCTCATTACATGGAGGAAGTAAGTGATATACTTTCTAATATTCTTTAAGCGGGTCTTAGTGTAAAAAAGTGATGGTTTAAAGCATTAAGCTAACCTCACCACTAATTTTCCCCACACCTGCTTCGCATAGCAGTGCTAATTTAAGGATTTCCCCATCACCCCTTCCCTCCTGCAGCAGGTCGTGGGAGATCACTGCCATCTACAGATTGGAGATAGCATCACTGGCAGTGGATGGCAGAACGATTTCTACCTTTTTTCCCTCTTTGCCTTGCCCACTTCTCTCCTCAGTCCCTCCCTATATTAAAAAGAAACGAACAAATCCTACACACACTAAACAAAAACAACCCAACTGCCTCTGTGGCACACGGATCCTAATCACCGTTATTAAAGGAAAAGTACCATACTCTGGGAATGCTGGAAACTGCAAATGTATCAGCCAAACTATTTCTTAGTGTGCTGGTTGTCCATATACATAGGTGTTTGTGTCACTGAGTCCTTGAGAAGGCTTTGCATCTGACATTAAGATACATTGGAATCACATATTAAGCAAATCAAAAGTCGTCTACTGCATGCCTTAAGTGATTTGTCTGTTTGCATGCAATTTCTGGACAAAGTAAGGTAATCATTAGAGAGCAAAAAAGAACCTAACAGGAGATGACTGATTGGCCACCAGTGTATCTGTGTGCAGGAAATGACTATTAACTATGACTTAAGAATTCAGGTCTGGAAAAGATCACACGGCTGGAACAGCTAGGCAATAAAAGGCAAGGGTGAGTTAAATGAAGTAGTTATAACACAATCTGATGCTGCAGGGGATCTCAGCTACTGTCTGCCCAAATTTTCATCTTCATGCACTGTAGAAATGCTTCTTATTTGCTTCCCCAGATGAGAGAAATTCCCTGGCTTCTTTCCCCTGCTGTCTGTATATCCTCCTAGCAGCCAGAGAAAGAGGTTTGCTTTGATTTGGAAGTCCATTACACCATGATAACTAGATTGCTTCAAGGAACATGTTCTGGTACGTACAACATGCTTTTACCTGTACTAGCAGCACTAACAGCAGTGAGCATAATGCTGGGGAAGTTCAAGCAATGAAAGCAGCAGCTATTCTTGTCTGAGCATAGGGAACAAATGGTCTCTGGCTGAAAAATTTACCACCCTGAAGTATAGCTCATTGTTATGAGGGTCCAGACCTTCTTAGGGTCCTCTTCAACATCATATTCCCACTGAATTTGCAAGAGAATACACATGCCCAACACTGTTAAAATCTTCCAATAACTCCAATGCTGATGCACAAGGGCAGCTTTCATAAAGCACGGGCTGGAATTTAGGGCCCCATTGAAATCAGTGGCAAAAGTTGGCTTCAGTGAGGTCAGGATTTCATTCGTGGTATTGATTCAGCTGCTCCTTTTAAATACAACAGTTTCCAGGTTGTTTCTACAGAAAGTCAATGTCAAGTGTGTTTATTTTTTTAAATGACGTGATTTTTTTACAAAAGTAAGTATCAGAGTGCCTTTAAATTTCCACAGGCAATCTAGGAAGTCGGTCAGCAGTCATGTCTACGTTTCACATATTTTTAACATCTACTCAATGGTTATCTACTGCATGAAAATTGGGCTAGGGCTATTTTCCCTATTCCTGTATATGGCCAGGAGGTGGCATTCATGGCTAACAGTTACAGCAACTAGAATACTCCCTCTTTGCATACAAGGAGAGAGAAGAGGGTTTCTTAGTATAGCAGCTCAAGTTTCTCAATTAACCACAATGCTTAAATTAACGCAATAAATTTGATTTATGCATTCATTGTTTTATTAGGAGTGGTAGACTTAGCCAGTAGTAGCCATTAATCTTCATGATGAGACAACAGGGACCTGACAAGCCACATTCATCTTCCTATGAAGTATTTGATAGTCAAAGTCCTTGTCTTCAGCTCTTTTGTTCATCAGCATCATTTTGTTCTTCAAAATAAACCAGTTTCCAATAATTGTTTTACCACTGTAACACCCACTGTCATCAGAACAATTGGGAAATTTAAGAAACAAGTTGAATTTTATCTAGGTAATGAATCTTAATGAGATTTTTCAAAGTCTGATCATTCCGGTTTGTGATTGTCAGTCTGTGGAGTATTGCCATATTTAACATCTGTGACACATCATGCCTTTCCTGTTGCCTCATTTATCGACAACATGTGATGATTCCCAGATGTTTAAACATGGCAGATCCCAAAAGACCTATGAAATTACACTGAAAACAAAACAACATCCTTGCTATAGAAGTTTTGTTAAAACTAGGTATGTCTGAATATTCACAAGCTTGCTACAAGGTACTTACTTGTTGATATTGAACTTGCTGTTAACCATTGGTCACATTGTTTGAAATATCCACACTGTGTTAAGGACTCACTGTAACAAGAGTGGATACAACTTTCTGCTCTGTTATACAAAGTTAAAATGGAATTGGGCATGTATTTATACAAGAAGTTAAGCCACTGGATTTATTTACCGTTTGTTTCCCCTTTTTTTACATACAATACAGATGTGTGCTTTTTAGATTTTTACTCATCTTTCCTGCTGATTATGTTTCTACTTGCTAAAGCTGAATAAATCATTATGAAAGAAGCTTGCACACCGCATCCTGTAAGCAAGGCAAGGTAGCACATGTTGTTCTTCACTGCATCCTTTTTTCCACTGGAAAGTTTTATTTTCTTCATTGTGAAGACCAGAACTTTCAAAGGTGATATTTAATGTTCTGTCCTGTAACTGTATAGCAGTGACATGAAATTCTGAAATGGATTTCAAAGAGTACACGTGATCCAGTTCACACCGCGGTGCTACAGTGTTCTGCTTCAAAGGACTCGTCAGCAGTTACTGTGCAGTACTTCCAACAAAGATGAGAATCCTTGACACATCCAGAAGCTGGCATTAGTCTCCCTGTGACTCTGCAGTTTCAGATTTCTCCCTGGCTGTGGCATTGTCAACAACGAGAATTTCAGTAGTTTCAAATGAACAGAGGCAGCTCTGTGCAAAACTGGGTAGCTGTATTTTGACACGTGAAATAGCAGCACAGAACTCAGGAGCAATTTTCTGAAGGTAGGGCGGCATTTCTGCCCATTATCACATCAATTTATTTTAAGTTTCAGGGTCTTTTTGCCTCATTCTTCTGTAGAAAGACAGAACTCCATTAGAAAGGCCAGTAAAAAAAGTGGAGTCTGTTTGGGCATTCGTGTCTTTATCCTAAATTACACAGATAACTCATTTCTGTTAAACAGTGTAGAGCTGTCTGTGAACACTGACTTCCTGGATATATATTAATAGTAACAACTATTATTTTTACTGCTGTCAGAAGCAATATAGGCACCTAAAAGTCACAAGACCTCCAACCACGACCTGTTCAGGTATCCATATTGTATACTCTGCAAGATCAGCATTGCAGATTTTTTTTACAAGCTGCAGCATAACTGAGCAGCACACACAGAAGAAAAGGCTGTTGTGTTCTCTTCAAAATTAGAATACCTATTTATAGTATACAAATATGTAACTTTAAAAATATCTGTCTAGATTTTAAGTTCATCTAAGTTGTTTATATGCCTTTTAAAAAGAAATGTGTAATTGAACCATGTTTATTAACTAATGGCATAAAACCTAACATGCTTTCTTCTTTTGTTGACATTTGCAGAACAAGGAATTTAAAAATGAGGATAGAAAGTATCTACAGAATCATGGAGATGCGTGTAGAAAACAAATACAGGAAGGGGATGAGACAAAAAGCAAAGATGTGGAGAATGGTAAGGCAATACGTGGAAATTCTGCTTGAGAAGAATGAATGCAAATGCCAAAAACAATTCACTAGCTACATTTAGTTAGAAGATCTGGAGAGCAAACATAAGCATCCAAAACAAATGGAGCAGGTTAGCCAAAGTGTCTACCGGCCCCAGTCCTGCTCCAACTGCCAGCAGTGTCCATATGGAACAGGAAGCTTTCCAAATTCTGGCCAGTGCTGGCTGTATAGAAAAGACTATCAGCTTTTTTTTTTTTTTTCCATTTTCTGTGAAATGCACATTGCAGTGCAAAGTCACATCAGGAACACCTGAATCAGTGTATCTGCACTGCAAGTGCTATGATATGCAGAATTACTTATGGTCTAGAAGAAAAATTCTACTGTTAGTCTGCTCCTCCCATATCTATACATGCACACATTCGCTCAACTCCTTTTTGTTATTCTGTTTTAAATGTTTCTTTTTAATCTAAGTATGAGAAAAAGCGCACTAAAATAGGCTCATGAAGCATCCTTACTGTCTTCGGCATTTTTAGCAGAGGAATTCTCTCCTGACTTCATTCTTGGAGTGATTTGTTACTGGCATTATTTTCCTAGTGTCACCTCCCACGTTTGCTGTTGCATGACTTGCCACTGAAGAGGTAGTTGGGATCACAGAATCGTAGAATTATAGAATCATAGAATGGCTTGGGTTGGAAGAGACCTCAAGGACCATCGAGCTCCAACTCCTCTGCTGCAGGCAGGGCTACCAGCCTCCATATCTAATACCAGACCAGGCTGCCCAGGATCAATTTCCTTAAGTGTTGTAGTCCTTTGGATTTCACTCTAGAATACTGTGCTATGTATTACTTCATTTAATTGCCAATACTCTGCAGGAAGGTTAGTTCAGTTCAAGATTATCCTCTTTCTATAACTGTGGAACCAAATGAAGTTCTAACATGATCAGAATAGGACACAATCTCATACTGAAGCCAAATTAATTTTCAAAGCCTTCTGCGAGTCCCCTTGAGCAGTTTTTTCTTTCAAGTACTAAGTTCTGCTTGGTCCATTGCCATAGGAAACATAGGTGTTTCATACAAAAGATTGTATGTTTTCTCTGTCACACCCAAGTTCAGGGAGCAATAGTGTTCACTTTACACTGCCCTTGTTTTTCCTTCATGGGGACACCGGCTTGGTGCTACTTAGCTTGGTGCTGATTCCAAGAGATGCCATATTTATCTTCTGTCTTCTTCCTTCTTATCAGATGCCAGGTAGGTTGGAAGGAGGAGCCAACAAATAATTTTGTACTGTAACAGACTTATCAAGGTAGATTGGCTCAAAAAATTCTCCTACATGTTCTACTGGATCTTAAAGCTTGGTGAAAAATGGTACACACTTTGTGTACAATTATATATATTTTTTTTTTTTTTAACTTTCTTATTCAGTGACAGTATTTTCAAAATTAAAATTTGGAAAATAGACTCCTTCAACACGTAGATAATTCATAAATAATTCTCATTTATTTTTCTATTATAAATCCAGAAATTAGGGTTGATAATTTCTGATTAAATTACAAATGAAGCCTCATTTGTGGGTTTCTCACAGGTTTCTATCAATGACCCTGTTTTGGTAAGCAGTAACATGGTTACTCAATAGGCTGTTTTCCCCTGGAGCTATTCTTGCCCTGTATCAGACAAGCACATCCAAAGTCTCCTTCCAATGCCACATGTAAAAAATATTGCCAGGTAAATGAATGCACAGTAGCTTGTTTTGGAAATTTAAGTCTTATGGAATAAGTGTTTTACCTATAGTCAGTGTGGCCTGGAATCAAATCCCACAGAACTTCATCAACAACTCATCTTTCTCCCCCTTTTGATGTTTTCTTTGGTGGCAGTAAATACTGAAGACCCAGATCAAATTTGACTATCAGATTTCTTATATTCTTTAAGAGACATTCAAGTAAACATGGATGTGATTGGCTTCAGGTTGCAAGTAATACCAACTGCTAAGCTGTCTCTAGATCTTTTTTAAAGTACTATCAGTTCTTATTTTACTCAAAACCCAGTACTTCACATGGCTACTATTGCAGTTTCAACTCTTAAAACTTCTTTGTTAAAAACCAAATGCCTGTAAGGTTGTTTGCTTTTACCAGAATCATTTTCAAAGGAATTTCTGCAGGCTGGGTTTCTTACAAAGTAATAGCCACATTGAAATACAAGTGAATTATGAAAACATCTGCTTATCCAGATACCTATGTTGCTTGAATTTCACAGGACCAATTTCCAAGCCCAGTTCTACCACATAAGCAGCCAGCACATATTTTCTAGTCACCACTATGATTCAAATCCAGTTAGGAGTTCCGATTTGTACAAAGTTCACCATCCTTTTTAAAACAACAATGTGTTGGAGCATCATCTGTAGTTCTCAAGTTCTTTGAGATTTCCGGAGTGGGATTGCAGTTGTTTAAATACCTGCAGATCTAGAACTCTCTTCCCGAAGTCCCCCTGTTTCCCAGGCTCTGCTAAGTATTCTTTCACCATGCCAGCATAGTACTATACTGTGGCCTGCTTTTGGCTTGTAACAGTTCCTTTTAACAGAAGTTTTCTACCATGTCAGCATTTAGCTGTACCACTTCCTGGAGTTTTTATTTTATTTATGATTTCCCTCATTTTACAGATTGGATTAGCAACTTCTCCAAAAACATAAAGAATGTTATCCAGCAAATCGCAGCTCCTTTTCCCATGATGTACAGCCATCTGTGGTCATACAGCCCTTACATATTGCTTACCCAGTCTGTATTACTGGCTACAAGCTACAACTTCTGCTTATATCTGAACTGAACACCAGCCTGTTTCATAGTGTCTCTACCAAATCATTAACACCTGGGCCACTCAAGTTGGATTTTAATTAATTTTTCACCTTGTCTGTATCATCATGCAATTAGCCTACAAACTTGGATTTCCACAGGGCATTTCCCACTTGCAGATTCTTGTATCACTTCAGCAGAAACAACACACCCCCTGCACTAGTGTAATGCTGGATGAAAAGAAGGAGCTTGTACAATCAAGGAAAAAATAATATAATTGAAAAGTACAGTCAAATAGATGTATAATCAAAAATAACCCAATAAAGAGTTAGGCACAAGGGTAACAAAGACAAAGAGAAAATAGGTGGAACGCTTACCCGTGCAGAGGGCTCGCTGCAAAAGGCTCCAAAGGAGTGGATCTCTCAGAAGAGATCCTTCCTCCCTGGCAGTCAGCACTTAAATGGGTCTGGAGAGGTGGAGCCTGGCTCCACCCCTTCCTGCAGCACAGGTGAACTGCTTTCACCTGTGCTCCCAGGGCTGACATACTGCTTGCCTCAGATAACTAATCAAAGGTTCAGGCTGTGATTCAGCAGCTCCCATACAAGCTGTAGACATATTGCCTTACTCAAGTTTTTATCTAACCCAGTTATACAGCTAACAGCTGCAGTGACTATAATCCATCAATTCTCCTGCACAGACTCTTGTTTTAAGTTCCTTCTTTCCTTCCTTCCTTCTTTCTGGTCCCCCCCTTCTTCCAGCCAAAGATCAGCCAGAGCTTTCTCCCGATTCCATGGTACGCTCAGAGTTTGCTTTAATACAACGTACAAAACTCCAATTTCTCAGTTCAGGCCTTTTCTTCCTCTCCTCAGCACCTCCGGCTTCCTCAAAACAGCTCATTTCATTTCTGCCAGCTGTGACCTCTCCGAATGCCTCACTAATTCACGCCGTACCTGATCTGGCCTGGGCAGTGAGCACCGTGCTGCGCTTTGATTAGAAAGAAAACTTGGTGCTGAAATCAGGTGCCTGTGGTGTAATCATGTTACCATGTAATGAGGCTGAAAGTGCTCTTTCCCTCCCCACTAAGTGCCATCAGGCAGCACAATGATTGCTGGTTTCTTTCAAGTAATACTCAGTCCAAAAACCTGAGAGGACTTTTTCTTGCAATTTGTCTTCCATAGGGGGTTAACTGGTTATCCCCATCGCTTTCTCTTTTGTTGCTTTTGCCTCTCGGATACAAAGTCCCTTCTGTAAAATAGCAGCCAGTAGGAGTTCCTTAACTCAGGGACAAGTCTGTCTTGATACTTGTATCAGGGGTATGTAATTGTTGCAGGCAGGACAGTGATTCTTTACTCTTAATTTATAACAGAACAATTACCCTGATTCTTTTTTTACTTTTTTTTCTTTTTCTTCTCTTTATTATTATTTCCTTGTCCTCATTGCTATTATAAGGAGGTCCCAGCAGGTTTTCAAGGAAAGAGTAGATGTGGCACTGAGACACAGGTTAGTGGGCATGGTGTGATGGGCTGATGGTTGGACTAGATGACCTTGGTGGGCTTTTCCAACCTTAACGATTCTATGAGTCTGTAAGCTAACTGTAACATGCTCTGCAAGCAACTCGCTCACCCAAGCCAGTGAAACTTGCAGGCTGCCAGTGAGAGCTCTGAGCTCCTGCAAGCACCCAGGGCTCTCTCTCAGCACTTCCTAGCTCCATCACTGCCAAGTGACCTCATGGCCCAGTGCCAGTGCTTTGCTGGGGGGTCACGACCACTGCCTGCTGTGGGTACTTTGCTGACCCACAACCACACATGAGCGTGCAATCGCTTCATCCTGCAGCAACCAAGCACACGGCTGAGCCACCCATCTGCGCGGCTCTCCTGGCCTCCCTGCTGCTCCTTTAATAATAATAATAATTAAAAAACAGCCAAGCCACAGAATGGGTTCATTCTGCTGCACAGCCCCAAGCAGTCATGCTCTGGATCGCTGTGATAGCTTTCGTGCGCTAAGAGCATCCATTTAATTAAGATGCCGGGTAGCAATGAGACCTACAAAGAGGAAAGCAGGCCCAGCCGGACAGCCTGCAGCCGGACCCCGAGCCGCTCAGTCCCGCAGCGCCGCCACCCCCGCGCCTCTCAGCGCTGCTCCCCCCGGCAGCGCAGTGCGGGCCGAGCCCACCGGCTCTGCGGTCTTCTCGCAACACCGTAGCGTAGGCGTCTTCGAGCCCTCAATTTGCATAGTCCCCCGCGCGCGTCCAATGGGCGGGCGACTCCGGCTGTGTCATTTGCATGGGCACGAACGGCGGCCAATGGGGTGGCACCGCCGAGCCCGTTCGGAACGCGATGTTTCCACCCGCGCGGGGCTCCGGGGCCGGCGGTGCGGGTGACACAGCGAGAGGCCGCGGATCGCCGTCCGGAGCCGCCACCCGCCGGCAGCCGCCTCGGGGTACGGGCTCTGCGGGGAGCTGCCCGCGGCCGGAGGATGTCCGTGGCGGGGCTCAAGAAGCAGTTTCACAAAGCCAGCCAGGTAAGGGAGCGGCGGCGGCGGGCCGGGCTCGGAGGAGCGGCTCCCTCGGATTCTCTCTGTGCGGGCTCTGGCACCGCCGCCCCGGGGTGCGTCCGTGGGTTGCGGGGCGGCAGCCGCACCGCCGGCCCCGTCTCGCTGGGCGCCCCGCAGCCGGCCGAGGGGAGCGTGCGGGGCGGGCGGCCCCTGCCCTCCCATCTCCTGGGGCCCGGCTCTTCGCTTCCAGCTGTTGCTTTTGTTACTGGCATCTCTTTGGTGCTGCTTCTGGGTTTGTGCCCCGTGGCCTCAGCTAAAGACGGGGGCTGTGAGTTATCGGCCGTCCCCCAGAGTTCGTTGCTGCCCTCTCCGACCGACCCCCGCTGTTTCCTACCTGGCATACCGTGCATCTGTCCTATAGGGGGTACCCTGCGTTTCTAGAGTTTTCCCTCCTTCTCTGGATGCTGCACTCCAATCTTCTCCTGAACCTTCATCTTCTCTCCGTTCTCCTGGTGCAGCCTTCCCACTTTCCCTTCCCGCAGTGCTGTTCTCCAGTGGAGGAGTTTGCGAGTCCCCCAGAGATCTGCCCTCCTGCCACCTCTCCTTAGTGATGATGGCAGTACTGACATGAATTCTGTAACCTGTTCGGCCAAGCTGGTAGCTGCTCCTGCTTGGAGCACAGGAAATAAAGGCTCAGAGTCGCTGAGCTGCCTTTCTGCAGGTCCTACAGCAGATAGCTGGGGTCTCTCCAGCCCAAATATGGCTTTGGTCAGATATCGGCACGCTGAGTAATTGTATCTAGCATTTAGTGTCAGTAGTGTTATTTCTTCTGTGCTCTGTATCAATCTCAAGGAATGCCGCACACCTAGATATTTAGTCATCTTTCACAGCCTCTTTGCAAAAAATGAGGGCTCTCTGGGTAAACAAACCCAAGGATGGCTTAGCAAAGGCTTTGGTTTGTTCTGCACCCACCGTACTGTAAATGGTGCAGCCTTTGCTGCACAGACTTGGTAACACAGATGGTATTTTAGTGCGGAAGTTAAAGAGGTAACCACAACAAATGCATCCAGTCTGACGGCTGCCAACAGTGTGGCAGGTTGCTTAATCTGGGCACGTACACATAACAAAGAACTAAATAACTGAGGGGGAAGCTGGAGAAGGTAGCACTGGTGGCAGAATGGAACAGAAGCATATATTGAACTTGCCTGGGTATTTCCTGAAATGCTGTGGTATGTCCTCCAGTGTTCATTACAGTAGGAAACTGGGATGCATAAGTCTAATATTTGACAATGTTCTTCATCTTAGGCCGAATGTGAAGTTTCCTTTCATTGTCAAATGTAGAAGTGAGTATGTGATTTAAAGGAAGCAGATCTGAACAGCATCTTCTTCGAGAAGGAAATGTTCCTTAGTAGAACATGCTCATGCAGGAAAAAAGCTGATATTGGAACTGGATATTTTTTGGTGCTTAAGAAAACACAATGCACTTCTTAAGAGTTCCTTCTGGAAGACTTCATATCAGGCATTGAGCAAAATAGTATAAAAATATATAAGTACATAGAAAACAATTGTACAAAGTAGCAGAAAATGGGATGGTGAGAGTACACATAATAGAAATATTGGTACTCCATCTTTTAGCTTAATTCTTTTGCACGATGCTAAAACAAGCAAGTGCAGCTATCTCTCAGCAGGGCGTTTTATGAATCTCTTAAGTACTGTAGGATCACTTAAGGAGGTGTATACATCTGTGTATTGAAAGGCTGAGAGATGCCAAGGGTAACTACTAGCAGCAGACACAGGCACGGCTTGGGGAGAGAATGAAATTAATTCCTTGCTTTAGTGTTCCCAAAGGAGAATGGGGGCAGATGACAAAACTGGCAAATTTCCCAGAGGACGCTGAGGAATACTGAGGGGAATGAGAATTGTGCCAGGACATGTGATTGAAGGAGAATATTTGAAGGTTGGCAGAACCTAGAGACAAAAAACATCTGAAGGATGAAGCAAGTGGGTTAAGACAGTCTGTACGTAACAAGTTAACTTTACAATGTGAGTAAATATCAAAGAAGTGACAAGACCTCTATATTTTCAGAAGATAATATTTCCATGCTACGAGGGACGTCTATTCAACTGAAATAACCCACAGTTCCAACTGATCTATGGACTGCTGTAGATCTGGAGTTATAGACCACACAATCATAGAATAAATCCTAATACATCATTTAGTGTAGCATTTCTAACAGCCACTCACTTACTGCAGAACTGTTTTGGTTTTCTTTGTTGGTGGTTTTTATTTTATTTATTTGGGGTATTTTCTGTATGTACATTTTCTGTATGTCTTGTTTTAGACTCTGGGGTAAAAAAAGGAACCAATACTTTTGATTCTATGTGTACAGTTGAGGTTTATTGGTTTACTCCTTCTGGGATGTTTGTCTGACGCATGCCATTGTGGTTTATCTGAAGTTACTGCTGAGTAAATAGGTGTTCACTCTAAGAAAAAGTCCAGCAGTCACCTTTGTATGGCTCCTAAAGCCCTCACCCAAACTCAGACGTAACATGCTGTTAAATCCTTGCTGTCCTAAAAAGTCCCTGTATCTCCATGTTTGCAATCCATAAACTCACAATAGGAGTTCTTTATGGTGTGTGTTGTAGGTTTTCACCTGTTTGGGGGCAGGGGTTGGAAGGCAGCTCTGAGTCATGGGCATTTGTTTGCATTGCTGCAGTAATGTTTGGGCTATTTGTCTCTGCACTGCAATACCCAATTGCACTCCTGCCTCTCTACCCTCCCAACTGCTTCATCAAGGGATGCAGAATTGATAGACCCAAATCAAGCTGAGCGTCTGTGGCGTAACAGATAATAGCTTTTAGGAATGCTAGAAATAGCTTTACCGTGCTTATTATGTGTACTGTAAGTTTGAATTGAAATATTCAAGTTGATGTATTTCCAAATAGATTTTTTTTTTTTTTTAATTAGCCCCAGGGAGTTCTGTTCTCAATGGAAAATTTGCTTCCTGTCACTTTCAGATGCTGACATATCTGTTTTCCTGTTGTCGATGTGCAGCCTTTGATGCAGGTGGGTGGATCTCCGTGCGGCTGTGCACGTGGCACAGCACAGGCAGTGGGAGGGCTGTGCCTTCTGATGCTCACCAGGAGTATTTTTAGAGAGCCGTTCTGTTTAGAAAAACTGTAAGTACAGAGTGTGGATAGAATGGCCTTCCTAGTCAGCAGGTGCTGCTGTAGCTTCTGCTGTGTTCTATCAGCTCAGCCAGGCTGGCATCTCAGTGCTGTGATGTTGGACCCTTCCAAAGCAGGAGGCTGGGTGTTGGGAGCCTCCCTTCCCTTAGTTGTTCTGAGTGCTCAGCCATGATACTGCTGTAAGATATCTGCTGGTGACTTTAAATTCATGTTTTTGTCTTTTTTTAATTATGTATTTCTTAGTGTATTTCTTAGGCTTTGCTCCTCAGAGACTGTAGAAATCAACTTTTTTTTTAATGAAACACAGGACTACAGTTGTTGTGAATATCTTATTTGCAATGTAAGCATGAACAGTGATTGTCAATGAATGCAGATTGGCTTTTTAAACCCTTTCAAACTTCCAGTGAAGGAAAAAAGGACAGAGCTATTCAGGTGTTGGGGCTCTTCTGCCTATAGATGAGCATAAATGTGAACAGGTTTTTTTTAAGCAAAGCTGAGTTAGTACAATATTTTTTACTTCTGAAAGTGGTTTAGCTTTTATGCCATGGGCATTCCTTTTGTATTGTCCTGAATGGCATTTGTCTTTTCAAGTAGTGCATCTGTCATCTGTTTGTAGCAATGTTTTTGAAGGCCTTTTTCTATTGTGTGTGCTTGGCTTTTGTTCCTTGGCTTTTGGCTCTCACCAGCAGTTACAAGGATGCTTGTTCTCCCCCAGATTTCTGCTGTTACTCTGTTGATTTATGTGGCACGTTGATCCAATCTGCAGGATTGAAAACCAGATCAGAATGGAGACCTTATTACCCACACAGAATAAATCTTGCTGGTTGGGTTTTGTTTGCTTTGCTTTCCTGACAAAAACAAAGTTTAAAAAAAAAAAAAGTGCTAAGTCACAGCTTGAAGCAGTGATTGAGCACCTGGTGGGAAGGCAGGGCCAGCCCATGGGAGGTGTATCTTGCTGGAGGTCCCTGCATACTTGAAAGGTCTCAGGTCTGAGGCCTTTCAAGGGGGAGCAAATATTCTTCCTTCATTTTTGTGTCCTTAGCTGCTGTGTTCGGGCTTGTCTTCATTTTGCAGCAGCCTGGGACTTTGCCACCCCACAAAGTGGGGTTACACAAATGTTTGCAAGCAAACTTTAAATACTTTGGTAAACTGAGGGAGAGACAGACTTTGCACGAAGAAAACCTGAACTCACCATTGAGACACCAAAAGGCAGCCTTTACTAACTATTGACTGGTACATGCAGATCTATTTCTGTCCTGTAACTAGAAGCTGTTACCATCCAGCTGTGAGAGGTACTGTTCCTTCACATGTAACTTGAATTGGGTACAGTGAATCCAGGACTTCAGCAGGGAGACCTTCTATCCTGTTCCTAGACTTTATTACATAGTCTGAGGTACTCGTTTGCAAATCTGTTAGAATAATAGGGGCAGGATAGAACAGACATTGAGTTTATTGTCAGAGATGTTCTGAAGTGGATAATTCTATTTCCTCTATATGGCTTATAAAGCAGAATAAATCCTCAACCAATGGCAGGGATAACAAAATGAGATTCCTCTTTCTTCTACATACGTGAAATATCACACTGGTCACTGCTGCTCATCTTTACCTGTGTTGTGGCTGGAGACTCCTGTTATGCAATCAGGTAATGACAAAACTGTACTGCAGCTGACGATGCGCTGCTCATCTTGTATTCCTAAAACTATGAGAGGAGAGGCTGAGGATTTATGTAAGTTTCTGATGTCTTCTTTGAGGATGGAGTTCTTGCTGGGGTGTTCTTTTGTTATTGATTGGTTCTCTAGGACCAGAATACGGGGCTAATATTTACAAAATATAAAGACAGCTGTTGCACTAAGTTGTTTTTCCATATTAAAAACACAAGTCTGATAGAGTTGGGAGGAGAGGGAAGCTAGTTCTGAAGATTTAAATTTATAAGCTTATTCACAGTTATATTCAAAATTATATTTGTAACTTGCTAAACAGGCTAACAGAAAGGCATAACTGTAGAAAAAAAGAAATGCTCAGTATTTCAGCCAGCATACAAGTTAGCAAACACAACATTTGTATGCCTCTACAACCTTTAGCAATGCAGCTCTCAAAGCCTGCAGGAGTTGGATCATCTGTGCTGCAAGCTGGGAATCCCAGCAGTGATGCAGCTACCATTTGGAGGTTACATGTGCCATATGTATACGTAAAAATTGGAATAGCATTGCAATAGGAAATAGTACAGCATGATGGAATGGAAGCTGAACTCTCTTCTTGAACACATCTCCTTTTATAGATTCGTGGCTTTCTGAAGAGTGCTACACAGGCATCCTGCAAGCTGAAGCTGGAGCCTGGCTCATGCTGTTGTTGCCTGAGTCATTGCAGCACATGCTGGGTAATGCATTGCAGTGCAGGCACTTGAGAGTCCTGCAGTGCTACAAAACAAACAGATAAGGGAAGTGCATCAACACTGTTGTACTCAGATTTTCTTTAGTGCCATTTGCTAGGTGTTACTCCAGGTTGCTTAAATATCCTAAGCAGATGCATTTATACCAGGAAGTTGTACTCCCCCATGGAATTTGGGACAGACTCTGAAATGCACATGCAGGAGGATGATTTCTGCTTAATTATGCTGATAGAAATCTGGGCTGACTCAGTGCAGTGTCTTCTACATAGGCAAAAGCAGCATAACGGTATGACAGCAGAACAACAGCCCAAACACTTGTTTCCTATTGGTGTAAGAAAGATGTATAGATTCAGTGGGGTGATATAGCTGCAGTTCCAGAGCAAAGTATTGCTGAAGAATGGAGGTATTTTTAGTATAACATTTTGTCGTGCCACACCAACACCTTCTATTAACACTGATGTAGTTCAAGTATTAAAATATGTCCCTTCTTCATACTTTCTGCAGCAAGCCTATAGCACCACAGTTTTGGCTTATAATGATATTATTAAGATCAATCTGCTTCTATTTATATACTGCCACTTCCACCCTGGTGTATTGTGCTCATCTAATTCTGTGCTGTGTTTCCATTGGAGGGCTCTTTCCTGTCCAGGGAAGGAAGCCACTGCTGCAATTCTATCACAGTTGAGAGCAAAAGATGCAGGTTGTAACAGTGCTTTTAACAAGTCCAGTTAGGGAAGGACTCACCAAATCTTTGGTTATTTCAAATTCTGTTTGATAGGCTTCTGTGTCCTATCACTGTACAGTGTTTCTATTACTAATGTTATTAAGTGATACATACTGATGGGAGAATATCACCTGTAACTTCTTACAGCATCTCAGATAGCAGCAGCTGCCTATGTGAAACATGACAGCAACTCAGCCTTGCATGTTTTGTACTCAAACGACAGTACCAAGCTTCTGCTCACTGTTAGTTATGGTTTGAATTAAATTATGTTTTCTGTTGTACCTGGGTGTAATGAGCTGCAGTGGTTGCAGGGACACTAGCCTGGTTGGGAACTGTGCACAATTATAAGGATCAAGAGCTTTAAATTTCTCTGATTGTCAGATTTTCTGGCCTTGTGCATTCAGGTTATAGATAAAAGGTAGAAAATCATATTTTTTTCTTGAAAGAAACAATAGTAAAGACAGCATTAACAGCTTTAGATAGGAACACCCCTTATCCCTTTGCAGAGGCAGGTAGATCTCATTGTTCCCACTGTTTTCTCAAGCATGGGCAGATAAATAAGGTACTTGAAGGTGACGTGACTTTGGAGTTAAGGAGAAAGCCAGTGAGAGAACCAAAGTTAGATTCTGTGTTTCCAGGCTACAGAAATGGTGTCATTCCATTGACTCAGAGAAAGGTCAGCAGAGCTGAAGGTTCAGTAATTTCACCTGACATTTCTGGTTTTAATATCCCTCTGGAACTGGCAAGCAAAGGTTTAGTAACCCAGATTTTCAGATAGCAATATCTGCCCAGCAGAGAACAAGTGGAAAAACAACATTAGTGCAGCAAGTGTGTGATTGGAGGTGAGAAACTCATTGTTTTGATTCAGAGGTGTGAACTTGCCTTTCCCAGTCCTACTGAGACTGCTGGGAAGTGAGAGATCCATCGCCTGTGCTGTCTCTAAGACCAGAGAATCCACAGCCTTAGGAACACTTTCCTGTGGAGATTGTTACACCTGTTGGCCTGGCTTCTGGTAGGTGTGCATGGTGGGGGAATGAAGCGCCATGGAAGTGAATTATTCATCAAAGCCACTGACTTTTCATCAGATCAGTACCAGCAGTTCCAGTTCTGCTCTCTAGAAATCCCTTCCAAAGAAAATATGATAAGGTTTCTCAAGACAGCAAATGAAATTCTACTCTTGGTGTAAGCTGCTTGGGTGTCTGCCTGGAGGCATTGGAACACAGCAAGTGCTGCTCACCTTGATGGTTGGCTGTTCATCATTTTATGGCTTTAACATCTGAACACTCCCTACCTGTTTTTCCCGTGTAAATTGTAATAAATTTAGAGTACATTCTTTGATGTTTGATGTGGGCTTTTCCCCCCTTTCTCTGGGGGTGGGAGGAGGAGCAGCAAACCTAACTTCTTCACTTCCCTGATCTCTCCTGCAGCTCTCCACATGCTCAAAGACTGTTTGCATTGTTTCTCAGCGGAAGAAACATTTTCTCCCTCCCTTCTCCCTTTTTCAAAGTTCTTTTGTTAATGCATTGTCAGTAAAACCTTGAAACACATTGAAATCTGGAAATCCCTGAAGCTTATGGGTGTGAACTGGCTTAGCTCTCTGCTTCTGAAAGCTCCAAGCCCCAGTTTTATTATGGGCAAATGGAAATTGATGACAGCGCTTCCATTACTTTGTACAACTGTGTTGTATTTATAACCTTTATGTCCTCCTCCACTGTCTTTAAGCCTTTGGATAGAAACACTCCCCACGGATAGCCTCTGCCCAAAATATATCTGCTAGACATTACTTAGAAGGTAAACAGTTTGTCCTTTGGTCTCCAGAGGAATATTTCTGAGCCAGCTCTGCTTAGAGAAGATCTGAAATTCACTGTGTGGAATGACACTGTCCCTGAGCAGAGCAGCTCTGTGGCTGACTTTCTGCCAAAGGTCTAGGCTGAGCTGCTGTGTGCTCGCTCTATCAGAAATATTCATTGCTTCTAACGTTGCTTTTTTGACACTGACTACGTGGAAACTGTCTTTCAAGCCCCCATGTTAGTTACTGTCATTCTGCTGAGTTCAGTTAGGTTAGTGCAGGGGTGCAGAAATGAAGGCTGTGCCTGCTGCAGAGGAGGAAGAGCAAGTCTTGTGCTAAGGAAAGCTTGCATAACAGATTTGTGACTTTGCACTTAGCACCTCTTTGTCTGTCTGCATGGTTGGGAAGCAGCCAGAGGACTAGTACAGATCTCTTATCTGATGAACAGAAAGTTTGTTGATACAAGGGGAAAAGGTGCAGATAAATATAGTTGATCTTAAGCAAAAGCAGCACTGCTTCTGGGAATTGCTTTTTTTTTTTTTTTTTGGATTATGTGAAAATTGCATTAAGAAAATGAGGAAATGATTTTGCAAAAAATTGTGGAGTTCTATGAATTTGTCTTGCCAAGTTTGGGTGTTATTTTTTGTTGTTGTTGTTTTTGTTTTTTATTCAAATTTATAAAAAAATAGGCACCAGTGAAGGCATTCATTACTCATTGCATTACATTCTACATGGCATATCTTAAAGGGATGGGAAAACAGCAAATCTTCCTTTTCTTTCCATTTACTTCTTCAAGTAGAAACTTCACATTTTGGAATACTGTCCATGATTCTGTATACTAAGTAATTTAGAGTTGTATTATTAATATTTAGCACATTTCACTGTGTATATTCTTAATTATCATATACTTTTGGTCAAGATTGAAAAAGCCACATACACTGCTTTGCTTGGCAAGAAGGATGCAAGCGTTTTGACTTGTGAGTTTGTAAATGATTGAGATCTGCCCATCAGTGATCTTTATAAGCTGTGGTTAAAGATTCCTTTTTCCTGGAGTTTTCCATGTTTTGGCACCAATGGGTTTGTAGCAGAAAAAAAACAAAACAAACAAAAAAAACCCAAAGAAAGAAAGAAAGAAAGAAAGAAAAAGAAGCCATGTGCCAGCATAGAGGAGGACAGTGCCTTTTGACCTCCTTTGCAGCAGTGCTTCAGAGCTTCTCGGGGATTTCTATTAGGGTCTGTGTTGTTCTCTGTAGATGATACCAGAAATCTTTTTCCAGTTTTCCATGTTTTCTGTTTAAAGATGGAATTTTATAAAGTTTGATAACAATAGAATGCAGGTAATTCTGTGTATGATGAGGGAAGTTCTTCTCTGTCCCATGGATGAAATCCAAAGTGCATTTCTGCAGGGTTCCTGTTCCATTAGAAGGATTTGTGCCTCGTGGTCGTTCAGGACAATGCATGTCTTTCTTAGACGTGTGGGCTGAGAAAGCCAGTTGTCCCCAGTTGCATTTTAGTTTGTGGTATTGTGTGTAACAAAGTGCTGCTGCCTGAAACCACCGGTGTGTTTGGAAATCGAGTTGTGAAAATGAGGCAAAAATGTATGGTGGCATCATCTCTAGACCCATCTTAGAGATGAAAAGATGACGTGTGTGTTTATGTGTGTATATATATTTATTTAAACTGTGATACTCAGAGTTTTTCTAATATGTGAAAGAATGGAGCATGGATTGTGTAGCTACAAGTTTTTAATAAAAGCGTCAGAGATTTGTCTGTTCCATTTAGATTTTGCAACTCATCCCGAGCACAGGTTGTATCAGCCAAGAGAACAAGATGCCTGAAGTCCTTTCGTTCCTTCCTTGGTTATTGCTTGGTAATAGCAGCCTCACACGAAGTCAAAAGCTCTGCAAAGCACCTGGGAGTGTATTTTCGGATTTTTTTATAATATTTAGGTGGTGAAACTGTAACCCCATTTAAAAACTCACGTGTCCTTGCAGAGGACCCAAGACCAGGAATCATTTTGTTTATAGTATTCTAATGCTGAACGTGAACTTAAAGGCCTGTGGAAACCATTGACCAAAATGGCTATAAAGACAAGCTAACAAAAACATCTCAAGCTGAGTCTTGCTGAGTCAAAGGGAAGGTATTCAGTCTCCATGCAGCAGGAACAGGTAGGAAGTAACAGCAACTGACTGCATGGCAGAATATTATAGGTGTTTCATGATCTACTAAAACCAGAGTGCACTATGGGACTGGCTGCTCTGAAGGTAGAAATGGTGGCACTTAAATCAAAATAACGTGCAGTAAAAAGCAAGGGTAGGTGATGGAATTATCAATCAGTTTTACAGCAACTTAATAAAATCCACAGGGTTAGTGTACGGGGTAAGGATGTAAGCAGTAGTTTAATAACATTGAAGGGCAAATCATAAGTTGATTAAGTGGGAATGGAATTCAGTAAGAATTACTGCCTGATGGGGAGAAAAGTAGCTCCTGAAAGAGCAATAAATAGATCTGGTTTGTCACTTTTCACGCACGTAAGGTGTACTTGCAAATAAGCATTGTTCTGAAGCAGTGATGAGCAGTAGATGGTAATGTGAGAAAATTCCAAACCAGAGGAAAAAAATGTATATATTTTTATATATATTGATTTTGGTCATCAGTGTATCTGGCCATAAAACTTCTGTTGGCAGTCCTGTTGCTCTCCTTCCTCTGTACAGCCCACAAGGGAGCTCAGCAGTGGATGATGACTGTGTTATTTACTGATAATGGGTTTGCTGAAACTGTCATTTTAAACGATGGCACTGTTAAGGAAACTTTTGCTTCACCTAAACGCACAGTTGTTTAGTAACTTCCAAAGTGCAGATTGGCAATCCTATCTGTTTGCAGTGTTGCAGTTCTTACAGTCAAATTTAAGAATACTTTCCCAAATACTTTGAGCTGTAAATCTTTAGTAAAAGTGCCCACATATTGTCTGTATTACTTCTCCTGTGATTGATCTCAGCAAAAGAACTGTATTGGTGGTAAAAAAAAAAATAATAAAAAAATAAAAATAATAAAAAATGTTTGCCAATTTATTTCTGAGGCTCAAATTTACTGTTTGTGGTGTTGAGTATATAATGATACTGTGGAATTCAGTGAAGGTGATGTAAGTATATGATAACTTTACAAAAGCAGAATTAAATCAGCCTCAAAGCTGAGTGAAAATTCACCTTTCTCAGGCCCTTACTTGGACAGGGCTCCCTGAAATAAGCTATGAGTGATTTGGTCTCACATGTGGGTGTTGGGAGTGTGCTGAAGGTATGAGGGAGAGATGACCAATGCTCTGCATCTTGGTAATGAAACCCTATCTACTGAGCCTTTAAATGAATACCCATCTCCTTTTTTATTATTATTTCCAAGAGTTTTCAGTATAACTGTCAAAAAAGCAGAAATCTTTGGTCATGGGAAATGCAGCAGGGCAATTGAATATACGAGTTATGCAATGTAGTTAAGTGTTTTCGAGAATAAACAGCAATTTAAATGATTTAAGGATTTCAGTTGCCTATTATGCTCATGCAAGCTGTGATTTTTGTGTTGACTGATCTCTCTCCTTTTGTAAAAGTGGGGTTTTCAGCACAGGCTGGTTGTGGGCTGCCTGTGTGCTGAAAGCTGGGTGAGCCCTTCTTGAGTGCAGGCTGCACTATCATCAGTGCAGCATTTAATGCTAGCTTTCATGAGAGCCAGTGGGAGCCATTTTACATGAGCAAACCGGGGTAGTTTAGCCTGAGAAAAGAATGAAGGATCCATTTTCTGGGGTTATTTTCAGGGCATTGTGCTGGAACTGGTCAGAAGATGTCCTGGGAACACCGAGTGCAATAACCTTCCTTAAGGAGCTATGAATCAGAGCAGTGCACTCTTGCAGAATGTGACTGACAGTGTGCCAGCATGTTCTGGAATAAAACTAAGCATAGATTTTCACTAGAGTGAGTGACAATTGCTAGATATCATGTGGTGAGTACAGAGGTATTGCATCAACAAGGTAATGCAAAGCTTATTTTGTATGGGACTGAGGGGTTATTAAGAACATCTGACTGCTAAGTGGGTGGTTGGATTGCTTTTGGTACGCACGTCCCTCTCTACTGCATGGGCAAGTCCTGTGATCGTGGAAGCAACTCCAATCATGGGATTCCATCTGGGGATTGCACAGCTGCATGGCACTTGCAGCAGCCTTATTCTGGGCCTTCAGATGGGTCACCAGCAGCTTGCTTTGGCCACACTACAGCTGGTGGCAGGGCAGGGGTCTCACTGGGGTGCAGGAGGAGTTAGAGAAGTTAACGCAGCTTTGAAAAGCCACTTGAAAGAATATTTGAATGTTTTGTTCACATTCAGAGTAGAGTAAGCTTATCTCAACTGAGAGGAGTACCAGAGGAAGGAGTTCTGCTCAATTAGGTAAGGGCTAGCATGGCAAATGAGGCAAAACAGAGGTGAGGCTGAGGTTGTAAAGGGACTCTGTGGCAGCAAGAGGCAATCTGACCAGTGAAAAATAAGTGTGGTACCGCTCTTCATGTTCTTCCAGTGCTCTTTGGGTAAAACGGTGTCATAAGGGACCACTTTGGCAATTATTTGTTAGCATCTGTAAAAGCAATCTTTACATGTAGTCATGAGAGACATCTAATGTAGAAACATCTCAAATGGAGCAGGGCTTGGAGTGATGGCAATGGTAACATGAAGGGTCCTTATGTTACTTGGAGAGGGAGCATGCAAAGGAGTTGTTTGAATCTCCAGCTTTCAGAGTTAGTATTCTGTTTTATAGCATAATCACCTTTTCTCATCTTCTCAGGGGTCTGTCAGAAGGAAGCCACACCTTAGCTACAGGCACAGAGAATATCTTTAGGAAGAGGGGTTGTTTCAAGGCCAGATTGGGGTTGCTTTTTTGCCAAGTGAATTTTTGAAGAGAGAAAGAAGTGTTAATGTGCTAACACCCAGAGGAACTCTCTCTGCAACAGCTTGTTTATTGCTCCAGCTGCTCTGCATGAAGAGGAAAAGGGATGAAATCTTGCTCTGTGTGGAACAGTGCACCCAGAGGGAAGTGGTGCAGCTTCACACCCACCTCTGGGTTCTGCTGCTCAGCCTTCATCACCCTGCAGGAGGGCTGTTCCTGTGCTGCTGCTCTGTGTTCTGGTGGGATAAATGAGCACCAAAGCAGGCCATGGTTTGGAATCCAAAGTGGCAAATTTTACTCTTCAAAGAAACTCGCATTTTTAATTTTTTTTTTTTTTAACAGAGGTTTGGAATTGAGCAAGGAAACAGTAAAATTGGGAAAGGGAGGGAGGATAATCACTAAGGAGTTTTTTGTCAGCCCTTTGGTGCCTTTATATATGCTCCTTTAGGAGATATGCTCGGCTCCACACGCAGCAAGATTTTAAGCAGATTAAGGAACACTATTTTAGATTTCCAGAATAAAATACTGAAGTGAAAGTATGTTTCTGCCCGTGTGGAGCATTATGGTTTCATGTACGTCATTGTTCTTGCCCATGTGAAGTCTCAGATCAGTGAATCTGAATTTTTGTCAGAGGATTCATTGTAAACTTATGAAATGCATTTGTATCTCATCCTTTGAAAAGCTGACAGTCTCAAGTCTTGCACTTTATTATTACTCCACAGTCTTAAGAAGGCACTGATACAGAATAATATCTCTAAAAATTCAGGTAGGTTGGTTTGTGTCGGTGTATGTGAATTCTCACAGAGATGTTTTCCTTTTGAAATGTGTACAGCAATCATTTTCAATTTGCTGATTTAAAAATGCATGCACTGGCAGCAGCGTTGAGTTCTTTGGGAAGCACAGTGGAGATTTGTCAGGGAAGTGTTCAAGGTTGGGGCACACAAAGTAGTTTTTGTTGGTACAGCGCATGTGCTAAAGAATAGCTTTAGCTGACAAGTTTTAGTCAAACACCCAGTAATGCCGTGACGTGTCAGTGCCTGGTGCGAAGTGACTCACTCTCTATAGAAATGTAAAATCGCATTATAGAGTCCAGAGTCTTGCACTTTATTTGTATATGGACAAGAATTTCCTTTGTCCACAACACTATGCTTTTCTTCAATATCTCTATGCGTTTAATTCATTCCCACTGACACCATGCTGGGTCCTGGTGGATGCATCATCTCATGCAGATCAGATGTTTAGTTGGTAAAGTTGTCCTCTGTTTTCTGGAGGTTCAGCATTTTCCTGTCCTTTTCCACTTTCTATCAGTGACTGAAGGTGAGGTGTTGTTGTCAAACTGAAATGGCTTTTTCGTAATATGCAAAAAACAAACAAACAAACAAGCAACGGCCTCAGAGCTGCATTAATTTGGGTTTGTCTGGTGTTATTTCTTGTTCTATGAGCTGTGATGAGTGGGAAAGGTTATCAGATGCTGCTTTGAAGAACCGTAGTGAGAAGTCATCAAAAGACCACATGCATGCAGGCAGCCTTTCTGTGCAGAGCTTTGTGCCGTGGCACAGGTGAAGGCTTTAATTAGGAAAAGGATACTGCTCTCTAGAACGGGTGTATATTTTGGTACACGTAAGTTGGACTTACCAGCAGAAAGGAGTAGGAGGCGTAGAAACCTGAAAACTCTGGGTTGGCATCGGGAAGAGCTCGGTTTTTGGAATGTACTTCTCAGTGGTTTTGCTGCCCCCAGAGTTCAGTAGCCCCCGAAGGCACTGAGGGGAAAAGCACTGTGGTTTAGAAATTCTTACATGAAGCCTGTGTTGCTTTTTCATCACGCTGATGTGCTCAAATAGCTAAAGTTACAGAGCTGGTGGGGGCCCTGAACATACCTCCCCTGCACAGGTGTCTGGGAAGGATATTGAGGCTCATTCAGATGCCAGGTTTGAGGCACTTGGAATGATGGTTCACCACGTCTGAAGGAAAGACTTTGGATGTGACTGCATGTCACAGCTGTAGAGCTAGGCAAATTGGCTATGCCCAGATTCAGCTGGTTTAAAAGGTGGCGGCACCTAAAGATAAACGTCCATCCTCAGAACAGTGATTGCGCTGCAGCGGATGGTCTGGGGACATAACTAGCAAGTTCTGATAACCTTTGGGTGGTCCAGCTCTTTTGTCGGGAACTAGAGAGGGTGGAAACCCCCCCGTGCTTGAATTGCTCTTTGTTGGAGCTCAATTGCTTTGGCCAGTGCTCTTTGGAAAAGCGAATGCCAGCCCTGTGCAGTTGCGCTGTGCTAGCACTCTGTTGCTGTAATCAAGCTGCTGCTTGGTGACAGCTGCTCTTTTTTTTTTTGCCTTTAATCGTACAACACATTCCTTTTCATGTGATTCAGTATCTAGTTCATCAACTCCATGCTAATGTTGAAAATGAATAACAAACATGTAATTAGGAAGCCTACAACTGTATGTTGTAGGAAAGAAAGAAAAGGCAGCACTGTTGCAATGACAGTTGAGGGTCTTGCCAAAATTATCTGCATATAATTACTGATTGTTTAACATTTTTTTTTTTGTTGAAGCTTAGTAGAGAAAATGGTATTAAACGAATAGTGTATGCATTTTAAGAGGGAAAAAAAACAAACCAAAACATCTTGTAGCCCTGTAGAAGTGGTGGAATACATTCCTTAAAACATTTTCTGCTCAAATATTAATCATGATGTATGCTTCTAGCTCGTGTATTTGTCTAGTAATTTTAACTCGCGTTGCTCCAGGGTCTGACTTAAAGCTTAAATCAAAACATGTTTTGCTGACAGATCTGAAGGCAGGAGGAGACTCGAGTTCCACTTCAAATCTGAAGAATTGAATGCATGATGACAGTGCTTTGTCCAAGTGACAGACCTCCAACCGGAGTCCTCCACTCGTGCAGATGATCAAGAATTTGGGCCATACTGCTTCTCTGGAACCTGGCATTGCAGCACTTTATAAGCTGTTTGGCACATAGTTTAGGCAGTTAATATAACCAGTTGCACTTATCTGTTGTGTCCTTAAGTTCAAGCGCCCGTGTGTCTGTGGGAAAGCGCTTCTGCCATTTAAAGGCAGAAGGTCAAAGTTAATGAAACAGTCATAAACAGTGTGTATCATTGTGATAGAAACAAACGCTGATAAGTAGTAACTTTTTGAGGAAAGGTTTATTACAACCCTCCTTGAAAGCAAAGACAGCTCTCTAGGTGTTTCTCTTTATTATCTGTTTTTCAAAATATCAGCAAGAACGTAGTCTTCTCTGGGATGCTTGTTACAGCGTTTGCTGTCCTGGGACTCTTCATTCCTTCAACCTTGAGTTAGAGACTGTATAAATTAAGTGTAATCCAGTCTTTCACTTCAATAAAAGAGCATAGGTATGAACTTGAGCAGAGTACTGGAGAGAACAGAACTATGTGCAGCTCCTTCTGGGGAAGGCTGATGAGAGAACACTTAGAGGAGAAGGCGGGATGAGTTATCATCATTTATGTGATTTTAATTATGAACAGTTTCATAGGATGAATACATAATGCTGGCAAAGCCAGAAGGGACATGTGTGTCTGGAGCAATTCCTCAAGGCCTCATTCATAAGGTACCCCTATTAAACACAAAGCAGGCTCTTGCTGTGTGACTGTAAATCTCAAGGTAGGAAATTGGTGACTTAAGAAAACAGTTTACAAACTGTTGAATGAACATCTACTGCTAACCTGTCTAATAGGCATGGAATTACATCTGCACTGCCAAAAATGTGTGTCCATCAGATTTGCAAGCCTTTATCAATTTATATCAAACACTGAGGTGGAAGAGAATTTAGAGATAAAAGCCAAGTTACTTTACCTCTGCTGTTTAAACCTGAATTGACTAACTTAACTGGTATAAGAATGGCCTTACATACTTACCATGAATTTTGTTCCAGTTGAGTTTGTGTCAATATACATAAATATAGAATCATAGGTTGGAAAATCATTAAATGTAGAATCATTAGGGTTGGAAAAGACCTCTAAGATCTTCAGGTCCAACCGTCTACCTGCCACCAATATTGTGAAATGACCACATCCCTCTGTGCCACATTTCCATGGCTTTCCAACACCTCCAGAGATGGTGACTCCACCACCTCCCTGGGCAGTCCGTTGCAGTGCCCAACTGCTCTTTCAGAAAAGTTGTTGTTCCCAATATCCAACCCGAATATATAAATGAGCTTTTTATCTTTTATATATATATATATAATGTTGTACAGGTTCCTTGAATTCCTTTTCTAATTTATGTACATTCATTGCAATAAAAACAATACTATAGTGAAATAAAACATTATATTACTATTTTCACTGTAGTATCATGGACCTGTTTTTCAACACTTGTATTTGCCTGTGCAAATACAAACCAACAGTCTGTAGGAAGAGACTTAATACATAGGAGCTCATCTTATCTGTAGTTACAGAGTATGTCAAGGAATTTATATAAGCAATATCTTATATGGACGTTGCTGTATGTGTGGTATTTTGAAAGGTACAAAGACACCTGTCTGATAAGCCTTGGCCATATTTCTAAGAAAGAAATGAATGGGGACTCTGCTGTCCCAAACAAGATACATTGTGAAAATATGCTGTCAATATTACAGTTTCTAATAAGAAGCAGCAAAGCACTTCTCTTCCTGCCCTGTGTCACTGTGCTACTGGCTGTGACTTGTAGTCATAGGAAACTGTACTGCTGTATTTGCAGTAGCAATACATTGTGGGGTGAAGGTACAGAAAAAGTAACTTTAAAATAAATTTAGAAGTAACGAGTGATGTGTTTTGCTTGGAGACTGTGGCAGCTCAGCAATACTTGGTTTGGTTTGGTTTCAGTCTGTTGTGAATACACGCGTATCCCAAAATGAAATGGAACCAACTAGAAAAAGGAAAAACAAATCTTGCTGCAGTGGCTCTAATCTCCAGCTGTTTTTGGAAGGTAAATGAGGAATATTAACCGTACAAAAGCATAAGCTGTAAGTTGGCTTTCTCCATCTGTCTACAAGGAAGAAAATCAGTGTTGTTTGTTTAAGCTGGGTTTGGGTCTTGCTCTGAAGATGGAACAAAGTGCTTTGCTTCGTATCTGGGCTTGCACACTGGAGAATGGCTTTTGCCTGACATCTGAGCCCACAGATCATGCAGCAGAGTGTGTTGTTGGAGTGCTGTGATAAATAGTTTGGACATAGCTATGCTGATAACTTTATTTTTGCACTATATGAGATGGACACAATAAGTACATTGTAACAAGACCAAAAACTTGCTGTGATCAAAACCAGCCTTTACGTTTTTACACCAGCACCTCTTTATCCCATTCCAATCCTACTGACTTCAATGTAAGAAAAGTCATCTTTTCCTTTGAAATTTCTGTGGTTCAGCGATGTCAATATTTTGTGTGTGAACTATGCTTGAGCATCCATGGGAAATGGGCTCTAGATGGCTGTAACACTAAACCTACAGTATCCTGGAATCTGTTTCATGAAGCCATCTATTTGAACAGCTATTTGTGGAAGAAAATTAATAGGAAAGATTTATTTTTATGTTTCTCTGTGTGCACATGATTTGTGTGGGGTTGGAACAGGGGCTTGCAAATACCACAGATGGAGAGAGAAATGTGTGTCATAATAGAAAGGGAACTCTAAGAAATCAAGAAGAGGCAAAGAGGTAGAAGTCATACAGAGGGGTAAGACAACTAGGAGAAGGATAGACTAAATGGAAAACCAGTACTGGGAAAAAGAGACTAAACTGGAAGGCAAACAGGTGAATGTAAGGGGTTAATATGGTTATTACTAGCCCTAAAATATACGAAGAATGTGTGAAAACTATAGAAAGGGACTTGAATTCTCCTAATTTAAATGGTGATGGGGAGAAAGAGATGTGCAGAGCTACCAGTGATCAGTGCTTGGCTTGCTTAATTTCTCTCAGAGAGAAAATCTGCAAAGCTTAAAAGAAATACTCAAGAGATAGGAGAAGGTGACAGCTCTGCAATTATGCACTGTGATGTGAGGAGAGCATGCAAATAGGGCTGCCAGGAAAACCTGACGTGGGAGTTTAGTACCTTAACAGGACTGACTGCCCCTGGCACAGAGCTGCATGTAACGCAATCGTTGTCTGTGGTCAAGTGAGTTTCTTGTTCATCCTTTCTCTGCTTCTTGTTTCAGTTCTTAAGCAGTCCATGAAGATGATGATACTCTAACAAAGACCAGGTTTTGGCCCTAGAATTTGTGTATTTGGCATTGATTTAACCTTGGTGGTTCAGAGAAACTCCAGTTTTGCTTTCTTTTCCCCAGTTTGTCTACTTGGTCTTGCACTGGGAGCTTCAGTGAGCTTTTAAATGTCAGGGGGGTTCTGTGGGAACCCAGCTGGTTCTGTCTAGGGAATGTACTGGACTGCTTGCATCCCTTCTTGCCAGGGACACCTTTCATCCCTGTGCCTATTTTCCACTATCAGAGCTGTGCTGGCTGTCCAAGGATGGTCAGTACAGCCATGGAGCAATTCTTGCAAAGGCTTGGAGAATGGGATCCTCAGGCTGAAAGGAGAGTTTGCCGCAAGCATTAGTTAAAGCAGAGCTAAACTCTTACAGATTCACAAATAAAATATAAAATTAAAGTGCTAATTTTTAAATAGGATTTCAAATGAATTGACTTTGAAGCGCTAAATGTTTAACCCTTACCAAAGTTATGGTTTCAGCCAATTTCTTGTAAAGCTTTATTCTTCCAACTCTGGCGCTAGTGATATAAGTAAGAGAAGTGCCAAGTTGAGCTAATTTTACTAGCGCAGATGACTGGGATTTGAGAGGTAACAAAAGGAGGAGGGGGAGGAAAATCCCAGAAGAAATTTCTGAATCTGTTGCAGGAAAAGAGCGATGTAGGAAATGGAAGGTCTTATAATTTAGTATTGTTACACGTGCCTCTTGTGTAGATAGGACTGCCATCAGATCACAGTTTCTTTGCGAAACGTGTCTGTTCATTTGAACTAGCAGAGATCTTATGAGCTGTGAGCCATCCGTCTGAGCTCTGTGTGTGAGCTGTGGATCTCCCGGAGTGTCATTTTCAAACGTGTAGTTTACTTTTATGGAAATGTGTTTGCAGGTTGTCAAAATGATTACTTCACATCCTCTGTGACTTCTGGTTCTGCTAAGTTGTGTCTGCACACATCACAAAAAAAAAGTACCCACTGCCTGTGCAGCCATTATTTGTGATTATAAATAAGGGAACCTTCTGCTATGTTTTAATAGAAGAAACACAAGGAGAAAATATCATTTAAGAAGGCATTAAGTGATAATAATAAAGTAATTGTTAGTTTAGCCACTGTCAGCTTTTTATGACTTGAATCTGAAATTAAACAGAGCTCATGTTTTGGCAGTGTTCTGAGTTGGGTGCACTTCTGAGTCTCATGAGCCAGCCTTCTAAGAAGTATTTAAATGCCTGGAGATTTAAATAAGCACGTGGTGAGATTTTCAAAAGCATCCGGGCCTCAAATGCCTCTTGGGTTTCATGTATGTGTGTGAAAGCTGTTGATATTGGTGAGGCCTCACCTCGAGTACCGTGTTCAGTTTTGGGCACCTCAGTACAGAAGGGACATGGAGGTACTGGAGCAGGTTCAGAGAAGGGCAATGAGAATTGTGAAGGGCTTGGAAAATCAGCCCTGTGAGGAGAGGCTGAGGGAGCTGGGGCTGTTTAGTCTGGGGAAGAGGAGGCTGAGGGGAGACCTTATTACTTTCTTCCAGTACCTGAAAGGTGCTTACAGTGAGAGAGGGGTAGGCCTCTTCTCAGTGGTGACAGGTGACAAAACGAGGGGAAATGGCCTCAAGGTGCACCAAGGTAAGTTTTGGTTGGGCATTAAGAAACACTTCTTTACAGAAAGGGTGGTTAAACATTGGAATAGGCTCATGGAGGTGGTTGAGTCACCATCCCTGGATGTGTTTAAGAGCCGTTTGGATGTGGTGCTCAGAGACATGATTTAGCAGAGGGTTGTTAGAGTTAGGGTACTACAGTTAGGCTGCCGTTGGACTTGATGATCCTTGAGGTCCCTTCCAACCTGAGTAATTCTATGATTCTCTGATACATAGAATCATGATTCTATGCTCTTTTGATACAAAAGCACACTCAGTTTGATAGGAAATAGCATTCTATCCCAGTCTGATGAGCTACTGAGCTATTTCAGAACTGCTGTTTTGCTCATGTTTTTCTTTCCTGTCATTTTTTGTTCTATTCTTTTAATAGAATCAGAACATAGATGGCATTCTTCAGGGAAAGAATGGTGATTTGATGCTGGCATTCTAGCTGGCCAAAAGCATCAGTTTACCTCAAATTCAATCAGGTACTTAGCTTTCCATTTCTGTCTCTAAATTCCTGACATATTAGGAGCTTAATGTTTGGTTATCTGTACCAACTTGCTTCTCACTTCTTCTGGAACTTCAAAACCTATAGCAGTGGTGACATGTGGTTCTTGCTTAGAGCAGAAAGTCTGAAATCCAGGACTATGAACAAGCACAATTCTCAGTGTACAGACATTCTTGTGAAAGTCTGGATTACACAGTCTGTATTTACTAATACTTTAGCTAAGTTTTGTTAATAAGGTTAGTTATAAGGCTGCCTGATCACTCACAGGGTCAGCTGCATACAGGATTTTAATTATTGACCAAGTAACAATAAACATTCAGCATTCCTGACCCTACTTCAAATTCTCTTGCTGGCACAGACCTCTTGCGTCCAGCTTTCTGCAGAATAACTTGAAGGAGTTGTTAGGGCTGCAATGTGCAATCTGAAGTTTCATGGAATATTATATATGAGAAATAAATTAGAGCACAGGAGTCTTATGGGATGAAATCCAAGTGTAGCTGTCAGAGAAAGTAGATGTGAAAAAACCTGATTTTTAAAAGTACAGCAAGAAGCAAATGGAGCCATGAAGATACTTCATTAGAGGTTACTACTGATTTGATAAACTTCAGGACAACGACTGACACAGTGTATTGTGTTTACCCCTAACTTATTTGCTTAATTCCCATCACTTCACCTCACTCTATGAGCTGTAACTGTTTCATTAGATAACAAGGTATTGCTTCATTTTTTGCCCCTTGGTTTAGAGGTGAGGATTTTCCAAAGCACCTCCACAGAATCTCCCAGGTCTGTTCAGATCTCTGCTTTTCTTTTCTCTGTTTCTTTTTTATTTTGATTGAAAGAACAGGAATAAAAAAAAATATTCCATGTATCTCAGTCACAACAGCAGGAAGAATGGCAAAGTTGCCAGGAACTTGCAGAAACGGCCCTTTCGTATGCACAGTACCAGCAGGTCTTTATGTAAAGCACTCATTAGTTTTGTCAAAGCAGTATGCCCTTCTCTTTTGAAAAATTCCTGTTGTGGTAACATTCCCAAGTGGCAGAAACTTTAGTTTTAACTATGCAAAAATCTCTGTTGGTTGATCAGCTCATTGCTCTCTTAACATTCTTTTCATCTTTTTCTTTTTCACTTGTGTAAATCCTTCTCGAAGAAAAGGTGGCACTCCTCAGCCAGTAACCTCATTTATGTCGTGCTCTTGCATTCAGTGCATTTTTCTTCTTCATCGTGGTTTCCTAAGCAAATAAATCTTGGATTAAGTACATTTTAAGATATACCGAGTTGTCTTCAGCAGTTCTTGTTCGCATGAATTGATTTTAAACTGGGGGAGATCGCAGTAAGTGCTGCGTACAGAACTGTATGTAGAATTGAAGTCAGTGGGAATACTTAATACCTGGCTATGAGGTTTTGAGTTTCTAGCACCATTAATTTTACAGCAGAACCTGCAATTGATCAGTCAATTAAACATATACATGTATTTTCTCTTTCTTTTTTCCTTTCTCCTGTTTTTTTTCCTGAAAGAGATAACGTGGGTTATCTCTATGACTTGCATTTAGTTTGCCTGCCAAAACTCCTGCATCAGCATCAGCAAGGATGTAATTGCTCAAAAGTTTTTGCAGGTATGAGAGCTTGCCAGGGCTTTCTTGATCCCAGAATACAAAGCTTGCACAATTTGAGCTTTCTTGCTAAATAAAGCTGAGCTGCCACTTTTGAGCCATTGCCAGAGCTGTACAGTTGCAACTCAGCCCCTGTGCCTTTGGTTGACTCAGCATGGCAGCTGCAGGCCTTGCATTCCATGTTGTCAATTGAGAGGGTTTTTTTTTTTGTTTTTTTTTTTTTTTTTTAATAGAGTATGGAGAGTTCTGATGGACTGAGTCCATTCTCGCAGATGCTGGCAGCTGCAGGGCTGTCTGTAGCAATTGCAGCTGCCTGCTGCATGGGCTTTCCCTGCACTTTGGGTCATATCCAGCTGTGGAAGACTGGCTTGCATGGAACCTGTTAAGGGCAAGGTGCTCGTGGCTGACTTGATGTCACAGCACAATGTCACTGTGCAGGAGATCTGCAGATCCCTGTTCCCTGCGAGTCACACACAGACAGAATTCCCTTATGTTCCTCTTTGCCTTTTGTGTGCTTTCATACCTCAGTTCATCTGTCTTCCTAAAAATAACTATTGCAACCTTGTGGGTTCTGTTTGTGTCAGAAACTACAAATAACTAAATAAAGGGTTTGTATATATCAGCAAGATAATAATGTTCCTTATGATTACAAAAGCTTTACTTATTGTTTGTTGAACTTTGTGTGTGTTCCAGAGATCTCTTCTTAGAGTAGGTAACATTTGTCTTGGGAAGCAGTCCCTGGAGATTTTGGATATCCTTACAGAGATGTGGGCCTTGTTTGTTTGTTTTTAGTACAAAATAGAATTCCTACAAAAGTCTGTGCTCTTACAGTGAAGTGGAGCTCAGTTCTTATTTTTCATACTTATAAATACTCCAATTTAAAAAAATACAATTTAAGAAATATTTCAATGAAACGTATCTTAGCAAGTCCTCAAATACAGCACATCTCTGTTTTTAAATGCCTTACCTGTGTGTGCATGTGTGTATATACGTATATTTAAAACCTACATTCCTCTTTGGTATTTTGATTTTTGTTTCTTACTGGGACAGGATTTGCTGGTGGATCCATCACAAATCTCCAAGTAAAGCTCAGACACCCTCAAGACCATGAGCATAGCCATGAGCTTTGCTTGAACTACAAACACGTTAGCTCAGAATTTCTATTTCTACTTGGAGTATCTGGGAATAGAGCTCTTTGGTAAAATGCTGGGATGTGAATTCCTGTGGCCATGGATGTGTTCCTGTGAAGCTCTGGTTCAGCTGTATGTGATGGGCAGTTAGAGATTCATTCCACTGAATGTAACACCTTTTTGTCTTTCTCCCCGCATTCATGTAAAAATGCAGCAACTACTACCATAATGTTGTTTTAATCTTTATGTTTGCAAATATGATTGTAATTTTTAATTAGTGTTAACATCTCACACATTCAGAAACCTTGTATTACATTTTAGAGTTGTAGACAAACTGTTACCCTCGCTTCTTAAACATCTACGTATGAGCACTATTAATTTCAGAGAAATTTTATATGCTGACATGGCCATGAGAGCAGTAACAAGCATTTTATGTTCAGGGACATCTTCCTTTCCTCCCTTATTTGCATTCAGCAGCAGTAGGGCCTCGTTAGGTTCTTTTTTCTTTTTTTTTTTTTTCCTCCAAAAAATATTTCTCACTGTTGCTGTCAGAAATGATTGCGACTGATTCCCCAAGTGCTTTGGAGAAATCAGTGCTGGTGTTGCCTGAAATTTAGTAGGAAAAAAAGCTGTCAAGTATTTCTTGAAAAGGTGCTGGCCCTCTGAGCTGATACAGTGAAGTACTGAGCCCTCTGGTCTTGGTCCTGCAATGCACATAAGTGCCTGTTAAAGTGCAATCCCGCGTAGCTGATTGTGGGAGCTGGGCCAGAGTGCTCTATATTTGCAAAACAAATATATGCACTTTGTAGAAGACCCCTAATTTATTTTTTGGGGTGGAGTAAATCTTTTCTTTCGAGTATACCAGAGCAATAATATTCCTGTTTTCTCTGAAAACAGAGCGTACTGAGGCAGCAAGGGGAGTTGTTGCCATTGTTCAGTGCTTAGCCCCTGAAATAAGAGGTCGTTGGATTTTCTCCAAAGCATTTGGATGGCGTGAGCTGTCAGTATAGCTAAAGGAATGTCCTCAGGTACATTTCTGTAATCTTTTTTCCCGGCTGTATTTTTCCAAGAGCCTGAGAAAATGTTTGTTTAGGTGTAGAGTATTCATTTTCATTTGGAGATGATCCTCCACATTCTGTGGCTCCAGGCTTGTTGTGTCTGCACGGCTGTGGGCCCCTTCCTGGGACATTCCGTGTGCAGGTTGAGACATCTGAAGAGGCCGTTGTTCTCATACCTGCTTGGTGCTGGCATCCCCTGCTGCTGTTCCAGGAGCAAAGAGCACTGTCTCTTTTGTTCTTTGTTTAGGTCTGTCTTGGAAATGTGCATCCTAATTTAGCTTCTCAGTTCAGGGCCATGGGAAGGAGGAAAAACAGCAAATATACATTGCGCTGTAGGAGGAGTCTGGAAGCACAAAACAGAGGATGACAGATGTTTGAAGTTAAAGTACTTTTGATCTGGAAAAAAGTCTGGCATCTTGGTTCTGCAATCTGAATGAATGCTGTGGAAAAGGGAAAGAAATAATCCTTCTCCTCTCAGGAGGGCAGACACTGCAAGGAGATTCTACTTCAGCCAGAAGAAATCCTGCCAGCCACCTTACTCTCACCATTGTTTATGATAGGCATATCATTTAATAAGGTTCTTCAGAAAGCTGTTAGTATTGCCATGTTGCATTAAATCTTCTGTAACAGCTTAACACCAAACAAAACAATTACGTGGCTTCGGGGCAAGAACTGAAAGTTTTAATGATTTATTAAGAGAAACGTAGCTATTATGTGTTAACCATACAGGAATGTAGAATTTAGCTGTATTTAAAGATATGCCTTAATATATTTGTGCACTTTGGCCCAGTAAAATGTTTCTGTGGGAAATGTAGCCATATAGTTATAATATTTCCTGGCTTTCTCTGTATTAACTTTGGGATGAATCTACTACTTTTCCCAACTGATTGCTTATTTCCGTTTTTATAGAGAAAGTATTTTCATATCTTTGGCTTTTTCGTTAGAAGATTTTTTTTTCTGCCTTAAATGTAGGTTTTGCCTCCTGGGTTTGATACTGTGCATATTTATGGCAAACAAATGATTTTTCCATCCCATTAAAGTTTCAGCAGATAATTTCAACAACCGATTCTGAACAAATTAAATGCTGTTACTTGGTGAAGGGTCATTAAAAACTCTCTGGTCTTTAATAGGATGCAATACCTTTCTTTCAGTCCTTAAATAGTTTTTGATGATTTCTCTGCCAGTACTGGACAAGACAGTTGCTGGCTAATTAAGGACTTACTCAGCTACTGTTGGAACAAGTGGAGTTCAAGAACAAAAAAACCCTGTGATAGTTCAATTATCTGTTGCAAAACAAAGGCAAAACAAATGGAAAAGAAGGTCAGAGCATGTGTGCAGGCATTTATTGGCTTGGTAAGAATCGTATCAACTGGTGTCACAAAATGCCCAGTGGATATATAAGAAATAGGGTAATTGTTCTGAGATTTTTATCAGCTCTCTATTGGTCTTCAGTCTTTCTGGCAGTTTCTGGCATTCAGTAACCTTCCTTAGCGAAATGGGAAACAGAATAGTGTTTAAATTTAGTGGATGCAATATACAAAGCGTTGGAAAGGACAGCATTTTTTTTTTTTTCTGGGCATTTTCACAGCCCCTGTGAAAATGGAGAAGTTCACCATTCTTGTGCACTTAAGAGGTACAAATCTTAGCATACTCCAAATAAAAAGCAGTAAAAAATCAGATGGGACCTTGAGACCTTTTTCATTTAGTTTTGTTGAGGCGTGGGCTTCAGTTTAAACTGAAGATAATTTGTGTGATAGACCCTTACTTCATCACGAGATGAGAGAAGAGACAAGAGAAGAAAATTGCATTACCTCAAAGAAATTAAAGTAACGAAGAGATGTGAGAATAAAATCTAGATATTATGTTTATGGAAAAAAAAGTTTTCTCAGAGAATTTGGAATAGAAATTCCTAAGAAGATAGATATTTGCAGGTTTCTAAAACTAACAGAACTGCAACTTGCATTTTGTTGGATATACAGATCTCAAATAGAAATAATAGCTGAAGTTTTTTTAACCAAACTCCTTTTCTTCTTCAGATTTGCCTTCCCAGTAAGTTTCACACTGAGCCCACAAGATCTTTTAGATTATCTAATACAACATCCTGTTCAATTCTTCATTCCTACTAAGACTAGTATGCTCTAGCAAGAAGTTATGGCAAAGGATCGCTTGTGTACAATCTGTACTGTTTCTTTATTCAAAAAGGTCTTCTGTCTTGCAGGGCCTACAGGTTTTGTAGTGCACTGTTACTTGGCAGTTCGCTGTTGTGGTACCTCTCTAAGTCTCAGCAGATCAAGTGCGATGGAGGGAGCAGGGCCAACACCTGAGAGGAAGAAATCTTTATCATTTCATAGGTGTGGAGCTGTTTTCTGGGCACAAATACTGATCTAGAGGAACTCTAATGAGTTTCACCAGAAGCATGACCGATGAATGGCATTAGCTTCAGGCCCAGCAAAAGAGCAGCAAGGTAATGGTGGCCACTGTAGTGTGAAGTGGGTTTTTCAGAGGCCCAGCATTTTGGCTCTGTCCCCATCCAGGAGTTCAGCATCATGGCACCTGGTTCCCTAAATTGGAGGTAAAGGTGAGGATTCTTCCCATACAGATGAAGTCCTCACAAAGTGTGTGCTTTATGTGCCAGCCGCGGTTTTGCCTTTGAGTTGTCACATAAGAACTGATCGGTATTCCCTCGTAATTACACCGCTCTGTAGTAAAAATGTGCCAACTTAGGTTCAAAGCATTTTGCAGCTTGATACAATGCATCTAGATGATGCTTAGCAGATAGAGAAGTAAATCTTGGCAGCTGTCTCCATTTATGCACCCATTTTCAATAACTAATTTGTTATCCTATGACTTTTAATTGAAAGAATAGTAGTGCAAGTTTCACTACTCCTGAATTCAGTATGATCAGAGAAAAAGATCTTTTTTCTGAATTTGAGAATTGTAAAGCAAGTTCTGGTAATATCAATATGAAATAAGCTGTGGTGGTAAAGTCTAATGATAGCCATTTTACAACAGTTTTTACTGCCAGAAGCTCAGAGCAGTTTTTTATAGACTGTAAGGAATCAATCTGGACAGTTGCATTTGCACATCCCTGTAAGTGCGGATTTAGAATCAGCCAGGTATGTTGGGAGGGCCCTCCAGGAACCTCTGCTGCAGCCTCCCATGGGAAGCTCCTTTCAGAGCAGGCTGCCTGGGGCTTTTACCTGTTGGTAGGATTAACTTAACCTCTTCTAGGCCCAGGCACTGCTACCCAGAGCTGTGGGTTCCCCATCCAGGGAGGTGCCCAAGGCCAGGTTGGATGGGGGCCCTGGGCAGGTTGGAGCTCAATGATAATTAAGGTCCCTTTCAACATAAGCCGTTCTGTGATTGTAGATCAGATTGTGATCAGAGAACAAGAGATGCAAGCTGATGTGTAGAAAATCTCAGCTATTCTGTGACCTTCTGGACCTGACTTATGTGCTCTCCTTGTTCCCTGCAGGCTCAACAAGCCCAGAAATCCTCTCCTAAGAAGTGACTCAGAGCTGCTGCAAGTAGTTTCTCTCTTCGTTACTAAATGTAACCCATTTCAAACACAGCGAGGAGTTTTGCAGTGCTTCATAAGAGAAACCAGCGGTACCCACGCAGGGCAGTGTGTGAGCAGGTGAAGGCAGGCAGTGCAGCTCGGTGCCATGGTGTGTCTGGCAGCATGGCTCTGCTCCCACTGGGCACCTTAGCTCTGCAGCTGCAGTCCTGCAAAACAGCACAGGAAGCTGATGGTTTTCCAGTGACTCAATGGAGTTGTTGGGCTTTTCTGTTTGTTTGTTTGCTCTCTGTCAATGCCATTAGTGAGTGAACTTTCTACCCCTTCACTGCTTCTTGTTGAAATGTCCATTTCTTCCCAAGGATGGGACGCTTCATTGTTGTCATTTGGAGCGGTAATTTATTATTAATTATTCTTTCACAGTTGAGCAATCATGCTACAGCACTGCATTTATCCTTTGCCAACACACAGATGGATTATTTGCAATGAGACAGTTTTGGGGAGGTACTGAACGTGGATTTCTGAGCTTCAGCTGAAGAAGGATAATTCCTCTGCTGCCCCCAGCCTGCTGAAGGGGTCTCAGAAAACCACTGATCTGCTCAGTGCCTGCTGGAGAGAAGCAAGATGTGTGAAGCTGTGGAAAATAGCACTGATCATTTTAGGAATTTACGTTACAGAATCACAGAATGGCCAGGGTTGGAAGGGACCTCAAGGATCATGAATCTCCAACCCTCCTGCCACATGCAGGGCCACGAACCTCCCCATTTAATGCTAGACCAGGCTGTCCAGGGCCCCATCCAGTCTGGCCTTGAACACCTCCAGGGACGGGGCATCCACAACTTCTCTGGGCAGACTGTGCCAGTACTTTACCACTCTCTCTGCAAAGAATTTCCCCCTGACATCCAACCTGAGTCTCCTCCCCCTTAACTTAAAACCATTTTCCCTCATCCTACAGTTATCTACCCCTTCAAAGAGTTAGAAAGGTTAGATAATGACACAGAAAAAGGATGCACTGCCAGCATTGAGAAGTTGCCCAGTTTCTGCTGGGCTGCTTTTCACCTTCTGTAAGAGCACCTCTCTCCATCTCATCCCATATCCTCACGTGCACCTGCAGAGATCTGGGCAGTGTCCCCTCCACACATGACCTCGGGTTGCCTCTCTGCGGTGCTGCCTTGCAGCATCAAGGTGATGGCTGTAAGGACTCACTGCTACCTGGGTTGCTTCATCTCTGGTCTGCTCTTGTGTTTGTTCTGTCAGGGCTCTGGGAAATAAATAATCTCTTAAGGTTTCCAGACTTTGGCATATTAAGCATAACAATCACAATTGCTATAGAAGTAATTAGCACCGTGGTTCTCTCTGAACTCACGCTTTCCCTTAAGCAGGTATAATTTTTGGCTGTGTGATAGCAGTGATACTGGTGCAAGGTCAGCTCCCAGCTCTGCTTCATCAGCTCCTCACTGGGTTTTGGCCAGGCAGCACACTCCCAGCACACCTGTGCAGTGCAGGCTGCCATGCAGAAGAGAAGTGCTGTGCTGCAAAGATCCATGACCTATTTTCACATTGTGCAAGTCCCTGAGGCCCTTTTAATACAGTGAGATAAATTCTCTTTTAGAAGGTGCTGAGGATGAGCAGGACACGTGACTGGGGACATGTTTGGTGAATGCCTCAGTCAAGGAGTTAGGCCCAGATTAAAACCATGCTGCGAGCAGTCAGTGCTAATAGTCCATTAAAACTACAATCTATCAGGATAATTCCTGCAAAAATAGGAATTTCTGATTTAAACTTGGTGAATGTGTGTCCTACCACTTGTGTCATCGTGGAGCGATGCTTCAAAGGCTGATTCACACAGGTCTGCCTGATTTTTTTTCATTCTGTTGCAATACAGGTGCCATGCGCTGCAGGAAGCAGACAGCGGAGTGCTGCTCGAGTGCTGATTCCCAGCCATGACCTAGGGCTGCTGTCCGATGGCCTGGAGCTTTTCATACAAAAGTTGGATAATGTTATAGCTATCTAAAGAAGGTTTATTGAAATCCTCTATTTAAAACTAATGCTTTAAAGTTTCTGAAGGATGTGTGGCATTTTTGTTTTCAGTATCATAAACATGCTCAGTCACGCAAGTGATCACGGTGCAGCAGCTTTCACAAGTCTGTTCCATCTGCAGAACTGCGTGGTGTGTTATTCCCATCAGGAGGAATAGACTTTACCCCTAGACTTAATGGCATACAGGACCAGGATGCTTTTAGAGGTAGAGCTGAAAAAATGTGCCCCAAAGGGTTACTCTCACACTCTGGTCACGGTGTCTGAAATATGCTGTGTTAGTTGTGGCTTTAGGGTACAAGCTGTGAAGCATGAGAAGTCATTTTTTGTTTAGCAGCATCACTCCAGTGAACTTTTTGTAAATTCATATCAAGCCTCTTTATTTCTATTGAAATCAGTGTTTTGTTTCCATGGCGAAGGCTTCTCTTCTCTTGCACAGTTGTTACAAATGTTTGCTGTGTTATTTTCTAACCTGGGGTGAATTCTTGTGACTCTTACAGATGTTTATTCTCTTAAAAAAAAAAAAAAAGCAATTTTGTTATTTTGTTGTTGTTTAACTTTTTACAGCTGTTCAGTGAAAAGATAAGTGGAGCAGAAGGAACGAAATTAGATGAAGACTTTCAAGAGATGGAAAGGGTAAGGGAAACAACGTGTGTTTTTCAACATTGTGCTATTGTAGAAAAAGGGAAACAGTGCAGATAAAAGATTTTTATAGCATTTAGAAACATAAATGGGAAGACAGTGTAAGCTCCTGATTTAAATGGCCTTGACCCCAAGACTGTGAGCTAGGCGATTTTTGATCTTTTTCACCTGGTGAGAGAAACAGTCATAGTAACAACTGTTGGGCTGGCAGGAAAACGTAGTCTGGAATGCATAAGCAGTATTCAGCACTGATGAGCCTGAAAGAAAAGTAGCTCCCCCTGTTTTAATAGAAACCTTTCCTCCTTCTGAGTGCTAACTGCCAATTCACATATTTTTGGTGCAGTCTTGTCACAAACATATAAATAGCCATATATTTTAAGCTGCCAGATTTGCTTTATGTATTTTCATAAGCAGCTAGACTAGGATATTTAATCAAACTATAAATTTTTAGTAATAGATTTGCTTTTACTAACTATGTTACTTTTCTTTTTCAGAAAATTGATGTTACAAATAAAGCTGTGGCAGAGCTTCTGTCAAAATCCACAGAATATCTTCAGCCAAATCCAGGTACTGTAGTAACAATAGGGGTCAAATTTTGCTGAAAATTATTTTCTTCAAATTTCATCCTAAGTGGATAAAAGTTGATTGGGTCATTATTCTGGATGTCCTAGAGTACCTCACCTACGTGTACAAAGAACTGTACTGTACAAAGAAACTATAAAGTATTCATGCATCCTGGGATGTGTTCGGTTAGGAATGCGCATTGCGTGGGGCTTACTGGGCACATGTAGGCTGTGTGTGTGTGGCATGTATTGAATGGCCTGGGATGGTAATGCAGCACTATTGGTGTTCCTATTTGTGCTGCATTTCCTGCAGTGGGAAATGGATCCTTGAAGTGAAGAGAATGCCATTGAATTTAACTCATGTACTTCTAACATCTGGGGTACTGCAGGTTATGTAGTTAAGGGGAACGTGGCTGTTACTTTCCTGCCCAGTGTCTGAGTGAAGCTTTGCTTTTTCTGGACACTGTAATGTCTGAGTGGATTTTCGGTAGTCAGTTAACAGGTTTCTAAAATTTTGGTTTGAGAAAGAGAAAGACAACACATCTACATTTACTGTCGATCACAAAGACTATCTGTTAGGAATTGCAATTACTGTCCAAACCATCTGTTGGAAGAGCCTTCTTTTTTTTTTTTTTTTTTTGAAAGCTGTCTGACTGAATTCATGTTTAGTCTGCTGAATGTGATGATTTCAGAGATAGCTGTTTGTTTTGGGTACCTTACAAGATGCACATCACCAGAGAAATTCAACGTGTTGCTAATGTCTACAGGAGAAGCAACTAGTGGCTACAACATGATGAGAATATTCAGCACTTCAGCAAGGCCCAGCTAGGGTATTCAAGATGCATCTATAACCATCCATGGCTCACATTTCTTAGGAATTGTCCTACCCTTGGCTATTACTATGTTGAAGTAGCTGTTTAGTTGATAATAGGAGTAGACTGGAAAACGTTCCAAGAATACCCACATGGTTTTGTCGTGATATGAGCAGTCCCAGAATAAATTAATTTGCATGCATCTGTTCTTTCTGCAAGAATAAAAAAATCACTGTCTTTGAGTATTGGAACCACTAAAACAGTGGGGGAAAGAAGCCCTACAAAGTCCTCATAAGCCGGAGCATGAAGTTGGAGTTGGCTGTACTTTTTTGAGCCCATTCTGTGTTTGCTTTTTGCGGTGTTGTTAATAGACTTCATAAACAGAAATAGCCAGGGGAATGTGGATATTGGTGAATATCCACAAGAGGTGGGAAGCATTCCCCCTATGTGTCGGCCTGGAGAAATGTTGCCCATCCAGCTGAGAATAAAGCAATTTCGTATGACCCTCCCTGTTGAATGGAATCTTACTTCAACTTTTGAATATGAAATACCGATGACAGAAGGTTTATGGGTTCATACAAATCAGTTTAGTGGCTTGCTTTGTGAGATTGCTTGTTAAACAATTTATTGCTTTAAATGTATTAATATAAAAATTGTTTTTATAACTCTTGTTCTTTTTCACGTTTGTGTCCTTTTTAGCATACAGAGCCAAGCTGGGAATGCTGAACACTATGTCTAAGATAAGAGGACAAGTTAAAACCACAGGCTATCCTCAGACAGAAGGACTCCTAGGAGACTGCATGATACGGTATGGCAGAGAGCTTGGCGATGATTCTATGTTTGGTGAGTTGGTGCACCTCCTTTAAGAATATTTCCATATAAAGTTCTTCATAGAATATTACTCAGTGACATAACCTATGTAAATAGATAATCCAGGTAAGAGAGCAAGCTAAGTACAGTGATTAGGGAATGATTGATATAATAACCTAATGCTTCTGTGCATTTGACCACCTCTGTTGCAGCTGGATTCTATCTGTAACTAATTCTGTTTCGTGGTTGATATTAGTAAGATAAATATTTTGTTTCTAAGTTGCCAAATAATAATTTAGAGCAATCCATATATGCAATGTATTGGGTTAGATATGACGAGGAAGTTTTTCACACACAGGGTGGTGATGCACTGGAACAGGTTGCCCAAGGAGGTTGTGGATGCCCCATCCCTGGAGGCATTCAAGGCCAGGGTGGATGTGGCTCTGGGCAGCCTGGTCTGGTGGTAGGCAACCCTGCACATAGCAGGGGGTTGGAACTGGATGATATTTGAAGTCCTTTTCAACCCAGGCAATTCTATGATATCTGAGAAGTAAGGATTTTCATGATGAAGTGGAGGGAGAGGGAAAAGCAGTTACTTTCCAAAGGCCTACAGCAAACACAAATATGCCTCCTTGAAATAACTGACATAAGACATGGTTTTTGTTTGTTTTTCTTGAAGGGCTTTAAGGGGAGATGGGGAGAGGAACACAGGATATGCTTTGGAGCAGAATTTTCCAGTGCTAATTTTCTGTAGGAGAAAAGCAAGTGCATTATTTTTTACTTTTCAGGGGCTACAGCAAGTGCAAAGGTGCTCACTTGAGTTTCATTATAAGATGCATTTGTTGTTTCATGTATTTTGAGGCATAAGTAGCACATTCTTTACCATAGGCCTTGCGCTGCTGGATGCTGGTGAAAGCATGAAGCAAATGGCAGAGGTGAAGGACTCGCTTGATATTAACGTCAAACAAAATTTCATTGATCCCCTACAGTTACTGCAGGACAAAGATTTAAAAGAGATTGGGGTAAGTTGTGCAGAGTAAAGCTTCATTTACCGATAATCAGAGTCAGTCAGGCTCCAGTTCTCTGAGAGGTTTTTTTGGACATCTAAAGATAAATAAATGTCATTGCATTTAAGCTTATTTCTCTAGCAGAGTAGTGATGAAATCTGCTTACAATCAATGTCTGGCTGTTTTTTACCATAGTCTAGCTTGCTCAGTTTGCTTTGTTGTCCATACATTCAGTACAAGAAGGTAGTGAAGAAAAATATATTCATTTTCTACTGTTTTGTTTTAACCAACATTTGTTATTAATTGACTGAACACGTTAGTAGGCTGTGATTTACTTTGACTGATTATTCTGTCTTGCTGCCTGAGTCACCTATAGCTGCTTATTATAAAGGCCAAATATGATTGTTGAAGAAGGCTATTCAGAGCAATCACAGAATGATCTGAAAAGTGCCATTGCTGAGTGCCATATCCCACTATGGGAAAAAATATAGGATGCTGAGGAATGTATTTTTAACCTTTAAAGTGAGGTTTTGTTTACAAAATGACATTTCAAAAGAAAGCCAGGCAGTCTCATCTGAGTCTGTTGATTCCAATAGACTTTGGTAATAAGCAAGTTGAAACCCTGATGAAATGCAGAAATAAAAGTTGGTTTATTTGTTAACATGTAAATGGAGGTGGAAAAGCATAGCAAAAGGCAGTAACTGTGCCTTGATGTCTGTAGCTGTCTCTTACGATACATAACTGTTTTCAGCTGTGGTTCTTCTGAGCTGATAGAAAGAAATTGTTTGATGTTAGCTTTAATGAGTGTTTTTCACTCTCACTCTCAGTCCATTCTGTAAGTCTGTCAGTCCCATCGTTTTTGGCAACAGAAAGCTTGCATAGTGATGTCAGATAGAAGTGTCAAGTTGACACCTAACGAAGAAAGTAAGAATATAAGATGTGTTGGAGTACTGCCTAGGGAATGAGAAGAGAAAATAACTCTTTAACTGTTAGCTGTCATATTGCATATAATACAAGAGGTAAAATTGAATTAAGTATAGAACAGGGGAGGCGGGGGATGGCACATTCAGATGTTCTAAATTAGAATCAGGATCCAATCTGAGATGTTGTACATTTAAGTAAAGTCCACTTCAAGAGCTGGATGTCTAAGTTTAGCAAATCAAGGTAGCAATTTTCCTGAGCAGATGGCTGTTTATTTAAAGTATATACAAATTAAAATTGTATTCACGTATGCAGTCCTGGACATACCTGATGCTGCCTTAGATCAAAGGGATGGGCTGGATAATCTCTGAGCCTGGTGTTTCTTTTGATTCTGCATGTGTCTGTAATCACATCCATAACCGAGACTTCCTTAAATCACAATGAGTTTGTATCTCATTTGAACCTTCTAAATGTTCTGTACTATTTAGCATCATTTGAAGAAACTAGAAGGACGGCGTTTGGATTATGATTATAAAAAGAAACGTCTTGGAAAGATACCAGATGAAGAAGTTAAACAAGCTGTAGAAAAGTTTGAGGAGTCAAAGGAACTAGCTGAAAGAAGCATGTTCAATTTCTTAGAAAATGATGTAAGTCTGTCCTTCGTTTTTGTTTACTGCAGTATATCCAGATGGGAAATACATGTGGGTTTGGATGAAGCTTGTCTCATCCTTTATAGAAGGCAAGGACTGAAGGCAGGGAATGTGCCTTTCTCCTTGTCTTGGAGAGGAACTTTGTGCACAGCGGCACATGGGAGAACTCAAGCATTGAGCAGGTCAGACAAGACTGACACAGAGGTTTCACGTATCTTTATTATCCATGAGCAGTGAACTGTCTGCAGACAATGCAGAGAGATGAGTGGGAGGAAGAATTCAGATTAACATGGTCACAGAGCTGCTGCTTAAACTGGGTGCAAGAGATTTGTAACCTGCTCTGATTTGCAGGAGCAGCTCACTTATACGGAAAAATTTGTTGCTGATCTGAAGGATCTGGGTGATTTGGACTCCACAAATTACAACTATGTTTTGGTTCTAAAAATTACTGCATAGAGTTGATGTGGGTTGTGCTCAGGTACTTGAACTTTGGCTCAGATTCCAAGTCCACAATGAAATTATGTCTAAATAATTAACAGCTGTGGTCTTTAGGATAATCCCTCTCTTCAGTGCACATACAGAGAATAGCAGTGTGCTCTCTTCCTCTGTTAATCATGGAACTGTGTGAAAATAAAGCTGTGTAGATGCTTTCAGGGGACATTTTATTATCTGTAGGTAGAATACAGGATATCATTTTTTCTAATAAGTCTTCATCAGATATATATATTTTTGGCTGGAATATGTAAAACAGAAGCAAAAAGAGGAGGACCTGTTAAATGAGATCATTTCAATGCAAGAAATCTCTCTGTCTAACTGCATATCAGCCAGCTATAAACTAACCTGCAGCTCCCAGACTGCTTGTGAGTGGGACGCATTTGTTACAGCTGAGTGTAAGTCAAAAACTCTCTTGCCATTTTACCAGCACGAGTTATATGAAGGCAGCAAAAATTAAACATCCTCTATAAATAGTTTGAGTACACTATTCCTGGTGTTCCACCAGGCTCTACCAAGTTGCCGGTGTGACTTATAGTTCTTTGCATAAGCAGCTGAGAAGTGCTTCAGGTGTTTATCATTAGCCAAAGCACCAAACCAAAGATGAAGCAGTGCGTGGATTTATAGTGAGCTATTTGAGCCATAAGAGAACTGATCAGGAATGACTTACCAGCATAACTGAATCTGCCTTCGGGAGAGAGTTGAACTGCATGTCCCTGTGAGGTCTTGTTCCATCCTCACTTTCTTTTGCTTATATTTCAAGAAAGCAGTGCTCTTTCCTTCTGATGTTCCAGGCTGACCCAATCTGCCTCCCACCCTCAAACTTCTCATTCCAGCTTTCTTGTCTAACCACGGTTTTTCTCATCGGGTTTGCAGAGATGCTGATTGCAGTCACTTCCTAACTGTCCTTCCATGTTCTCAAAGTGTCTCCCTTCCTTTCTGTTTCCCTGCAGTCTGTGTCTTCAATGCTCTGGTTCCTAGACACCTTGCCAGGTGCCTCTCCCAGACACAGTCCTGATTCACATCTTTCTCTCCTTTTTTTTTTTCCACTGTTAGTTCCAGACCTCCCACACTGACACTTTGCATGCATTTCTTATCAGATCCATCTTCCTGCCTTTCCCACTCATCCAGTCTCAGGCTCCTCAAGCTAAATGCCTTTTAGTCCCATAAGTGTCTCTGGCTCTTTCCCAGTCACCCTTTTTTCTCCCAGTCCCCAGTTCCACGTTCCTCCCAGCTCTCACTCATCTTGTCTTGACAGTCCTTGTCTGCCTATTTTCTCCGACCACCCCGTGCAAACCCCAGGCACACTGTGTGTTATCCTCAGCTGGTTTACATTACTCTCTTGACTTTGATAGACTTGTATCAGCTGTTAATTTGGTTCTGTGCATTTCATTTTTGTGTGCTGTGTGATGATATTTGGCTCTCTTGGAGTCCCAGCAGAATTTCTAATAATGTTTTCAACTGAGTAAAAGCAGAAAAAGTAGAGCTTAAAACTGCTATGGGTCCATAAAACATTTGCAGAAAGATTTCACAGACACCTTCTTGTGATCTAACATGTGAAGACATGGTGGAATGGAAACATATCAGACTTTTTGGGCTCTGTCCTCCTCCTCCTTGTCTTAAAGGAAAAGTACAAAAAAGGAGGAGAACAAATAAGTATTTGTTGTTGTTCCCTTGTAGTACATCTTCAACTTTTCAGTTTGCACCAGGGAAGAGGAATGAGGTTATTACCTTTTTTTTCTTTTTTTTTTCCTTCTTCTCCTTCACATCCTTCCTTAGCATTCATACACTTGAAAGACTTGCTGATACTTTTTCAAGTAGGTTTGGATAATAGTAGATAAATCGTTTCATTTATTGGTTTATATAGAAAATGCCGCCATCTAGTGAGGTAAGTCCAGATGATTTCAGAACTGTGGTTCATAAACATGGGTAATAAGCACTAATGGGTCTGAGTCACAAAAGCTGTCACAGTGTAATTTGTCCCAACACTGCTGATCAGAAAAGCCCCACTCTCACCTGCTAAGGGATCGTGCACTGTAACTTTCAGAGTTGGGTGTTGACAGACAGCTGGCTTGGAAGTTGAAAGCAAAAAGGATTTGTACACTGTGAAAGGAAATGACTTAAGGACACAGCCCTGAGTTAGTGAACTAGAAGTTACACCTCAGTTTTGTTCAGGTTCCAACTGGCAATTCCTTTGATAAAATCACATATGCTCTTTTTCAATGGTCCCACAAGGTATCACGGTCTTTTGAGATACCAAATCTGTTTTGAATGATGTTTGTTTATCCTTCAGCTGAATGTACTGCAGGCTCTTTAAAACTGTTTGCTCTCTGTCTTTCAGGTAGAGCAAGTTAGCCAATTGGCTGTGTTTGTAGAAGCAGCGCTAGATTACCACAAACAATCTACAGAAATATTGGAGGATCTGCAGAGCAAGCTGCAAAACCGGTAAGACTGAACCCATAAGAAAACTTTGAGTCCCTTTTGTAGTTCAGCTTCTTGAATATGAAAAGTCACAGAAGCAGTAGATTTTGTAGCAGCAGATCTTGTAGCACCACAGATGCACGCTTGCTGTGCTCTTGTACCCTACTGGATGGACTTCATTGCTTTTAAACCATTACAACCTGGCTGTGTATTGCTGGACTGTGAGCCTTTAATGTACCATGGGATCTGTCCAGCAAGCTTTGAGAGTGTGCAGGCTCTCTCCCTCACATCTGCAGAGGTTAAGTAGGACAGCCTCCATTTGTTTGTAGATTTTTTTTAAACTTGCATACTTTCTGAACATTGTTTTGGAGTCTTTGCTGGGCAGTTGGTGTGTTTTCACTGAGATTATGGGCATAACAAAACTCTGCAGCAAAATAAAGAACTTGCCAGTTGGCTAGGAATATAGCTGTGATGTAATGAACTTGTGAAAAGCCAGATATTTTGTGTCATACTAATAGAAAAAAAAGCTGCTGTCGTTAATTTGTTGTACGTCACTCAGGAAAACAGGGAACAGGAGACCTTAATGACTTGAGCACTGCCATAGCATAGGCTAATAATACAGTCAGAGTCCACATAACTTCTTTGAGGCTTTCCTGAGAACAGAATTGAAGTGAAGGATGTGAGTACCTATATACCCTGCAACATTCCAGCTGAAGGGCCGGTGTATAAGGGTGGTCTCAGTAGGGCCACATGCACATATAGGAAGAGGTGCTGAGGCAGATTTGCTGTTCAAATGATTATTTCCTTTTTTTTTGTTTTTTGTTTTTCCTAATGAAAATGCACAATGTGAGATGCAGTCCCTGGGCCTCTGTCCTGGCTGGGCTTCTGCATATGTCATTTACAGCTGAGCTTTCCAGACAGCTCATTCCTGGAACTTCTGCTGAACTCAGTGGCAGCTGTGGATGCTCAGCACTTCTCAAACTCAGGCTGTTGAGCTTTTTTACCTCTGTCAGCAGGACCATAGAATTAAATAAAATAGAGCCTTGCTGAAACTCAAGTACTGCATTAGAATTGAGCAGCATTTAGTGAATAACATCTCCTCACACCTTCCTCCAAAAAATCTAAAAGAAGTCCAAAAACCCACAGCAGAAAGGTTTTTCCTCACATTTTAAATACATAAGTACTGAACCTGGGTGGAAAATCTGAGAGTATTTGTTCCTTCGAGTGAATCTCTTGCTGCTCTTCTCTGTGTTCCAGAATAAATGTAGCATCTAGTCGGCCTAAACGTGAATTTAAGCCCAAACCTGTAATAACTACAACTCTGGAAACTGGTGATAATCAGCAGCACAATGGGATTGCATATAGCTCCTCTATAAAGTCATCAGGTAAGCCTGTGGCCACAGATGTAACATTCTGGTGGCTTTTTATACCAGATTATTGCTTGTTGCATCACTTGTACCATGCAAATGATGGATTCATAGGGTGTCGGTGTCCAGGTATTTGACTCCTGTTTGTTCCCCAGGTTTGGAAATAGAATTGTGAAGTCAGGTTTCCTCTCAACAGTCTTTTACCATCTTAATTTGAGGTGTGGCACTCTGCTGGTTTTTTTTAGGTTCTTTGTATTGTCACTAAGGGTGAGAGGAGAGAGAATCACTTGCAGAAAGCATTTTGTTTCTTGAAAAGACAGATGCCTAATTGAGCGTGTTAGATCACTGTCTGGAAGGTCTCCAGCTGCTAATTTCTCTCAACACACTCTGTGTAAGTGATCAGCACAGGATCTTCACTATTAGCCATGTAAAATTCAGGGAGATTAACCCCAGCCTAACTAATTTTATTAACATAATTTACTTTAATATCCTTTCATTCCCCTGAAATATGCATGGAAACGTGTGCATTTTTTTAGCTGAATTACTGGAGGTGATCATAGCCAGGTTGGATGGAGGCCTGAGTTAATGTGATCTAGTGGGTGGGAACCAGCCTGTGGCAGGGGTTGGAACGCAGTGATCTCTTCCACCCCAAGCCATTCTGTGATTCTTAGATATCCCTTGCAGTGGGAGTAGGGTCCCTTCTTGTGGTCAGAGCCTGGTTCTACTGAGGAAGGGAAAAGAAGAAGAAGAAGAAAAAAAAAAAGTAACTATTGAAAGCCCATGAAAGCTGTGTACATTGTAATAATGAGCATGGTTACCACTACTCACTGAAGTAAATTTTCCACATCTCATGAACAAATTTTTTGCCCTATCTCCCGTATGCCTGTGGTGACAGACCAATAACAGAACACAAAAGACAATAATACGCAAAGAAAGGAGCATGAAAAAGCCATTTTGTTCTATCAGTGTTATTTGTAAGGAAAATAGAGAGGAGTCAGTGAGCCCAAGGTTCCTTTCTATATTTGGCATGAGATCTTGGATGTCTTTCTGAGGTTTCTTTTTTTTCTTGTTTGTAACTCCGGTTTCCTCTCTTCTGTGGTCTTTCTCCTTTTTGAAGGTCACTGAGAGAGAAACACAGGAACTAAAGGTGGAAGAAAAAAGCTTAGAGCTGTAACTTCATGTTCTTTCTAAAATCTCTTGAATTTTCTTTTACTCTGGTAGGAGATGAGGCAATTATACAATCCATGCTGAAAGGGATTTGCAGCACTTTGGCAGCATAAATCCACCCAGCAGGATCCTGTCCCTCATTTTGTTTCTTTTGTGATTCAAGCTACCTGAGGGTGTGTTGATGAAGTTCCCCATGCTGCTTAAATGCCAATACAGCAGTTCTATAATGCTGATAAATGTGGGATTGAGGGAGATAACCTCCTCTTTGCATGAGGGCCACTGGTTCCTGAGGCATGATGGAAAAATACCTGTCATTCAAAGTACTAGGAATGTGTGTAGCAATGTATAAGTCCTTAACTTTCTAGTTATTTTCACAGCACATCTGGATTTTCACAGCACCTTACAGTGGTTTATTGTTTTCACAAACAGTATGATCTAAGATGTACTGTAAAGGTAAGCAGCCCAGCCATTGGGAGGACATATTAGATGACTTCTCAAGATGCTGCTAGCTTGCTTACTTAAAAGAAAAAAAAAAAAAAGCAAGTTTTAATGAGTTAAAATTTAGTGAAAGAACTGAAAAATGAATGGCCACTGATCACTAAGGTGGGAAAGAAATGAGCCAATTCCATTCATTGATTCCATTCATACACTATAGCAGCAGCTGCTTGCTTCTAATGATGGGTTTTCACCTATTGCTTGGCTCACTCAGTACTCTCAGAACAGAAAAGAAAACATAGTCATAAAAGAGAGAAAGAGGAAGTATAGGAAAAATTTAGTTTCAGTTGCTGCAGTTAGTGTTGTTAATAGTATCATAAAGACTTAGATTAATCTCACTTAGTATTAAAAAGATTTAGACTCAGTAATTATTTTTTTCCTCCATTAGGTTCTAAAGCTGTGGACTCTGCTTAAGTCCTGAAATCATTATTTATCTTCTTCTTTCTTTCTGTTATCCATATGAATTTCTGTGGAGTTACAGCAGGGTGAATGTACCCTGCTTGTAAATGGAGAACCTTCCTCTTGCTGCTTAACATTGTGAAACAGATTTGATTTGATTTGTGGTGCGTGATTTATAAATGTGAACCAGGTGGCTCGAAGGAAAACACTGCACAATGTTGTAAGATCTCTGTGTGATGGAGGGATAGAATCATAATCATCCTCTTCTTTTGCTTAGAAAGCTTCATCCAACACATCCAACTTCCCCTGTTTACACATTGACTCTACTAAGATTTTGACCTTTAATTTCCCTGATGCTGTCATTGAAGGTAGAGCAGAATCTTAGCGTTCAGTGAACTCACAAATGTCAACTGGACAGTTAAAAGTAAGGTGTGACACATTCAGCACAACTACCATGATCCAGTTCTGAGTGTTGAAATGACTTTTCCTGTGTTCCACTATAGCTTTCTGGTTTAAGTATTAGTTTCTCAGAGAAGAAATAGTATTTTCCTTTATACAATTCCTAACACATGGGGATTATTTACTACTAATGACTTGTGACTCCAGCCCTGCAAATGTGTACAGAAACATCTTTTTAATGTTGTAAATTATTTAGCTACTTTGATTAAGCACAGACAATAAATCTATTTTTTGTATTTTTATTCTAATTTATTGTTTCCCTCATTAATCAGCTGAGGCCGTGAGCATCATCTGCACTAGAACTCTTAAATGCTGTGTTACATCATGCTTTTCATTCTTTTTGTTTGTCAGGTTTGACTGTGCTATAAACTAATTGGGTCTGGTTGCCATGTGCTGGATTTTAACATAGGCATCTAAATGTTTACACACTTCAGCTGTGAGGGAGACTGGGGCTAATTATCTTTGTAAGCTTCCAGCTTGTGATTATTAAAGCATAATTGCTACCACATATATACATCTTGGTATAGAAGAGGAGTATGTGCAGGTATGGGCAGTAACTCCTTTTGGAAAGACAAGAACAAAAAATCCAACACTCACTGCTCTGTTTTTATGATCCTGTGATGCTTCAGAAATCACAGACAGCTACTTGCTCAACCTGCTTGGTGCTGTTTTTTCCATTTCTACTGTCCAGGTTTAAGTGATCTGTGTACTATGACTGGTCATTTTTGAATACTTGACAATGAAATGTGACAATTTAGCTCCTCGATGGCAGAATTAAGGAGATGGGCTGGTGCTACAAATTAACATAAAACCTGCCTGCGGAGAAAAAAAAAAGGGTGTGATTTCTTTAGCTTAAGTCTCTGCAACAGAAGAAGAGAAAGTATTTAATAGATGGGAAAAGGCTGGAGTCGTGTCACCAGCTCTGTGATGTTAAACAGAGTGCGTTGCAGATCGTCAAGCAGCGCTGCCCCCATTACTTTTGTCAGGGAAGCTTTGTCTCATTGGATTATACAGTAGCAGCAGCTGCCTGATTCTAATGAAGACTCTGACTGATCCAACAGCCTGGAGTGAAACCGGTTGTACTGGCTGTGACCATTATTTAAAAATCTTTCCAGGCTGCCAGACACTTCTTTTCAGTCCTTTGGAGCTTAAATTGAACCAAATGCGATCCATCTCCTATCAGGTACCTTGCTGTCAGAAGTGAACTGACTTGCAATAATAAATTAGCCCCATTGGAGCAGCTGGTGAAGGCTAGGAACTTTGTCAATTATTCTGAGCGCTGCCTTCTGCTGACAGTTCTGGTGAGTTGGTATCAGCTCTACCTTGGCAGAGACTCTGGAAATAGCTCAGCTATTTTTGAATGCAGTCAGTCCATTTTTGTTGGAAAACTGTGGCTTATCTTCTTTTCTGTGAATGGACTATTTCAGCAGAAATACGTCCCAAAACAAGCTTTGGCCTGTGCCACTGTACTGGACAAGCCATAATTCAGTTTACTCTTGTAAAACTTTGTTGTTACCCCATGCTTTCCACAGGCAGAGACCGAGTGCAGCTTTGTTTCAGCGGTATCCTGGGATGGCTTACTTGAAGGGGGTCTTTGTGTTGACAGCTCTCTCGCATTGTTTCAACAGGAGAAAAGAGCCTTTATTATAAAGGATAGAACATATCCACCAAACAAAATTAATTCCCACTTCCCAATCCTAACACCAAACGTTATTACTAATCAGCAGAATAAGTGTTGCCTGGTTTCCTAGAAGCCTTCTGATCCCTGTTCTTAGCAAATACCAGAAGTTACTTTTCAGTAGTTTCCTGTACATTACTGTGATTAGCAGATTAAAAAGCACGCCCAGCATTTTTAACACCTTAGCTATTTTATCTGCATTGCTGTATCGACACAGACCAAAATTAGTCTTCAGGCTGACCACATGATTACCATGTGTGATAGCTGAGCTACCACTAGGATACTTGAGGGTTGTTGCAATGCTACAAGTGAGACAGCCACAATAACTTAAAAGGTTTAACCACTGTAATCCTAGCAATAGTATTAGAAGAGTTGTTTGTCATGCTGCACTCTGTTTTACTGCAGTTTACGTGACAGCAGCATGAGGTCTTTTCTCCTATTCTCCATTTTTAGAAGTATATTTCAAATTAGCAGACTTTTGCTTGGATATTCTGCCAATATTGTTGAAAATCTGTTACGGCTGAACTGTGGTTGAACCTCTCACTAGTCCTTGTCTGCTGAGCTGAGCTTTACAATTTGAACACTGGATTACCTTTTATTAGAATACGTTATTGTAAGTGTGAATGAAGGAATGTGCTACACACATCTGTACCACGGACACAAACCAATCAACCACCTCTTCATGACTGTGACTAGGTGACTGCATTTATGAAGTTAAGTTCTCCTGCTAATGGTGATAGTTTTCTACCTTAATTTGTAATTTTTTTCCCTCTAAATGTATGTCCTTACTACTGTGTTTAAGAGTGATGTTGTTTGAAGATTGCTATAATAGGATGTGAGCAGTGTAAGTCACAGAACAGCCAGGTTGTATGTTGGTAGAGTTGCTGTTTGTTTTCATCTGTAGGACTTAGTCAGGCAACACCATTAGTAGCATAACCATTGCTTTAGTTCAGATAAAGGACATGAATAGCAGAAGATTTGAACTCAAACCTGGGGAGCAGTAACCCCGAAATGTCCCTCACTGCTCAAGCAAAGTGCAGTTGGAAGCATTTATGCAGGAGCACCTAGAAGCCTTGCTCCTCCAAATACACATGTGCAAAAATCAGGACAGCTGCATTTCTAGCCTATTAATTTCATATTTTGTGGATAATGAAATTTTGTGAAGCTTTTTTTAATCCTTTTTTTTTCTGTCATGGGGACAGGTTCTTCAATGCACGTGGATCAGCCTTGCTGCCAAGCTCTCTATGACTTTGAACCAGAAAATGAAGGCGAGCTTGGGTTTAAGGAAGGGGACATCATAACTTTGACCAATCAGATTGATGAGAATTGGTATGAAGGGATGTTAAATGGAGAGTCTGGCTTCTTCCCAATTAATTATGTTGAAGTGATGGTACCCTTGCCTCAGTGATTGTGTCATTCAAGCTGTGAACATGATTTCATGACTGAAATGGATTCACAAATGTTCTGTCAGTGTGGCATTCTGTGAAAGCCTTGCTATTTGACTGACTTACTGACTTTTGTATGCGTCTTTTTAAAATGTATTTATTTTATATTCCAAAAAATTTTACCTTCCCTGACACCATCAACCTGCAAAAAAACCCATACCCAGTTTTTTTGCTTTGTGCCTTGAAGATCACTATATGAAGTGTTTACTGGTAGCTCACTGTTGCTCCCAAAATGCATTTATTTGCTATTATTGTAAATGGTTTTGGTTTTTTCTTTCTTTTTTTTTTTAAGTCTTTGGTTGCAATGATTTTACTATTAAAAACAGTTTTTAAAAATACTGTAAGTGAAGCTAACTGTAATGAGTTCCTAAGTTACTGATATCATTGAGCCCTTTCCATCTATCACACTGTAATTTATTGTGAACAAGTTAATCTATGTTTCACATTGTATGTTGACAAAAGGCAAAGTGATTGTTGTCAATATTACGATGTTGTTGTACTAAGTACAAGTTCTCAGAATTGAAGATTCCTATAATTTGCTGACCAAACTTAATAAATATGTTGGTGGGATAAGAGTGGTTGCCACTTCTATTCCTGTAATTCTGGCATTTATTTTTGTGCTGGAGGGTCACTCTTGCTAGATAAATCACTCCGGGGGGGAACAAAAAAAAACCCTGAACTATTAGTTTTATGATACCTTGGCAACTGCAAATGTAATAATCTTGCTCTCCTGTCACAGGCTGCGTAACACTCATAACATCTATTAACATTTTCTTGTAGCAGGAGAGTAAGAATCCTTTGAACCAAGTGTGAATTGATTCTAGCTCCACAGCTTAGATAGACCTCCACTGAGATAAATGGGTGAGTATCACTGGTCATGGTTGCAAACAGATGAAAAGTTAATAGCAGAAGTGTTACTGTCTATTTCTTATTTAAAAAATGGAGAATGATGAAGAGAGAATAGCTAGAGGTAAAAAGACATGTTGTAATTTAAAGATGCAAAAATGGCCTCAAAATGAAGGACAGACTCAGGCTTAAGTACTGTCAAAGAGAATATAAAATCAAGTATTCCTCTGTTAGCCTTTTCCTGCTTTGCTCAGGAAATGTGGATGTGGTAATGACTGAAAGAATTCAGCATCTTGAGACAAACCTGATCTTTATCCAATTACTCCATTGACAAAGTAGAGGAATGATGAGAAGGGAAGTGAACTCTTTATGAACAAAAGGGCTTGAATCCAGTTTCAGTGGAAGCTCTACTTGGTTCTGTAGTCTGGTAGAAGCAGTGTTCCTTAGACAGGAAAGAATTGCATGTGTACCACAGGTGCAGTAACTATTCCATAAAAGAAACAAATAGCTTGTAATCAGCTATCCAAACCCTGCCTTTCCAGTTTCTTCAGTCTCTGACCTTGGCTGATACAGTGGTGACAAGAGAAGTGAAAGACTATTCTTTAAAGCTTTGGCTACAGCTGGCTGATTACTAGCACAATAACTTCAGAAAGGCAGAGATTTATTAGGTGTTCTCCAAGTTCATGGGTGAGTAACTAGTAGTTATTAGAGCAGCAATACAGAAAGTAACCTGGCTCAACCTCATTCTTAACCAAAAGTAGCTGTGATGTTCTGAGTACAGAATGTTTGTAACAACTTCTAAAGTAATTAAGATTCACAGCTTACTAGCTAAATACCAAACAACTCAGTGTACAGTTGTTACACCTGTGCTCTGGGGTTGAAGCAGTAACAGGGCTATCGCTCAAGTGCACACAGCCAAGAAGTAAAGCTGTTATGAGACAGAATTCAGCACCTGCATTTTGCTTTGATAAACAGTAGCCAGGGAGAAGAAAGGGTAGTTAAAATGGCTTAATCTTCTAAAGTTGGTAATGACATTAATTAAAAGGTGCCTTGAGTAGAATAGCCTTGTCACTGGAATAAAATAAGAAATCTAAAATATGGAGGTAATATGGAGCATAGCTATGTATGACATGTGTTGCAGCACACAGTCTGTAGCTCCCCATAGGGTACTCTGCAGTTACATACTAATGAGCAGTAGGGTTTCTGTATTCCACTCTAGCCATTTTATAATCAAGACCAATACAGTGGTTGTTGCTTCATACCATCTTTACTGTAGGCTAGAAGGGTCATGTAAAGTACTAAATGCTACTCTTAAATGAAATTCATTACAATTCAGCTTTATTTGAGGAACTGTGTGATGGATATAAACAGCACAATATAGTATAGGGGTAAAGGTTTCTTAAAGCTCTACAAGGAGTTGTATTACTCCAAATCATTTGAGCTACAAAAAAAAAAAAAGAAATCAACTTTTATTTAATTTACCTATAAATATCTTAGATTTTAATACTTGCTCATGAAAAAATCTCTTTAACAATAAAAAGTTCAACATAAAGATAAATATAGAAAGATATAGCAACATTTATTTCCCTGTGGGGCAAAAGGTATACCAGGAATTCAAAACTGATAAAATGTATTAAATCAGCATTAGTTTATCTTTTTAAAGATCTAAACAGCTTAATTTAAGAACATTAAGCTAGTGTAAGAAAATCCTCATATTAATAACTGCATCCAAATATAGAACAGATCTCAAAACTCAGAACTTAATATTTTGGTAAGATAACAGATACAGACAAAAAAACCAGCACTGACTGATCTGCAACATCAGCTGCTTATACTCATAAAGAGAAGAGGACCTGCAAGGCTCATTGAGGTTCTTACTTCACCATGTAACCATCAGGTAAGCATTTTGGTAAACAGATGCTGAAAGACGGGATTATGAAGGCTGACTACCTGGTTTCTAAGGGCTAGGGGTCGGCCTTCAGATAGCTACAAAGCTATTAAATTAAGTACTGGCCAACAGATAGCACTCTGCCCCCACTTTCCAGCTAGACATACAAAGCAGGACTGCAGACTGCCCTTGTCAGACCTTCAGTACACAGCAAGTCTAAGAGCTAATATTTTTAATGCACCTTTATCATTTTGATTTTTATCAGTATATTTTCCAAGCCGCTTAGAATGCTGGTTTTTTGAGACCAGAATGCTAATATTGCTAGTTACAGTACCTTCTGTTGGAATGTTTCACATTTGCAGGATATATCTGTCAGTATTATGGTTCCAGCAAATCAGAATTAAAAGCTATGCTGCACCTAGAAACATTGAATACTGCAGTTGGTAATTTCTATGTACTAGAATAAAGAAACAGTACATTTAATAAACAAGAGAAATACATCACAGCTTGATTTTACTTGAAAAGTTTTGTTACTCTAGGAAGTTCTTCAGCAAGTGATCTAGACATCTCAGCATCAGGACACAAGCAGAAACCATTTCAGATAGTCAGCACTCTTCAGGATAATGTGTTACTTCAGCCAAGTTCAGAACTGCTCACCATCCAAGCTGTGACACTATCTGGCACAGGTAGTTACCCACTCGGGCTTGAAACAGAAATTGCCTTTGGAGAAACAACATACCAGAATACTGAGAAAGCTGAGACAGCCTATGCTTGGTCTCAATTATTTATCATCCTTCTAGGACACACATCAAACAGCTTTGTGAACTGTGCACACTCTTGTTTCAGCAGGTCATGGAAATCAAATCCTTGTAGCAGAGTAAAAGAACTTCCTAGAGAGCTTGTATTCTACTGATCTTTGTATCAGTGAATCCAGAACAGGGTACAGTATCAGAAGGCAGAAGGCATTATGTCATGGACAGTTTTTCTTACTAAGAGGTCAGATGGGAGATATAAATTCCAAGTTATTTTCAGATATTGCAGAAGGTACCACCACACACTTAAGTCAAAAAACGTCACTTGTGTTTTCAGGTGATCATCTCCATGTCCATATTACATGATAGAACAGCTGGGATCTTCATTTTGCTGCAGAAATAAAGTATCAAGACATTTATTCTAAGAAGCATTCATTCTTTCTACAAACTTCCTATTTAATGCTATTTAAAGAAAACCAAAATTAAAGAAAAGTTATCAAGCTATCAGTACTCCAGAGTTCTGGAAGCATCAAAACTGAACTGACATGCAAATTCATGCTACTCATGTTGGGAGAGGAGCAGAAACAAAAAAACCAAAACAAAACAAAAAAAACCCTGCCTTAAAGCACTACCTTGCATTCTTTACATCATTTTGCTGTCTACAAGAAGTCAACAACAATTAAAAAACAAACAACAAAACTGTTATCTCGGTATTATCTACATTGCAGAAACATAGATGTACTAGTGACAGAAGTTTGAAGTTTAAAAGTAATCCAGCAGATGGAAAGGATATTAGTATTAGAGTAGGAATATTAGAATGGATTCTTACCACATATATAAAACAGTGTTTTATCATGAAGGTAAAGAAAAGAAGTTGCTTTTGCTTCCCATCACTGATGGCAGACAAGCCATATTATTAGTCAATTAGAATAAAGAGCCTTCAAAACACTGAGGAGCGGCCCTGTTTCAAACACTATTTCCACTGCTACAGCTTCAGCAATTTTGGTGTATGCCATTCAGGCTTTCAATGCAGAACAGTGTTCAATAGCCTATTAAACAAGGTCTTATCCATTACAGTGTGAGACTGAAAATACATCAACAGTGTAAGACTTCAATGAACACTCTGAACCAGATGGTATAACATATTCAGTTTCAAAGGAAGGACAAGGAAAAATAAGTAGCAGACAACTGCCTGTTCTGAGGTACATTTTTCTTGAAAAAGATGGTACCCTATGATACTTCCAAGCTATGCTTTTGGGCAGGTATAAATAACTTGAACATGAAAAGGAGAAGATATACAGGAAACACTGGTGTCAAAGACCTGCTGCAGTAGGTACTTGTCTTCATTGTAGCTCTACAGAAGATTTTTTTTTTTAAGCAAAAGTTTGGAACTCAAAAGGCTTTGACAGCAGGAGGGGAACAACATTTATCAGGTATCCCCCTGTACATAGGGCCTTAGCCTGCACAAAGGGAAGGAAACAATGCTATTTCAATTTTAAAAGAGTAAATTTGAGTTTTTCACCTCTGACCAATTTAAAGCCCCTCAGCAATAACTCAACATAATATTAAGCAAGTAAAAATAACAAGCTAGTATACTGAAGAGCACTTGAAGAGCTCAAAATGAACTCCTTCAGCCTCATATGAACAGATAGAAGCAACTCGGAGGCCATGGAGAGTCTTTCAGCATCAGTTGCACCCAGAAAGTAACAGGTATGCTAAGACATGCTCATTCTACTGCTGTGTTAATTTTATTAGCATGATCTGCATCTGTACTTTGTTTCTACTTAGGAAATATTGAAGGGAGTATTTAGGAGTAAAGCACAGTTAAGATGCTTATTTCACACACCAAAATAAGACAGTAATTTCTGAAACAAAGTTATCACTGTAATACCTTAAACTTAAATGATCAAGCTTAAAAGAAGCTTAGCCAGTCAATATACCATTGTAGCAGAAATGCCAAGTCACATCCTGAAACAGTGAGTGAGCACCTGGTGGTAAGGTAGGGCCAACCCAGGAGAGCTCAGATGCATGCAATGCATTTGAGTGACCAGAAAGGGTGGAGCCAGGATCCACCCTTTCCCAGACCTCATTTAAGGCTTGGCAGTGGAAATGAGGACATCTGTCACTGGAGATCCTTGCCACCCTGCTATTATCGCAGTACTTTCCATCCTATTATAGCATTACAGCCATGAACTTCGATTTCAGCATTTTAGAATCATAGAATCATTAAGGTTGAAAAAGACCACTAATATCATTTTGTTTAACTGTCAACTAACTTATCACACCATGCCCACTAAACCATATCACTCCATGCAACATCTCCCCTTTTCTTGAAAGCCTCCAGGGATGGTAACTGGAGAAGCTGGCAGCTCATGGCTTGGATAGGTGCATTCTTTGCTGGGTAAAGAACTGGCTGGAGGGCCAGGTTCAGAAAGTAGTAGTGAATGGAGTGAAATCCAAGTTGGCAGGGGTTGATACAGGGGCCTGTTATGTTTAATATCTTTATTGATGACTTGGACTAAGTGATTGAGCTTGTGCAGTTGCCCATTGACCCCAGCCTACCCAGATTCACCTGTAGGGCCTTTAATTTCGTATTTTTGAATGTATTCTATTTTCTTAGTGTGAATTTGAGTCAGGTACTTTAGAACAAGTCCAGTACACTGTTATAAGCATCAGGTAAGTCACTTCATTCTCACAGAATGAGAGTATTTGTTTGTATTCTGTTTTTGGAATAACAGCTTGCAAGTGTATTTACAGTGAGATAGATGTTCAGACAAATACATAAATAGCTAGTATTCTTCAGCAATAGTGTTAATTGTTTGGCCTCTTATTTGATGATATTCAGCCAAGAAGTAAGAAAAGCACCAATTTCATTTCTGATGCAAAGCCATGCAAGCTACAGCCTACATGGGACAAGAGACTAAAGCGTTATTAGTGAAGCAAGCTGAGATGCCAAGCGCAGTTCTCACTGATCTCACCTGCTTAAGGATGCTCACAGGAATCACTATCATGAAACCAAACAACATTTCTTTTTTCTTCTTCTTTTGGTCTGATGTCAAGAAAAATGGTAAGAGTTGGATTTGGATCATATTTGGGGAAGTATATTCACATGGTGTAAAGAAATTGGCTATCAGAATTCTTCAGTTGCTCATATTTAAGTTTCAGGCATCTTACCTGAGATGGAAGCTCCATTTCACTTCCCATTAGTTCTTCATACTCATCCTCTTGCTCACCACTTTCTTCTTCTCTGGGTACGTGCATTAGTTTTCTCTCTGCCAGTTCCTGCAATACAATTAAATCACCATCAAGGAAGCTTGAAAGTCAGAACATTAAGGCACTTTAGTAGAAGGACAGAAACTGCAACTCACTTACCTCACCTTCATCTGTAATGAGTGTAACACCAATGTTATACCCAGATCCCCAAGACTTCTGAGACTTCCAGATCAGGTCACTAGGACCTGGGCTTACACCAGCAGCTGCACCCCAGATCTGCAAAAAACTTGAAGTGAGACAATGTTGATTCTTCCTATTTGTAGTTACATGTGAACGCATTCTAACACGTACAATTCCAAGTACTCCAATACCAAAGACACTCACTAACAAATTCAGCTACTCTCATCCCTGGCAGGCTAGTTCTTCTGCTCAAGAAGATTCAAAAATACTGATTAAACATTATAGACCTACCGTAACTACTTGGCCTGCCTGAAGAGTGAACTGTGAGGGGAATTTGTATGTTACATCTGACACACTCTCAAGATGTCTTTTCAGCACCCATCCATGTAGTGGCTGATCCTGCAGGATAAGAAGTTTCTCAGCATTACAAACCAACACTATAGCACTCATAAGTGTAAGATCCTCCTCAGTCTTAAGTGTCACTTAGTCCTTCTTCTGTAAGGTGGAAGACTATATTCAATTATAAAGCTACCTTAAATTTCTAGAAGTCTCCTAGTACTGCCTTAAGGTTACTCTTCACTCCAGAAATTCAGGTACATCTGTTCAATAGGGACAGTATTCTAACCAGGATCATGTTATTCTTTCTGGAAGGACTATGATAAACCATAGATGTGTATGACCAACTTAAGTCAGACTGCATGTGTATGTTTATACATATTAACGTAAGCTGTAATATATATAGTGGTCTTTGAAGGTTTAAGGCATCTCAGACTAAAGCACCTAGGCTATCATTCTGATAATTCTGATAATTGTAACAATTCTGGATTTGCAGATTAAACTAGTTGAGTTATCCAATTCATTAGTGAAGCCCTCTACACTGACTAAATACTGTCAGTCCTAGTCAACCTTTTAGTTGCATTTCTAATTAGTAAGCTGTCATCCAGTTTACTAATCCTTAGTTTCTCAAGGATATGAAGTGCTTCCAATATTATTACCCTCATTCTAATGAGAAATAAATGAAGATGGTAGGATCCTGCATCATAGATGCCAGTGCTCCTCTTCCAAAAGCCTGGGAGCAAGACACCTGCAGTATGAATATCAGTTGGTCCTCATCTATTGGCAGTAGCCAGGTTAATTCAAGAAACATTTAGAAAGCTCTCCTTTTTATTTAATTTAGCAGTACATCTTCCTTATCTGTTGTAATTCCCCATTGTAATCTCTAAGCCACAAATCAGTGTACAAGCAGTCATTTTTGAAGTGAAGGCAGAACAAAATTGAACAAGTACCTCATCAGAGTTGTTTTTAAGCCTGACAAAATTCCCATCTGCATCAATTTCTTCAATAGACACTTTTCCAGAAGATGAAGCATGCTGAACAGTCTTAAATCCAGCACTATGCTCTCTCTTTCTGGCTTTCATTTTCCTTTTTCTCCCATGCAGAAACCGTCGCCTTTCACTTGTTGCTTGAGTTGCAATGCTATGTGAAGATGCACTAGGTGATATGTTCAGCCTAGAAGTAAAATAATATTCACTTGAATATCTACAGTGCTTATTTCTTCTCACTACTATCAGGATAGCCAAGCCTAACAACTTCTTACCTTGAAGCTTTCTGTGAAGCCTTGATAAGACTTTATTTTTATTGGCAAGAAGTAAGTAGCTTGTTGGGTTTGGAACACAACCCCAGACCTAAAGTTCAGAGCTTATACTGATAAGAAATTTTCAACTGCAGTAAGTATTTACTTCATGTCTTTACTTAGACACAGATACTCTTTAATAGAAGTTATTTAAATTCTTGACCCTTAGCATTAACTCAGTTCATGTTGATCTTACTAAGGAGTGTCTGGATAGCTAAGAACTAGTAGCTGTCATCTCCTTTCATTCATTTGTACAGCCCCAAATGTTCTGATTGCTAAATGAATTTCTGAGCTAGCTAGGTATAGAATAAAACCCACACAGAATGACTATACTCATATACGCTGCATGCCCTAATGTTTTCACGTAATTACTCCATCTCAAAGTGACATCAGCACCTAAAACTGATGGATAAGGAGGAAAAGGATGGCTGTTTTAGAATTCAGTGTAGCTGATACAACTCTAGGTTTTAGTACAAAAAACTTTGAAAGTAACCAATTCTAGAGGGGCATGTCTAATGGATTTGAACCTTCAGTTTAGTTTGTCAAGTTACTTTATCTTCATACATGATGTGATAGATATGGATGAATATGACTATTTATCTACAAAAGATGATACTTGAACTAAATGGTGATCCTAATTACAAGCAGTATTTGTTTCTTGCATCTACTGCATTTTTTAATATACATTCAGTTAGTGCAGAGATCATGGATGGGGCAAGTCCTCACATGAAGATCTTGCCATAACCTACCTCTGTTCCTCTCCTTCCAGCATCTTTCTGTAGGCATTTATTTCCAGATCTAGAGCCAGTTTCACATCTAAGAGGTGCTCATATTCTTCCAACTGTTCCTGAACCTTTTTCTGGGTTTGTGCCATTTCTTTCTCTTTTTCAGCCATACGCTTTCGATGTAGATCACGATCTTTATCCAGCATCTCCTGTAGCTCCTTTACTCTGTTCTCCAGAGCAGCATTCTAAAATTAGAGGAAAAAAGAATTATACCGAGTATTAGAGAGGAAATATTTTGAATTGGGTATTTAATATTAAGAATATACAATAAGACAGTACCTGGCTTTGATAGTGATTAATTTCAGATGTCAGATTATCAACTCTAAGCTTTGTTTCCATTAACTCCTCTCGAGCAGCATTGGCAAAGTCACTATTTCTTGCTGCAGAAAGCTGGGCATTCTCCACCTATGGGTGAAGTCACTGTTAGAAATGAGTTGTTTGTGATCATCCATATTAAAGAAAGAAAGAAAAAAAACAAGTGATTTCCAGCTGCTACATGTGGAAATAGCTGTTTTACTTAAGTATGCAGATACCAAGAGGATAAAAATAAGAAAATTTTTTATTGCTTTTCAAGGAGATTTACATGTATTTTCAATGAGATTTACATGAATCAGAAAAAAGAAAAACAATATTCAGGTAGTGAGGTGCTGGATTAGGATGTTCCAGTTACAGAACTGGAAAGACTTTATATCTATGAAGTCAGTGGATTCTCCAGAAGAACAATGAAAAACGCTTTGAAATTGCTTGTCAAAGCATAAGATTAGAGGATACTAAGTATGCTTAGAAACCTCTTATTCTTCCCATAAAGTTATGTAACTGAACAGTTCCGACTTCACACTCCAAGCAAAACTAAGCTATTTTTAAGAGCAAGTCAATCATGACATTTTCCAAGAAATGAAAAAACATGTAGTAGCATGACTATATATCAGTACAAGAGACACTCCAGATCTCCAGGGAAGAGTTGGATAGAAGCATCCAAACAAGTTCAGTAGGCCGTTATACAACAGAAAGTTGTAGTATGGAGGAACTTAGAAGAACCACAGTGAAAAATACTCTTAAGCAGATGTAGTAGATCATGCAGTTCTGCACTATCAGCACATCAATACTGTATGTTGCACTCAACCCAGGAGGCTCTGGGATCTTTCCTACAACACTATAAATAGAAAGTATTACTTCTACCTGAACACAAGGCCTAAGCTAGGAAAAAAAGATTGCAGACCATTTCTGGAAGACAACTTGTCAAACTACTTTTATAGCCACCCTCCCTACCTTATACAGTGTTACAGCTTAAAAGGGACATTTGTACTTTAGAAGTATGGTTATAGAATTGTAATAACACTTTGTCATGTATTTCACTACTATTACTGTTACTGAAATTTTATTCAACGATTCTGAAGATTCTTCATATAAAGATGCACACCTTAGTCCTGAATTTCTCAAACACTTATTTGTTAGGAGACTGAATTATCATCAGCTTTATTACATTAGCCCTTCCTAGCTGCTCCCCAAAGAAACAGTATGTATACTTGAACCAATTTTGTTCAGAGCTAAGTGTTGGTAGCAGTAATTTCCACTGTCAAACTCGACACTGTTTTGAAATCCCGTAAGTGCCATTAATTATCCTTCACAGTTATGCCTAGATGCTCTGCAGTGAATGCAAGGGTTCCATCAGTCACTTACTCTAGTGTGACAAATCATATTAAGGTGCAGAGAACTTACACTGGCATCTGTCATAGACTCACTTTTGCACTAAATGTTCGCTCCAGCTCCTCCTTGTATCCTTGAATTTGTTCTTCATGCTGTTTTCTGAGCCCCTGCAGAGCATCTGAGAGCTTACTCTCAAATTCCCTCCGACGACCAGACTCCATTTCTGCTATTCTGCTCTCATGAACTCTTTTCATCTCCTTGAGCTCCTAGGAGAGAAAGTTTCTGAGAATAAGCAAGCCAAAACAGTTTGAGACTGTGGACTTACTGTACCAGCTTAGCAAGAAATTCAGTACCATAGCAGGCTTGCCACTGAGTGCATGGTAATTCCTTAATTCACAGCTTACATGTGAGTACCTGATGCAGTGGAAGGACATCTCAGTAGCTGTGCTGGATTTTTCTGCTTCTTCACTGCTGACATTGCTTAAACTACTAAGCAAACTATCTTGCATCTAATTTGAAGATTAATTCTTTGATCCATATTAATTTCTCTGCTTTTCTTTAGATGCACATGCACTTCAACTTCTTGAAGAAGTTACCTATTGTTTTATTCAAAAACTTACAGCAACTGAGTTTGAGAAATTGGAGTTTTATCACTGAAATCACACACAGACTCCTTCCAGAAGGAATTTGTTTTGCTTTCACTTTTAAGTTCCATATTATGTACTCACTCCTAATGCAACAATTATGAACAGTGTTTGGTAAACTTTAAGGAAGAAGGGAACGTAAGTTCTTAATGTAGCAATTGGACAGATCAATACAGTGGGAAAGACATTATAATAGAGATGTGATGATGGAAGTACTAGCACAATAGATAGGTGATATAAAGCAAGGGAAGAAGATTGCTCACACATCAGAAAATCCTAGGTTTGCAGGAGAAGGCTTCACCAAGGAGGGATCTCCAGAAAGAGATCCTTCCCCATTGGTGCTCAGCCTTTCAATGAGGTCTAAGAGGCACAGCCAGGCTCCACCCCTTCCAGACACACAGCTGAATTGCCTTAACCTGTGCTCTTGGGACTGACCAGGTCTTCTCCCCACATGCTCTATCAATTGTTCATGACTCAACAGTTCCCATACACATTAAAAAAAAAAGTTAACTTCACTGATTTTAGGCTACTTGAAAGCACCAGGAATCATTTAACTTCAACTGTAATGTACGCACTTCTAGTTACACAAAGTAGTACACCATGATTGCAGTTACCTTCAGAAATGCAGCCTGAGAAAGTTTTCATATTCTGGATACCTACTAGTACTATGCCAGCTGAACATGAAGTTGCATACTATTTTGAAGTCATCCTAGTTAGATTTTATTAACTGATGGACTGTGGTAAATTGGCTTGCTAAGTTATCTTTCTAAGGATATGGCACAACTTAACATTGCTTTTAAGGACATCCAAGGGTCATAGATACCTAAAAATCCCTTGTTAATAAGCTAAAACATACATCTTCATGAAGACACTTCTGGAATGTCATCTTTTCCTGCAAAGTCTTCAAATGATTTTCCAGGTCCACCCTTCTCAGCATTTCACTGTGGAGATGCTTTTTGGTATCTTCCAGTGACAGCTCCAGCTAGAAGACAAAGACATAAGGGTAGTCAAAGTTAAGTGGTTACTCTTCTAAATTAAGACAGCCAACTTATTACAGGTTACTCAGTTTAATTCCTGAAGCAATCAAAATGCATTAAGTGAAGTTGACTATTCTACTGTACAAGGCCAACTTCTGTGGGATCCAGCATGTTTGCAATGAAATGCTATTAGTTATTATGTAGGCCAGATCTCCTGCAGATGATGTATGCAGCCCTTCATTGCATCAGGTAAGCTTTATTTCAAATGCAAAGAAAGTGCTTCTGATGAATAAGTTGTACCATCTGCAAATATTCTTCTCTTTCTCAGTACTAAGTTCTCTCAACTTCTTCCTTACTTCCCATATAATTTTTATTGATTCTTAACATGAGAAGTACTCCAACTATAAACTTATTTTACTCAAACTATTGGACAAAAAATTTTCATTGTGAAGACCTTAAAGTAGATTAATGATCATACTAAAGCATGCAGATACTGTGTTGGAAAATACTGATAGAGCAGCAACTTAAACAGCACAAGAGCTCAAAGAAACAGTCAAGTTGTATTTGTTCTGCAGAGATTCAAGCATAATGAAGCAGAGTCCATCAAATCCTCCCTTTACTACAGGGCCTATAGCAGCTCACATTTCATCATTGTTTGTCAGTAGATGAAAATTCATAGCTACTACAGTCATAGAATAGAATTAATGATACAACAGCTGGAAGTTTTAATGGACCAACTATTTGCAGCGTTTGCTTTCAGCAAGAGTTGTGAAATCTTTTTTGTCCACCTGTAACTGTCACAGATAATAGCCTTTGCCTGATTTTACTTTTAAATCTCTAACTAGCTTGGGATAAGACAAGCAAAAGCTTCAGGAGAAAAAACAAAGTTGAAAGTCCAGGAACAAGCCTTACAGTGACTACTTGATCCTTTAACTCACGGAGGCCATTCTCCAAAGTCCGGTTCTCACTCAAAGCTGTTGCCAGGTCAGCTTCCTTTGCATTCAGCTGAGCATCAAGATCTCTCATACGAGCCTGTGCCAGGTTCAGGTCAGCTTCTTTTTTTGAATTCCTGTAAGTGAAAGTTTCACATTCGTAAGTCGCAGCTAGTGAGGGAGAATATTTGCTTTCAGTGTGTTTACCTTTGAGGGGGGGGGGGTCTGTGGTTGAACTGAATCAGAAGAAAGGTTGAGACTTGTGGTGAAAGCCCAGGGCAGGCTCTAAGAAACAAACCAGACAGAGTCACAGACAAGTATCATTTGTTTAACCAGAAAGATTTCTGATCCATTTTCCAGCTGATTGTGTTCAAATCCTATGCAGGATCCAGCTATTCTCCACAGCACTGCCATCAGGCGGGGAAGGGGAGATGGTGCAGCCACTGTCTTCACAGAACAAATAGTCACATTAAAATTGGCATTCACTGGATTGCACTCATCTGCCACTACTGCACTCCTGAAACAAGAGCTCTGTTTCAGCAGGGAAGGCAGCTGAGGTGCCTGCCAGCCATTTAAGTGCACCTTTGCTGCATCTCAGAGTCCCTGCAGCCGCCCCACCCAGGTGTGAGCAGCCATGACAGCCATGCTCCTCAGGGAGGGCCACCTACCTGAAGGCAGGAAGGCAGCATGCATGCAACCCGGGACCCGCTGTCCTGAGGCAGGATGGCAGGCAGCGGTGGTCACACATGGCAAAGCACCCCTCCTCCGCAACTGGAGGTAGCAAGCACCTCTAACTGCTGAGGGCCTCTCTCCACACCGAGTTCCTCCTCAGCACTGGAGGAGCTCTGGCACCAGGAGGTCACCATCTCAACCAGGCTTGGCCGCTCCAGCCACCAGTTCCCGCCACACGGCAGCAAGTCTCCACACAGACCATCCTCACAGCACAGAGCGTCCATGCAGAGCGCCTCTGCCCTCGTGGTGGGTCGCAAACACTCCTCTCCTTCATACCTTCACAGTCATGAGGTGAAAACAGCTCAGCTTTCTGCAGAATGCTATTTTCTTCAGGAAGTGCTTGCATCTTCTGCAAGCAACTGATTATCACCAAATCCTTACAGCTGGAGGGGATCTTTAAAGGTCATCTAGTGCAACTCCTCTCTTTCCTAGCACAGATGTGAAACTGACTTACAGAGCATTCAGGAATGTCTGTGGATTTACTCTTTAAGCTTGGCAGCACAATAGACAACTGCTGGGCCCACCTTATGTTCCTGTCTTTGAGAGGCAGTTGTGATAATTTCCCGGTCTGCTCTACCTTCTCCTATTCCTGCAGTTACCTGACCTACACTGAGTTGGAGTCCCTTTCTGCTCAAAACACAGATTTGAGATTATAAAGAGTAAAGCATTCCATTTATTTGAGCAAAATCTGTTCTGCCAAGTGGCTAAGTTGTGATAATTTATACAATGAGTTTCCCAGTTGATAATCGTACAGACCAGCTGGAGAGAGTCCAAAGTCATTCCATGGGAGGGATGGGCTCTAGAAAGCATGGGATACAAGGAAAGATTGGAACAAAGTAAGGATTGTTTAGTCTAGAGAACAGAAAAGTGACAGGAGACAGAAGTCTTTTATGTGTGTAAAGACCTCTGCATAGGGGAAGGGAATCTGTTTTCCATGTCTGTTGTGGAAAAGGCAGGAAGTTGTAGGTTTAAATTGCAGGAGAAGTATTTGGGCTAGATGGGAGGGAAAACTAATGGTAGCTCAAAACTAAAGTACAATGCCTGGGGAAACTCTGGAATCTTCATTACCTGAATTTAAAAAGGGTCACAAAACATCTGCTAGAAGTGATGCAGGTACAGCTGGTTCTGCCATAGGCTGTGAGGTATGAGGCTAGATCAAGTTCTTGCCCAAGGCCTTTTCTAGCTCTGCTATTCAAGGCATTTGTTGATCACCTCTGTACCTTGTGACCATGATGCATAACCAAATGTCTTCCTAGTAGAAGATAGTTACTCCTTGCAGAGAGAGTCTATGAAAAAAGCAAGTACTGTAGTAGCAATAAGAAGAGATCATATTTCAGTTTTTTTCCTCGTATTTACAGTTTTCTCTCTTTTCTAGCTGAGAAGTTAACCACTTTTCTTCTGGGACCACTACTGCTACTACTACTTGTAAGTATTATTTGCGATATTAACATGAAAATCATATTATCAGGTAGAGTTATCAAAGTACACCTTCTAATAATCTATATGTATTTATTGGAATAATGTGCAAGAATAATCCCTTACCCCAGTAAGCTCTGAAGTAAGTAATTTCATCCTTAATTGCAGCATTTTCAAGTTTGACTGTGATGCAGAATGATAACTGAAGTTATTGACTATCACATATCCAATAAATCGAGGTGGCATATACTTGACCTGTAGAATTTAAGTAATACCTGGGCTCTTTTGGTGAAATATTGAAAACAGACTTGACAAATTTACTTACAGTTTCTGCTTGCTGCTCTATATGAGAAGTTCAGCACCAAAATACACATTTATACTCCCTCACACAGAACAGAACTATGCTTGCTGTTATCTGTAGTGCTACTGTTCCTGCTTTGACCTTCCTCAGACTCTGAATCCAACCAACTGATATGCTCACCCACAACTCCTCATTCCAAAACATCTTTGGCCTACTTCCAATTACACCGTTTAAGAAAAAAAGTGGAGCGCAAGGATATTCAATTGTTGCTGAAGGTTTAAGTCTCTTCACTAGTGATTAAGAAGAGTCAATAGTTAATGCTGTGGAGAAATTATCTAGTGACATTCCATCCCATAAGAGTTTCAGATTATTTATGGAATAGATATAAAGAGCATGATACCCTCAAACAATTTTGCTCCAAGTCATCTGAGATAGTTGCAATCAGACTGCCCAGTTAAATAACAGTTGATATTAGGACTTCAGTACAGTCCATCCAGGAACCAGTATGCACAATGTATCATTTCCCAGGGGTTGTAAAGTTAACCACTTTAAAACCCAGGTACTCTAAAGAAGTAAATTAGTCTGGAGGATTACATACCTGCCAAGCCTAAAGCTTTTACAAACAAAGTTTGTTTGTAAATTATTATTACACAAACACAATTATTGTTATACAAACACAAAGAGCAGCAGAAAGATTTCAGAACTGGCATTAGCCTTTTCCTCACTATCCAATCAAGTGGCTGGTTAGATTTATGAAACAAATTTATGAGCTAAAACCCAGCATGAATGAAGCAAACCCAATAACTTCCAAGCAGCTGAAAACCAAAGCTTAGAGTAAAAACATGTTTCATTCCCAAGTAGAACAGCTACTTAAGTCCTACTGAACCAATAGAAGGCAGAACTTGCTTCATACTATAAATATTAATAGAAAAAGCTGTTGCTGAACAGTGCTATAACACTTTAAAGCAAGACTTAGAGGAAGGAGGGAAGGGACTGTGGACATACAAGTTACTGAAAGCCTGTAATTCATTTACTAGTACAATAGAGCACTGAAATAACTGTGTACTATATGTAGTTGTATATAACCAGAGAATGTTTACTGTAGTTTAATTCTTGTTCCCTCCTCTTTATGGTCTTCTTCCACTGCATTTATGTTGGACCATTCCTTGTTCCCCACTTAAGGAAACTAGACAGCAAATTGACTCCAGACAAGATATACTGGTCATGAAAACATCAAGCCTGAAGTGACAGGCAGGTCATTCTAGGACAGTTTCTGTGCAGTGGCAGCCTGCAGCAGGAAGGTTATCCTGCTCCCAGGACTGTCTGCTCTGTGTATTCCCCCAACAATGTCTAAGGGAATAACCCCCAAAGAGAGGTGAACTGACTCTATACTGAGACTCACTCCTGCTACCCCCATAACCTTTTAGATCCCTTCCAGCACAGCAGCGTCTTGGTTGTTTATGAATCACAGGTGCAGTACTAATTGCAGTCAGCTGGGCATTCAGGCAGTACTGGGTCCATAGGGCCTCCTAACTCCCCAGGCTCCGAGGGAACCCCGTGCCTATTACAAGGGAGCTCTAAGGAGGCCCAGCAGCACTGGTGTGGAAGTACCACAGCAGTGCCCCTACAGGGCACACACTAAGATTTCTCCAGGCCCAAATCACACAAACCCCACATCACCATCCAAACACTTGGGGCCCCACCATCACCAAGACCTCATCGCTCTGACAGCGCAGAGCCCTCCTCCCGGCACACGGGTCCCGGTAAGCAGCATCACCTGCTTCTCCTCGCCCCAAAGCAGGGGGTGCCTCCTAGGGAGCCCCGCACCGGGCAGGAGGGCCGGGCACCGACCTGCTGTGCAGCTGCCGGTGTTCCTCGCCGATCTTGCCCAGTTCCACCTGCAGCGCGGCCCTCTCAATAGCGATGTCGTCCAGCGCACGGCGGGCGTCGGCCAGCTCCGCCTCGTAGCGGAGCCGCAGGCAGCCCAGCTCCCGGCCGCTGCCCGTCTCCAAGTCGACCAGCCGCTGCTGCAGCACCGACTTGTCGGCCTCCAGAGTCCGCACCCGCTCGATGTAGGCGGCCAGGCGGTCATTGAGCTGCCGCAGCTCCTCCTTCTCTTGCAGCCGGCTGAGACGCGTCGGGCTGATCGGAGAAGCGGCGGCGCGGCTGCGGCTCCCGCTCGCCGGTGTGGATGACAGCGGCGTGGATGACAGCGGTGTGGCCATGGCAGCTCTCGGCCCGAGCCCCGCCGCTCCCAGCACCGCCCCGCGCAGGGCACCCGGCACCGCCGCCGAGTATAAATAGCGGGCAGCTGCCGCCGCGGCCTCCGGAGGTGGGCAGCTTAAAGGGCTACGGCTGCGCCCCGGGGCGCCGCGGCTCCCGGTGGATAATCTCCGCGTTTCGTTTTGGGTTTGCTCTGTTTTCTATACACGGTCTCGTTAGTTTAGCGGCGCTGATCGGTGAGGGCCGAGGAGGAGCCGCTCGGGAGCTCGGCGTTGTTAAACACTTTGCGTCGTTAAACAGGGGTCGGGTCATACAGTCCCACATTTGGGAGGACGGATGCAGCACAGCTGCTGCTAAGCTCGGGCACACCGCGGCTCTGCGCTCTGCTTCTTCTGTCTGGGTCTTGCAGTTTGCTCAGCTGACGGCAACAGTCCCCTATCTTTGTTTGTTTGTTGCTTATCGGCGTTTTCAGGCTTCAGGCCCGGCTGTAGTACGTTGGTGCTACAGTGTTTCATCTGAATTCAGTGAAATTCTGTAACGAGTGAGAAGGAGAGGAGCGGAAGTCAAGAGAAACGTGTGAAGCCAATCGCAATTGGCCTGCAAACGTTTGTGTCAATCACATTAAAAAAATATCACTGTACAGTAGGAAAGTTGCTTTGGCACCTGTCCTGTGATAGATGCTACTTTTCTCCAGTAGCAAATTAACTGATCCTTTTCATTTTCACTTACGCTTTGGAGAGCAGGTGCTGTGTGGATCTCAGTGAGTACAAGCATAAATGTCTGAACTGCAAATTATGGGGTTTGTTGCAGCAGTTAGAAGAAAGTTCCCTTAAGAGCTTAGGCTAATGCTATTTCCTGCAAAGGCAAATAGCTTTTGCCCAAATCTACACCATTTATGCAGTCAGGAAGTTCTTTGGGCACTCATTTCTTTTTATTTTGCTTGTTCTTTGTCCTAGGCCTATATTCTGGAGTACGTTTAATTGTTTTGGTTTGCTTCCTTCTAAGCAACACTTCTCAGCTGCTGCTGTCCCAGAGGTAACAAGAAGTCATTAGATGCTGCACTTTCACACTGGAAGCATCTCATACTCTGTTACTGCTTACTTCCAGTGTCCTAGCTAGGTGGTATTCACTGCAATCTGAGTGTGTGCTGTTCTCCTAAAGCCATGCTGTTGTCAGGAAGCAAGGTGCAGTTTCAGGCTGATATGCTTGATTCACAGTCTCAGACTGTGCTGTTTGAATTTTCCTCTTACAGGAAAATTTCCTCTTTACCACTTGATTCTACACAAGCAGGCAAACTCCTGCACTTGCAGTCTAAATTGTATGAGTTGCACTCTCCAAAATACATCTTTGGTGCCTTGATGTCTTCTTAAAGTTCACTAAAAGGAAAGATGGATGTTATGGATGTTGTAGAGGTAAGTTCTAACTCCACTCTCCAGGTCCAGAGGCACATCCCATGGACAACAATGAAGTTGGCTTCAAGACAGTAACTAGGAATTTTAGAATTAGGCTATGTGTGCCCTGGTACATGAAGTAGGGGAAGGAACTGAAAAAGATATGGAAGGATGTTCATCAGGAGGTTATTCTTACACATTTACATAAAAAGCACCAAGGCTGCAAATGTATGTAGCACAGTAATGGTGTATGGCCAGACTGAGCTCTCTGGTTCTTGTCCTAGCAATAGCATGAGGAAATTCTTTTCTGCAAAGCAGTTCCAGTCTTTTGATTTTGCTATAACAAGTAGTTGTTTGTTCTTCACTGCCAGTAGAAAACTCAAGTCAAGAAAAATAAAATGTATAATTCAAATATGAATACATACCTCTTAGACCAAGATAGGTATGTCTGAGGGTACACTTCAGCTTTGAAACCTCAGTCCTCCACAAAGAACACTGTGCTCATATGTCCTTGTCATGTCTGACAGTTGCATGCACTGGCCAGCTGTTCAAATACATTGTATGGGTTTGGAACAGACACAGAACAAAGCTAGAAATCTGCTATTCCAAGAATATTTTTCTTGCCTGCCAGGGCTTTGTAGCAGTACAAACAAAAACAGCTGGAAGAAATAGTCCAAAAATAGTCTGAGCCAGTTTTATCTACTGTGTGAAGGCATCTTAGCAGCGTGTTAGTAGAATCCAGTTACTGGTTCTTTTTCATTCTGTCTTTTCTTTCTCCTCTTCTTTTTTTCTAGGACTGTATCTGCTCTGCTTAGGCCACAAATGGAGCTGGGGAATTCTTACAGAGATAACCCTATGCCATTTTTTCCTACTGTTTCTAGTATAAAGATGTCAGGACTCTATTAGGATTAAGAAGAGATATAGAGCACATCCGGAAAAGCTGTAAGAAAAGTCTTATCAGCCTAAAGCACAGTAAAAGCTTTTCTACAAACAGTTTATTTACAGAAAAATGTAGATATGAGAGATCTGGACAATGTTGTAGATTATACTAAGTTGGAATTAGAAAAAAATGTAAAATATTCATGGACTTTTTTTAGCATCTTTTTCAGATCTTAAGCTGGTAAAAGTCACTAGAAAAAAATAGAAATAAAAAATAGAGCAATAAAATAAGAGCCAGAAAACATCAACCAAATTTCTTGCTATCTTTTCCCTTATACATCTGCTAGCCAACTCTACCCATGTGTCAGCAATCTGCTAAATTAGTTCCAAAATGCTGTTAGGGCTCTGAGTACATTAATATGCCTTAATGGCCCTCACTCCTTTCAGCTGGGGCCACACACCCACACCTTTGCTTTTGGGCACGGGAGCAACTCCAGGGACTCTCAGGTTGAGGCTGGTTTTCCTTTTGTGAGCTCAGCTGATGGGTAGTCTGATTTTTAGGTAATGTTTTTCTTTTCTTTTTTACCGTAGTTCTCTCTGAGCTCTTTGCTCATTATTGTTGCTCTCTCCAGCCTCTCTGCTCACCTTGCCCAGGAGTTGGTGCAGCTGTGCCCTGCTGGCCTTGCTCTCTGTCCTGGTTCTGCCTGGTGGGAAGCAGCTGGCTCTGGTCCCTCCTGGGAGGGCAGTTTGCTGGAGCCCTGACATGTAGTCATGGGTGAGTCCAGATTGGTTGACAGAGGTAGCATTTTTTAAATGTCTTTATGACATGATACAGAATGTTTAAACTTTTGTCTACTTTTTAAGTCTTAAATACTTTTGAGACACTTTTCAATAGCTTTTCAGTGTTTTTTGTTTGTTTGTTTCTGACAATCATTATCCCTAATTCATGAGTGTCTCTTCCTAAATATATTTTGGAAACAAAGCAAGGTGTTACTGGACAGCCTTCAGCTTTTGTGGCAATTCAAGGAGTCTGCATATGCAGCAGTAGTGCTATTTAAAATGTAAAACATAAGAATAAGCCCTTTGCCAAACAGCTTATTTACAGGCAGATGTTAGTGACTCACACACGCCTGGAGCTGATGAAACCAGATTGAGTCCTGTTAGCCTGCAGATGGTTGAAGGCTATTGTCAATAGCAGTTCTGTGGATATGGAGGCTCCGTGAGAAAATTGCTGTTTGCTGACCAGAAAGGTAAAAGGGCAATTACTACTTCTGTAATGTTAGCAATAATATATAGAGGGAGATGTTTTCTCTGGATGACATATCTGCAAGTGTCATTCTCCTGTGCAGTACTTCAGCTCATGCTCCTACTTCTCTAACTACTTAAGCAGGACAAGTCAGCCAGCTCACAGTGGCTTTTGCCTGTGTTGGAATAACAGCCTTCCAGCAGCTGGTAGATAATAAAGGAATAGAAGTGTATTTTAAGTATCTTGGGATAATTTGTATTTAGTTAAATGCAAAAGTAAACATGAAGTTTTGTTTAGTAAAACAGCATATGGATAATATACCTCCTAGTGCTGCTTTGTACTTAATAACTGATAACATTAGGCTGGTGAACAAAGTCCACCTGCGTGTACAAATGCAGAGAATCATAGAATCACAGAATATCTTGAGTTAGAGGGTTCATAGAATTGTTTGAGTTGGAAAGGACCCTTAAAGGCCATCTGGTCTAAATCCCCTGCACTGAATGGGCACCTGAGCACCTGCAGCTGATCCAGTGCTCAGAGCACTTGAGTGTCTCCAGGGACAGGGCACTGAGTCCAACTCCTGGCTCCACACAGGACTACCCAAAACTTAATCCGCATTCCTGATAATGTTGTCCAACCGCTCCTTGAACTCTGGCAGCTTGGTGCCATGATCTCTTCCCTTAGGATTTAATTTCAGTGCCCAACCACCCTCTCAGAGAAGGAGCTACACATTAGGAACATCTTGTATTGGTACAGCAATGACTAGAATCAGGCTTGCTGTCTGAATATATCTGCTTTTGTCTAGTCTTACACAGAATGTATCTCAATTTCTCTAAGGGGTGTCCACACAGAATGAGGAAAAAAGAGGTCATAGCTGATGCACAGGTCTGCAGTAATACAGTTGGTCTATAGATTTTACTAATATCAGTAGCAGACTTTGAAGAAACTTCAGAGATTTTGACATTCTTAGTATGGGGTAACAGAGCCAGCAAGGGAGAAAATCAACAGAAAAGTGGGGAATAAGTTGTTTGGCTGTCTGTCTGCTTGTTTTCCAGCAACTACGTATCTCCAAAATGTCAGTGTGGAGCTTCAGAAAACTTATTTTCCTCCATCCACCAAGTTTTTCTAACCTTTCTTTATCCTCATTCATTGTCAAGTAGGTTGTATTCAATTATGTCATCACTGTATCTTAATAAGAACTAGTACATCTGCTGGCTCCCACAGGAGCCAGGAACCTCCTCTGATCCTCCACAACTAAGTCAAATCTGAGTCCCTCGTGACAATGAAATCACTTCCACATCTTTTAGTGGAATATAATAACAAAATGATCTTCATTATTTTTTTTTCCCAACAAGGCTGCTGAATTGTATTGCATTCATTTTACAGAGAGCAGATAGCTTACCCTGCTCCACTTGCACTTGAACCGGTACCTTCACATGAAGCTCTTGGCTGCAGCCAGCCTGTGCTGAGGAGAAGGGCTGGGTTTTCATCTGGTAGATGCAGAGTTCTGTCTCTTAATAAGGACTGTAGTTGTGCAACTCAAGAAATTAGAGCAATTGACAGAGCTCTGGCAGAAGGGGCTGGCAGGTAGAAGAGAACAGAAGAATCAGAAATGGATTTCAAATTTGTTTTCTCCCCTCGTATTTGCTTTAAACTTTAAAGTATAGATTGGCCCAGGAATTCTGTCTTTAATTAATACACCGTCCCGCTTTCTCTTTTGAGCACGATGTTTTTTTTGCTGCTTTGTTCTCACCTGCACGAGCCATTTTGTAGTGGGTTTTGTTACAGCTTTTCTGTATTTGTAATTTGACATGCAGACTGTATGCAAGACAGTGTGAATCTTGTTCTTGTTATTGCCAACCACTTGATGCACAGTGTCACTTATTTCCCTAAGCTATTTTCCGATGGCCTCATTTCTGGTTCTTGCTTTTTTCTAGTCTGCTTCAACTCCTACCCATACTTATTACTTCCTTTGGCTTTGCTGCATTTTCCTACATCAATCATTCATTCACTGCTTTCACAACTACATTGTCTTTGTCACTTGAACTCCTCCTAGTAAGGTATTTCTTCCAAACTTTCCTTTTTTTCCCCACCCCCATTCTATCTCACTGTTATATTTTCTCTTTCCATATCCATACTGGTGTGTATCTGGACACACAGTGACATGTGAGATCTGTCTTGGGATGCTGGTCACCTGCTTTGCTCTGCTTCCTATCCTAGCTGCAATGATCTACTGAGGAAAACCAGTTGTCACACTGAGCTTTGTGTGATGTTCATGACATGCAACGTAGCCCACCCCTTCAGAGGCTCTGCTTAGGCACCAGGTGTTGCTTATTTCACAGAGCACTCAGAAATGTTTTATTTATAACAAACACAGAAGTAAAGGCCATCAGAACTTCTGAGGAAGGTGGGTTGTTGTCATTGTTGCATGAGAAGAAAAGGGCAGATAAGTTCAAGAATTCACATTTGGCATTCCCATTCCCACATTCCTCAGAGGGGCTTTATGTAGGGGTGTGTGTGTGTGTTTGTATGTATACATGTTTTATATATGCATGTATCTATTCTGTACAGTATATTTTGCAATCTGGGGGGGGAAGTCCAAATAAATTTTACCCCTGCAATTGATTTTTTATTTTGCCTTATCTGCATACAAATTCATGTATTTTTATGCATTTTATATTAAAGTATTTGTATCTTTTTAAATATTTTTCAATTATACCCACAACAATCATGTGAAAATATAGGCATCAAAATTGCATAATGATTATGTGACTGTATTATAAGTAGATCTCAACGTGTCTATCCCAGCGTTTTGGTTAGGGCTATGAATGCTGAAAAACTGTATACTCCATCTGAAACAAAATGTGTTTGTTCTGGAAAGTCATGAAATTTAATGCATCTGCTACTACTGTACGGGATCATAAATATGCAAATGCACCACAAGTTGTTTTGCTTGAAGATAAAATGGAATTTGAGAGACAAGAAAGGATAAATATTCAAATACTTGCAGTAGTTGACCATTAGTTTATATTGTATTTATTAATATTGGATCCAGCTGAACACAAACTGAGAGGAAAACAGAAATTTGCTATCATGTTTTGGTCTACATATAAGTATGCTTTTATTTCTTGTGAAGCCACAAGGCTTTTTTTTCCTCCTTGCTGTTCTGATGGAGCTGTTTCCAAAGCCCAGGGAAACCATCAGCATGGAACGCAGGGGTTCCCTCATGCTAGGGAATGAAAGGCACAGTACCATAGCTGAACTTTGTGCCTTTACTAATAGAGGCTTTACTCTCTATAGCATGTAACGTTTGTGAAGTGTGACAGTGCATGATTGCTCTCTCCCCCAGAGAGCTTGTTATTTCAGGGTAAACAGGCACCCTTGTACAAACACGATGCGGGGTCAAAGAACTGATTATGCCCTATCAGGGTTTTCATGACTCTCGTTACAGGAAATTTAACATTTTCCTTTTATTAGTCAATCAGGTGCAGCTCTATTACTGATAACTTTGAGGCCTCCAACCAAAATTCACTTTCTGCATGGGGCCTCAGCAGGATACTTCCAGCTTTGGTATTCATTAGGCTTAATCCTGATTTATGAGCCAAATGTTGTTCTGCACTGTTTCAGTGGATTTTGAATTTGTAGTTTAGCCAAACACATTTTCCCTGAGTAGTTCAGACTTTTGTTATGATGTAAAAATGGCCTTCGTGATCATCAGATTGGCTTAGCTGAACTTGCTTTGAGAGAATGTTTATATTTAGTGGGGTCTGCTGAAGGTGTACACCTGCATTTCAGGACTGAGGTAAATAGAGACGTGCATTTTTCTAGATTTGAAGGCTTTGTGTTCAAGTTTTCCAAGAGTGGAATCTGATGATTAGCATCTGATCAAACATTCTTTATTTACCAGACCAGAGATGTAATTTGCTTCAATTTGGCCTGTATCTGTATCTTGCAGGGTTTTATTTCCCTTCTTTTCTGCTTGCAGATGAAGACTTTTGTTGTCACAATTGAATGTAAATCAATCAATAACAAAATGCTCAGTGACTGTAGTCAGTACTGAAGACACCTGGCCTTAAGTACATAGCAGAATAAAACCATCGTACTTCCAACCAGGTTCTTTATGAGACTGTGCCAGCTGTACAGATGGATGAGATCACGAATGTGTTCAATGAAATAAGTGCGAATGTCCATATCTCACAATTCTATGAAGTACAAGAGCTTTACAGCTGTCATATTTAATGTCATTTAAATGATGTATATTTTAGAGAACAGCAAAAGAAAAGCATATGTAATAGAAAAACATTATTAATAGTGAGAGATGAATACTGGAGTTATGTGTGTGAACTCTTGAGAGATTCACTGCAGTTTCCTGTTCAAAGATCTTATACCAGCTATGCCAGACTATCATGGCACAAGTGTCAGTCAGAACAGTTTGTGACAAGCTTGCTAATAAGCAGTACTCAAGGACTGGGACTTTATGCTGGACAAGAAGCTCTGCAAGCAGGGGGAAAGATGGAATAAATCATTCCTTGAGGAGTTTATAATCTGTAGAAGTTATGGACAGTGAGCAGAAGAGAAGTTAATTGCTTCCTTAGAAGCAATGATTTCTTGTAATGATTAATTAGTTTATTAGGATTGTTGACAAACTGCTCCAGAGTTGAAAATGATTTGTCTGGAACCTGTAAGCTTGTGGCCTTTAACTTTGGAACATGTATTGAAGGAGTCTGCCATGGATGTTCTGAATTCTGAAGTGGTTTTGCCTGACAGATCTTGTCTGGACTCCTGGGTTTCATTCAGCTTTTGCCTGGCTCAGCAGAAGGGATAATGGAGATCTCCAGCAGGAGTTAAAATCCCAAAGCTGTCATGTCACTGAAACCTAGAGATGAGAGTGCAGTGAGTGGGGAATGAGACTGAGGTGAAGAAAGTAAAGAAACAGTAAAGGAGGCAACAAATGGCTGTGATGGAAGAGTGGGTTTCATATAGGGAAACATCTCCACTAAAAGTTGTCAAAACAACTGTATAATTTTTCAGCGGTAGTTTTAGGATAGAAAGATAAATACTGTTAGTTCTTGGACTTGCCTAACATGCGTGTGTACACACACACACACACAAAGATTTCTATGTAATAAAAGCAAACAAAAAACCTACACAAAAGCCCCCAACCATGGAGATGAGGGAGAATGAGACTGAAACTGCTGACTGTGCAAGACATGCTGCTGGTCACTGCTGTACCATGTGTACCATTATTTATTCTAATGCTTTCTGGAAATCATCCTTGGACTGAGGGGATGCTTGCAGGTGCTTATCTCTGTTTTCTTGCATGCTTTCTATATTCAGACATAGATCATGCAAGGAATTAAGTGTGTGACACAACAGCAGCCCCACTGAAATCAGTGTGCCTGCTGGAGCTGTCTGACCTGGTCTGTTCCCTACTGTTCACTTCTTTTCTTCTCCAATTAGTTGCAGGAGATGAATGAGTGTTTCTAAGACTTGCGAACACGATGTTTGATTATCTTTTGTGTTTAGGGTTATATGAAGCAAGTGATGAGAAGTGATGTTGTACGAAGCTATCAGAGTAAGGAAAAAATAATGCAGGCAAGAAGCGCTAGAAGAAAAATAATAATGCTGATCAGCATTTAAATTTAGGAAACTATTAAACTCTAAGGCCCAACTCTGTGATGTTATCTGCGGCTAACAGCAGTGCTACGAGGGCAGCCCGTGTCCCAGCGACCCGGGGGGAGGGAAGGGTCGTGCGGTGCCCAGCGGTGGCCGGGGCCCCTCCCTACCCGTGCCGTCCTTTTGGCCGCCGTCCTCGCCGCCGACTTTCAGCAGAGGGCACTCTGTTCCTAACGATGGAGGAGGCGCTTTCCCTCGCTGGTGAGAAACCTCAACACGCTGGAAAAGTTTCCAGCGCAACATATTTGAACAAACTCTTCATCGGTTATGTTTAGTTCGCCGGAGCGTATTTTTAACTTCGGTGGCAGGGATAATAGCCCTTTTTCTGTGTGTTGCTCTTAGACTCGTCGAAAGCTCAGGACGTCAGTGGAAGCCGTAGCGCAAAGGTAGAGGATTTTATCCCGTTACTGCTTAGCGACTGAGAGGGGAAGGCGAGCGGAGCTGTCGGATGAGACGTACTTGTCAGATTTACAGTAGGAAACCTAAAAATATCGCGGAGGGCAGCGTGATTAAAGACCTCCTCGGCGCGCGAGCGGATTTGCAGCCGTTTTGTCAGAGTCGCTTGGAGATGAGACACGGGACGGTTGCGGTTTTGGAAGCTGCTCCGCATCAGCTTCGGGGGCTGACTTCACGGTAGCGTTCGCCCCTCGGGGGAGGACGAACCGCCCGGTCCCGAGCTGCCGGAGCCAGCGCCTCCGCAGCCGGGGGGAGCCGGGCCCCGCTGGCCGCCCGCCCGCTCGCTCTGCCCGGTGAGGCCGGGGCCGCGAGGGGGTGCCGGGCGGCGGCGGCGGGTGGCGGCCCCGCACCGCAGGTGGAGGCGCCCGGGCGCTTCTCGCCGGGGCCGGGCTGCGGCGGCGGGAGGGGCGGCCCGCTGCCGGCAGCCTGTAGGACCTCGGTGAACTGGCGGCGGTGGGCTGGAGCCTGGCGTGAGGGAGGGGCCGCCGCTCGCGGTGCGGGATGCTGTATCCCCGGTGCCGTGACGGGCGAGGCTCTCCCTTGACCTGCGAGCGGGAAGGAGGTGCCGGCGGAGCCGCTCCCCTCCGACCCCGGCACCGGCCAGCGCTGCGCTCCGCGCCGAGCCCGGCGCCGCTCCAGGTGGGTGAGCAGGGGGGCGGCGGGCGCCGCCCGGAGAGGGGCGCTGCGGGAGCCGCTGGGCGGGCGGCGAGGCCGGCTCGGGGAGCCCCGGAAAGCCCAGGTACCTGCGGGGTACCAGGGTGCTGTGGCTGGCCAGGGGAGGAACCTTCTCTAACACATGGGAGACTGAAACTTTTGAACGACCAAAGCATTCAGGAGCGTGGAAGGTTGGAAGTACGTGGGTGGGAAGAGTCTCCTCTCCTCTCCTCTCCTCTCCTCTCCTCTCCTCTCCTCTCCTCTCCAACAGGTGCAAGGGTTGTTCGGGTAGCTGCTGTTCTTTGATATTTTAGAAAGAACGTGTCTGATTTTGGTTTTGAGGAAAAGATCTGCATTCACTGTGGGTCCTCGTAAAAAAAATAAGGGTGGAGGGTGAGGGGAGGGAGGGCTGTCTGTGTGCATGTGTTAGGGGTGTGTGGAACTTGCACCGTTTTATAACGGTGGTAATGAATAGGCTGAGGCAAGATGTGCTAAGAATTATCAGCATTGTTGCATATTTATTTTTTTCTTGTTAGAGGATTTGAATTGAATCTTTTAGTAAAAGTGCCTGGCAGTTAAGTGTTGGCCCTCAAATGGTGAGGGTCTTCATACTGGGTCATTTTCTTCTCTGTCTCGGGACTGTTGTGATCAGAACTTCCAAAGGCGGTACGTATGACTGCGAGAGGCCCCAGGGCTGGGTTCTAGGCGCCGAATGGGTGAAAGTGAGAGGTCCAAATGGGAGGGGCCGATTTGATGCATTGACTCGCATGCAGGAGACGATCAAACTCGCCCCCTGTTGCCTGCCCAAACCTTCCCTCGTCCCCACCCTGCTTCTGTTCCCTAATCGGAACTACATCACCCTGCAGGCTGTGCTCATGGCATGCGCTGCTAGTCTGCACCGCTGGCCAGCACAAACGCCGATGTTTGTATTGCATTTCTTCCAAACGCTGGTTCTGTCCCTTTGCCTAGTTTGCTTTAGTCATTGAAATCCTGGCGCAGCCCACTTGGTTTTGTTTGTAACTTGAAACAATCTCTCTCAGCAGAGTTCCAAGGCACAAGGATGGCCAGCCCTAATGGTGCAGGGTTCTTCTTGGAGGTCATTTGGCTTGCTCTTGCTATCTGTGCTTATCTCCAGGTAGGTGATGACTTGTTGCTGTGCTTGGTATTTTTTAGGTGACTTTCAAATTATGTCATTTAAACAATGCTGCTGAAGTATCTGCATTGTAAATAAAAAGTTCCCAGTGAGAATGGGATCAAGGTTTTCCTGTCACTGAAGTTAATTTTAAAGACATCCATATGGGAAATCCATATTTTCTCTCTTTGTAGTAATATTGTACCGGACTCAACTATGTGGGGACCAAAGGGAGATCCTGCCAGATGTGTAATGCCTGGGGTCTCTCAAGGCAACACAGCTGCCCTTTGCCCACAGGAGATTTAGCACCTGATAAATGTTAAGATACTGTAAGTGACAAGGGTTATATAAATACCTGTGTAGAAGAAACATGTAAAGCACTTGGAAGTCAGTGAGTATCTTGGGAGGAGGGAGGTCCAAAAAGGTCTTTCCTTCAAGTGTTCAATGAATACAGGAACCATGGAGGAAAACTGTAGCTGCCAACTGATCTATTGCCTGACATATGAGCCTAATCAGTTCCAAGAAGTGAGTATTTCAAGAAATATGGTGTGCTGGCATGCGGCAGAGATGTTGTTAGTCTGTCATCCCCCATAGTGATAGTTCCCACAGCACAGAACGTTTCAAGGATTATTCTGTCTCACGTGCTCCAGAATCAAGAAATACTTAGAGAATGATAATTAAATGAACTGGAGTATATTTTTGAGATAAATAGTATCTTTTTTTTTTTAATATTGTGGTAGTTTTTACAACTTAACTCTTGGCTGTGTAGAAAGTCATTGATGTTATTTTATCATTGTGTACTGTCTGTACTACTGCAATGCTGAGAAATGGAGGGGTCGAACTGGGGCAGAGTGTGCTGGTCATTATTTAAACATACATCCCAAATACTTTTGAATCAAAGTCTGATACAGCAGGCAAAAGTAAATTCAAAAGGAATGTGAAGAAATGAGAGGGTAGTACTGGCCAGCTCAGTAAGCTATGATCCGTGTGTGATGGACTCTGAAGTATAAGGCAGTGGGAGCAAGCTGTTCTACTCACTCAGCACTGGTGCAGTGTGTGCAATGAGTTGTTTGGCAGTTACTTGTTGATGAGCACCTCCTGTGCCATGCTGTGGTTGCTCACAGGAGCAATGCAGCTAGCACTGAAAGTAAACCAGTTTACTTGAGTAAAGGACTTGTCATAAAAGGAAAAGCTATTGCTTTCTTTAATAACTGGACAGTTAAATACACGTGCAGTGCGTGTCCAGGCAGATAGGACAACAGAGGGGTCTCATTTTTCTACTTGCTTCTCATGTAAATGCAAACAATTTACTGATTTTCTGTGCCTGTTCTGTTTGTATTTTTGTGTGCAGGGGTGAATGATATTGTAATAGCCAGCCCTATAAAATGAAGTAGTATGTGAAGTTCAGTTAACAGTTCCGTGTAAGATGAGAATAGAAATACAGGGAAAGGAAATGTCAGCTTTGTGTTTGGACCTTTTGGTTTTGAGGAGACCAGTTTTGTTTTTTTTATAATACATTTCTTTCGTATTTTTTCTTTCATATTTTTCTTATTGCAGTACTGGAACCAGTAGAGGCATAGTTTCTTCCTCTCCACAAATGGTTTGGCATAGCTTCACTTGTCTCCTTATAAAACAACTACCCAAACACATTGTAGTAATCAATAGACCATTGTGAGTAATTTTATGAATACTTCAATCCAGGTCAAATATTTTTTGTCTTGATGGTCCTTTTAATTATTCTAAGGCATCTGACATATTTGGGCCATTAACGCTTAACTCCAATTTTGTAGAAATCTCTTCTCCTCCTATGTTTTAGGTGTTTTATCTCTAATTTAGTCACATTAAAGATATTTCATATTATTTAAACATAACATTTTTTTGTATTCGCTTTCCATTAATTCTTTAATTTGTTGCTTGGGGCCATACTATATGGACCACACACAGTTCTACCCTAATACTGTACCATAGCTTCCACGTATATTGTTTTTGGCTATTAAAGTGCTTATGTCTGGAGCTAATCAATTAGAAACAATTGGATGCTGGGCAAGGTCACAAATCTGTGTCATGTCACTTATGTGCAGTTGATTAATTTCATCCTGCTTGAGGCAGGTACAGTATAAAATAATAACCATTTAAAAAGAATGTGGTGGAAGTGTGGTACGAATGTAATGCAAAGAAAACTTGAACATGAGAAGTTGTGAAAAAGTGGTAGCTATTACTGAGAAGTGGAGGTGAGCTTTGGTTGTAGGATCTGTTCTGATTCCTCAGTAATGTGGTAACACGCATAGCACAGTGTTTAGCTGAGCTCCAGTCTGACCTCAGAACTTATGGACACGCAGTGTCTCAAGTTCATGACAAAATCTTTTTTCAAGGGTGTATTAGTGCCTATACCAGAGGTTTCATAGGTTAACCAGCAAACAGTTTACTGTTGAGCACTGCTGAACTGCTAATTGTCAAAACTGTCCTGAGAGCAAGAGCAGTGGCATAAGTTTGACTCAGGAAGAGATCACTTGAAAGCTAGCCTTGGCTGTGATCTTCTGCAGACACAGGGCTTCCTTTTCCTGGCCTTGCCAATAGAAGTGCAATGGAAATGAATTCAGCCTAAAGCCAATAGTGACCCAAGCAAATGATGTCCGTGAGTCTGTCTTAAAATAATAATAAAAAAAAAGTCAGCAGAACAGAACAATTCACTACTTCTATAGATTTAAATGATGGATTCTCCCAGGGTAGTTATTGTATTCTGCAGGTTACATGCATTTGTGAACATTAATAAACTACATCCTTGCTCGGGGCTTTAACTAATCATTTGTGCTTACTACTAGATCTGGTGTAAGAGGCTGCTTTTCTCATGCGGTAGCAGGTGAGCTATCAGTAGTAGAGAATGAACAAAGTAAAAGTATTGAACTCCAAAACTGCTAAGTAATTTCTCAGGAAGATATGGCCACACATTGATGCAGGGGAACTGCTGTGTCACAGCCTGAACTGATGATTGAGCAGCTGGTGAAGAGGGTGGCTGGCCCAGGAGGTACAGGTGCAATCAATCTACCACCTTTGCTTTCCACCTGATCTGATTCAGGGTCCACCCCTCCTTGGGCTCATTTAAGGGCTAGCTTTCAAAGGGAGAATGCTTCCTGGATGAAGGCTATTTCCCGAGAAGGAGTGTTCTGTACTTAGAGATCTTCATTGCCAGTTCAGTGAGTCACTTTTTTTCTATATATGATTACTGATATTCTGATGATGCTTTGCCTAGTACTGCAAATAACTTAGCAGAAGTAGTTTCACTGCTCCCTAGGCCTGACAACTGGTAATTGAAAAGGTAGGGTGTTCAGCCTGGTACCTACTCCCTTCTTGATCTCATGGTTATGTTTTATTACACTGTTCAGTTAGATGCTGTTTTATGTTATAAAATACATACAAGAATGTATGTATGATATTCTTACTAATGACTTAATGTCAGCAAGAAATGATTGCTAGTGGAATGGCATGGACAAATATGTATCATCAAAGATTTTGCATGTGGGTTTACTTTACATTTGTTCTGTTACGCTATTTTCGAATTTGGACTACGCAGATATTTTCTTAAGTTCCTGGAGTGTTAGTTAAACCCTCTAAAAGTTGATCCATCTCCTCTCTGAAGACCATGGGATTGCTAAGGTCTGGGGAAGGAATTATAGCAAACACACCATGTCTGGATATTTATGAAGAACTAGTTCTGGATTCCTCTGGACGGGGATGTTTCATAGGTCATATTCAACAAAATGTTGGTTGCTCTCATGATTTATGATTCTGCAATCCTTACTTGTGTTATATTTTATTCTGACTATCTATGATGGCTTGGATGCAAAAGATATGCACACTGGAAACATTATCTTCTTTGAAATGTTTCTGCCATAGCTGATCTGCCAAAAACTGCCAACATAGCAAATGACTTTAAGGTTGAGTTTTTTGAGGCTAGAAATCTGATGTCCGTTACATTCTTTTACTGAATGTCTTGCAAATTAACATCAGGAAACAGATTAATTTATATGCCATACAACATACCGGAGATATAAATGTACTTAAAAGTAAATAAATAAATAAATTGGGATGTAATTTGGAGATCTAGGGCTTAATTTGAAGGTTTCCCCTTCCCTCTTCCAATCCTGCACAGTTTTGCCATCAGTCTCAATAATTCTGTGGTTTATTCTTTGTTTGAAGGTTGAAATACCTCTAATGCACACAAATAACACTTCTGAAACTCTGTAGTATTCTGATTTAAATATTTTTATTGATAAGTGTGTAACTCAGTGACAGCATTCTCAGAAAACTCATGAAAGTTCCTCACCCATTTTGAATTTGTGACTAATAATGATTGCTCAACCGGTGGTCATAGAGTCTGAACTGCAATTGCCCCCTGCTTACAATCCAAAAGAGTTCTACTGGCAAACAATTAGGATGATTCTGTCTTGTGACCTGAGTCACAAAATATGTTTGAATACTTCTAAGAATATACTCTCATTAAAAGCTTAAGCAACTATGAGAGATGACCAAAATTCCAGATGATACTAGTGAAAAAGTCACTTTTCTTTCTTTATTTTCATTTTTAGTAACTATTTTTTATCATAGTGAATATGAATGATGCTTGCAGTGATACAACTTGAGAAAATCATGCTTTGGTTATTCATCTGAGGTATAGCCCCAAATCATTCATTCCAGTAAGACAAAGGTGGTTTAGTTTCTGCGTCCAGACAGAGTTAGAATTCTGTGTCTGCATCTTCAGATACAAGTATCATTGCTTGCTGATGATAGTTTCTGATGAGGTCCCTGCAACATCATGGATTGAGATTCTCAAGTCAGTTCTATGCAAAGCTCTGGTTTGCTAGTTCCAGAAGCTGAACACTTTTAGAGAAGCTTCAGTGTAAGAACAATGTTTTACAACTGCCTGCAACTTAGAATTTTCTGTGGAAAAGTAGTTAGGAAGTGAAGGAATAGCTCCAGGATGACCTCTGGTTTTAGCAGATACTTGAAAACTTAGTCACTGATAATTACTCATTCAGGTCTGCTTGGTGTATCTGGATCCTGTGTATTCCTTACCAAACTCAGGCATAAACTGCACTGATGGAGCAATTTTTCCGTGCACCAAATTCTGTTTCTGCTTCTACAGCAGAAACTGTACTGAACTGATGTTATGATACTGTTATACTGATATTAGAACCCGTTTATTAGTTGTTTAGAAATCATGGTTTGGCCATCCAAAATAATGAGTTTGGCTTTGAAAGAAAATGGTTTTTAAAATTGGAGTCATTTTTATTTGCTTCTAGAACCCAGAAGATCTATGTGTTTGTCTTTATCTGCATTCATTCAAGCCCTCAGAGTCTTGAAGCTTTTCTTAAAATCCTGTGTGCTCACATGAATCCAGGAGGTGGGATTTTAGAAAACATCAAATATAATGTGGCTAGTAAGTCTATTAATTACAGTGATCGTGGGAGCAGATTGATAGTAGGGCTTCTGTAATCGCTTCCATTGTAAGGCTATGTGAGAAATCCCTAGGAATGAGTATGTTAAAGTGTTGCAAATGTTGCACTTGACTGTTAAATGTGTGCTATTAAGATACTTTATGGCCTATGCTAATTAGATTCCTGTGGCCATGTACAGCCTGACACTGCCGTACTTCAACAATTTCAGAGTAATACTTATTAAGAAGGATCTCTGTAAAACCATCTGTGCATGGTGAAAGTGTGGGTGTGTTTTTGAAATGCAGTTTGCCAGTGAGAACAGCGTTCTGGGAAGGACAGAGGATATAGCTATGGCAACTCTGGAGGGACAACAGAGTTTGCAGCTAGAAGTAGAAAAAGAAGCAAACAGCTGGTGGAAGGAAAATTCAAGCTTTAATCAGTCTAGGTTTGGCCCTAGCTTGATTTCTGCGTACAGATCAACATCAGATAAACTTCCTTTTGAAGGTTCTACAGTTTTTAAGCTCAGTATTTATTTGTCTGCATGTTTTCTGGTTTTTTTTTATTATTTATTTTTTTTATTATTCTGAAAAGCATTTTCAACCTTCTTGTGAGTTCTGGAATAAGAATCTGTTTTCCCTTGTTTTAGGATGGAACAGAACGTGTTTATAGACTTGAACTTTCAGCACTGTCTTAATTAGAGATGTACTTTCCCAGCTTCTTCAGTGCTACATGAGGAATGCTCTTCAACTCGCATTCGTGGATCTCTTGAAGAAATAGTTAAATCTGTGCGTGTATCTTAGATAAGGAAGGCTTACTCTCATGAATAAGACCCACGTGGGAACTTTGTTGCATTGCAGTTGTGAAATAACCTCTGTACTTACTTTGCCACTAATAAATAATTCCTTTAGGTTTGTAAGCAAGTTTGTAAAGGACTTTCCTTCTTGTAAGAAGAGAACTTTTCCTGATATTAAATGAAGGTCTGTGGGCTGTTAAGTGCTCTTGGATTTAAGGGCTGTATTTTCAAAACTGCCTTACTCCATCTTCTAAGAGCGAGCGTAAACTTTTTGATGACTGTCTACACAAGGGTGCTAAATTTGTTGCAAATAGGGCTGCTGTTTTAGAAGGGTCTGTGTGATGTGGAGCCTTTACTTTGGTGACTTTCAGTAAGCTTCGAGCCTTTGTAAGTTAAACGCAAACATTGTTAAGTGCTTCTCTGTATTGGTTGGTGCTTAAAAGGATTTCCAAAACAAATGACAGGATAAATTTCCGTTAGTATGATCAGAACCAGGCACTTAGGTGCCTTAGGCGCTTCCAAAAGCCTGGCTAACCGTTTGTCTTCGTATTTCAACATTAAACCAAAACTTGCAGCCTCAAAACTCTTTTGAGAGAATAGGATTCTGGTGTGTGAGTTCTAGTACCTGGATGTGTGGATACTTGATTAAAATTTGAGAAGTGGAAGCATCAAGTGTTGATAAACAGAGTGTAGTTCCTGAAATTTTGGCTTAATACATTCCTTCCAGACAGCATATTACATAAATTGTTTAGGAACAATGTTATTTCTGTTTCTAATTTTATATTTATTAGATTTAACATCATTATGGAGAGGGAATGAAAACAGCATTCTCAGTCTGTTTTGAGAAATGTGGTTTCCAAGAATTGTCAGTTTGTCATGCTTCTGGATCCACTAGAAACACAGTGAATGCAGTCAGCTCAAATAAATTGTGAAACAATATTAAAAACGCATTTATGACTGCAATTACTAGATTGTTATAGTATGCTAACTGTTGTCATTTGTGTCATGGTGGGAGGTCCCAACTGGTTAATGATGCTGTTTCATAGCTTTAAATAAGCATTTGTTTATATGCGGAAACATGTATTTCTGTATTTATATAACGTTTTTTTGCCATCAGTTTTTTTTTGCCAAAAATCTAAGCTGCTTAAAATTTATAGGATGCAGTCTCTTGTCAGTGCACGCAAGCAGAACAGTATCGTTTATAGTGTATTTATGCAGAAGAAACTGAGGAGATTCTCTCTGAAGGTGCAGACGTAGAGAACAGCTTTAGCTGCCTGATCTACTGCCATTCAGCATCTGAGAATGAAGGTGACACGGGTACGCTTGCACTGCCACAGAATGCCAGAAGGTGACTGCTTTCTTGCAGGTGTTTGTTGCTCTGCACCCTTCAGAAGGCTGCAGGACCCAGCATTATTCCCAGCTGTCTGATTCAAAGAGAATTGAGGTAGCACCAAAAATGTCTTCACTTGTTTTTTTTCTGATTGTTGTTGCCATTTCCTTTTATGTGTGGCTGCACCAGGTTATCAAATGGCATGGAGAAATAAGAAGCTGTAATGCAAGTCATGGTTCTGATGTACTCAGATACATTTGTTCCAATGGGAATTGTCCTTTCGTCCCAGCTACTGCAGCCTCTTGCTGATGAAGCAGTGGTGTGGAAGCAAAAGGCCAAACAAGCTCACTGCTCTCTGTGGATGCATAACAAATAAAATATGCTAAGATATGATTTGGCTTCCTCTCTTGAGAGTATCCTTTCATTAGATGTTTTCAAAGTCTCATTATTCATTTGGTGTTTTGTTTTCTTGAGTCTCTAAATAGTTTTAAACGGCTCCCTGGTTGACTAACATGAATATTGGCTGGAAAAAAACAGTATTGTAGTATCCTGAGTATTGCCTGCTTACTAAATGATGTTCTGGTTGGAAACTACCAGTGTGTCCAACAGATTACTGATTTTTTTTTTTTTCAGCTGATCTCATCAACACTTTTGTTAGAAAGCTAAAGAGGGGATACATCCATCTCTGAAGAGATGAGCTGCATGCTCAGGGATTTGACTAACACCAATAACTGATAAGACTGTTTGAATTGATTCTGTCTATCTGTACCTGATTATACAGTTTTATTTGTATGAATGTAAGGTGCTTTCTGAATGGTGAAGAACCATTGCTTTTCCTCTAGAACAGTGATTCCCAGGTGTGTCTCTTCATGGAGCTGCTAACTCTCAGAGATTGTCAGTAATCAAAAATGCAAATTCGGCACTAGGAAATGCTATGAAGGGAAGACACAAAGCAAGGAGAGTTATGTTCTCACTGTGTTAATTCTTGGCCCACACTTAAGCACAGTATACAGTTCTGAGCCTTTTCTGAATGAGGTTGAAAATCTAGGCCGGTATTAGCTGGTAACTTGTCTCTTCCAGTGTAACAACTGGGTGCCATAACTGAAATTACTGGGAACTGCATTCAAGGAAACACAGAACCTACTATTGTTGTCACTTGTGACTCATCATTTAGAGACTAAAGGAATATTTTCTCCAAACTTCAGCATATCTAGAGGCATAGTCTTGACAAAAAAAAAGGTAGCTATATTCTGAGCTGCTTCTTCATCTGCCCTGTATAATTTTGTTTTATTTTTGTTAAAAAAATTGTGTTGTTTCTGCACATATTCAAAACTGTCCTTTAAAAATTCCGAAACTTAAATTTACATCATCTTAATTGATGGCTGGAATAGTTTCTCATTTTTAAACAAACTATCATTTTCTTGTGCAAGATAAATAGAGCAATATTTTCTTATTTTATGAAATAACTCTTGGCTTAAATTCCACTTTCATTATGTGATAAGTCCTTCCATAAGACACAAATATTCCAGACATTTTCTCTGAATGAGTGAGCACTTGCCTTCACCCCACTGTGAAATTGTGCACCCAAATGTATTTCTCATTTCCCCTTCCTACCTCTTTCAGCTAAACTTGGAACACAATAGGTTGGTTAAAACCATACAAAAACCGATGGAATGCCATCTTAATGTATGGCTTTTTACCATGCAGCTGTTTATCTTCTGCTAAGAGGAAACTAGAAATGTATTTTTAATGCCAGGAGCTAGGCTTAAAATGCCATTACTTATCCAGTGGGAATAGATTTGAAAATTAGTAAGCAATTAGATCAGTAGGCAAATACATTTTACTTAATGTTGCAAGTCTCATGGGCCTTTCAAACATCCTGTTAGCATCACCTGTTCTTAACTTGCAACCCTTTAAATCTTTACCTAGTCATAGGTAGCAGCACTACCTTGAAATTTCTGTACACGTTTAATTCTTATATATGAGCTGAATTCTTTTTTTTTTTTTTAAAAAGAGCTTCCATAGTTTTTGTGAAGGCAACAAAGATGTACTGGGAACGCTAAGCTTTTCTTGGAGAAAACTTCTTCCCGTAGATAACCATCTTGAGAAGGGGCTGTAGCTGGGATAACAGAACATATGGGCCTTGTTGTGATCTTTTGAACTTCCTTGAATTATGTCCTTAGCAAGCACCAATGATGTATTTGTTTATAATTGCTTATTTTTCTTGCTGAGTTTAGACCTCTGTGAGCTATCTATCGTGTCACATAGAAACTACTATTTAGAAATGGGAAAAATGTAAGAATTGTCGACTTCTTTATAATTTCAAACATTAAGCCTCCCGTGAGGACACTGTAGGAAGGACCTTGTTGTCTTCAACTTTACTACAGGAGTGTCCCATCATTCCTTGTCTGCCAAAAATTCACACTGATTTATTCAGTGGTGTAGTATGAGGACTTGCCTGAAACCTCAGTCCTGGAATGAAATCCAGCATGGGGAGCCCTGTGGACTTCATTAGGTTCCTGTGCCACAACAGAGACCTTATTTTGTAAAATGTGTACAAGGCTTTCTAGTTGAACAGCATGACATTCTGCATTTGAGTAACAGTGCCAGTGAAGACTGTAGGCTCTCTGCCTGAGATGTAAGTGGGAGCTTTTCCTGAGTAAGACCTGCCCATAGGAAGAAAAATGGGGCTGTATTTCATTAGTGCTCATGAGTTGGTTATCGTGCTTCCTGTGGTGTGGTGTGAATCATTTCATCTCTTCGTGTGTCTGCGAAGGACAGATAGCATTTAAGGCTGTGTCTGCAGTTGTGAATTTTCTTGAAAATTGGTTGCATTTGTCCCTTTGGAAAAGAAAAAAAGTTAAATATATAATTTTCCTCTTGCTTATAAACCTTGCACAATTTGAGGCTATTCCCCCCCCTCCCCCCCCCCCCCCTTTTTTGTGTGTGTCTGTGTTTGTATGGGTGTCAGGTTTTTAGTGTGTCATTGAAGAGCATTCTATTAGGGGTTCCAGACCCTGTGGGCAGGAATTTCTCTGAACTACTACTGCAGAGGGAAGCATCAAAACTATTCCTTAAAGCAAGCACACCATTTTTTCAAGAAAAATTGAAGCAGAACGTGGGAATCCATTTTTTGAAAATTGATGTGGCGTTTTGCCAGACTTATTATATTCAGAAGATTCCTTTGAACCTGTTAAGTTGTTGCACTTTCCACTGCATGGTGCAGTTCTGCTAATGAACTCAAAGGGAAACGCAAGCACGTCATAAATAAGGAAGATATGATAGAGTTGATTTCTGCATGCGGCATTTTGCCTGTGCATATGAAAATTGACATCATGGTGTTGGAATGTTGACCATGTTTTGCATTTTGCTAGCTGCTTTTACTGGAAAGCATGTGTTTCAAAGGGAGTTTTCAATTTTTATAAGATTTTTCCTCCATAATAACCCGGTCTTATTTTGAATGTAGACTTCAGCTATGAATAAAATTTAACTCACGATTCTTCCTGTACAAAATATGAGTGAATTATACAAACATTTCTAGTTAGTGCATGTGTCTGGATTGGAGTAGTTGAAGCTAACATTTAGGATCTGCTGTTACTTCTCAGCATTGCCTTGGCTGAAGAGAACCTTACTATGAGAATAAAGGAACTGTGAAGAGCTCTTAAAAGTAACTGCATAAATGTGGGAAAGTGCATTTGATTGCACAGAACGAATCCTTTGTGGGATTTTCACTAATGTAATTTATTAGCTCCACGTGGGACTGTGAAGGGAGCTAGGAAGAGAGGCTGGCAGCAATGAATAAATGGCACTGATCCTTCATCTTGACAGTAAAATAGACAACATTCAATTAGATCCCTTCAGTAATGATCTGGCCTGTCTCTTCCGTCTCCAGAACTCAACTTACCTGGAGTTTCAAGGTTATTTACACTGTAGAATGTTGGGAGCCCATGTCATCAAGTCTATCTAACCTCCTCAGAGGACAGTTCCGTGGTACAACATCCTTGCACATGCTAATTCTTCCCCATTTGATATCAGACCATTCCAAGTTTTGTGGAATCATTCTGTGCTACAGAAGCATCCTACTAAGCCTTGCACTCACGATTCCCAAGTGATATAGGGTAGCCCTTGTTCCATTAATCTCTTTGTATAAAAGTATAAAATTCTAGGTGATGTTTTCAACATCCAAGACCAAAAGATTCAAGAGTTAGACATCTTTATTATTATGAGGAATTATACCCGCATCTTTACAGTAAATCAAAAGTGGACTATAGCTAGTACCTGTCAAATAATAAATGTATTATTCTTTATTGTCTGCAGGGAAAAAAAATCTAGAACATTTTTTTAAAAGAGTATTCAAAACCTATAAAAGTGTATTTCCCCTTTTTATGTGGTGGTATACATCTTTGCAAGCTTCAACTGACTGCCGTAGAGCAGTTATATACCTTGTTGCTGTAGGTATATTATGTGGAACTATGTGCAGGCATAGCGTAAGTAAAAGCACTAATGAAGTCTTTATAATGTTGTTCTCTGGCAAAATGAGATTTAGTTGTGGTTGTTTGTCTGCATCAGAACTGCAGGTTCCTGACAGATTCTTCTCTGTAAGTTAGAAGACTGCTATATCAAACAATAGACTGTGACTTACATAGATGCTATTTTTAATTGAGAAAGTGGATGCAACCAGATGTTCTTACATGGCTAATATGGGAGCATGGCTAAGGAGAAATGATGAATTATGCTTTGTGTTTAGGGATGATGCAGCTTCTTAGGCTGAATACTTGCTCTGAAATAGGGCTTGCAGTGACACAATTGGTCTTGGGAAATGGTGGGCTACTTGTTTGATCTGTTTTGTGTGTTGGAACTGGATGTTTAAAGTAGCTTAGATAGAAGAAAATCCTATTCAGAACTGCATTATTAACTTTAGAGAGGTCAGACATTCTGGAATCTGACACAGGGAATGCTGGAGTTCATATGAAATCTAGGTTGGTTGGACATGTGTGATTTTAATGGGTCTTCCTTTCAGAAACTGAATAGTCTCTGTGAAGAGACTGGTACTGAGGTTTGTGTCTTCTCTTTTACAGTGCTTATTTACATCCGTTCCTCTGTTTCAAGGCTGCCGTAGCAAACTGTGCTGTGGACATGAGCATCTCTGTTGCAGTGGGCATTTCATCCTGATTAGTCTGGGGCTGGTGCTCAGCTCTTGTGGGAGGTGCTGAAGCAGTGAAGGGCTCTCAGGGAGAGCAGTCCATTCTGGGCCTCCATACAGAGGGCAAGCACAAGCTCAGACTTCTCAGAGGTGTGTGAAGTGGCTCATGGGACTCCAGACCATGTGTTATTTTTCCTGTATTTTGTAAATTGAAAATCAAAAACGTTGGCTAATTGGGCTCTCCTCTCCTCCTCCACCTCCCCCCCCATTTTTTTAAATAATTAATGTTTCACGAGAACGCTTAGATCTAAACATCTAACTTTACATCTCAAATGTTCAATCACTCCTGTCACTTTAGCTACCTACAACTTTTAATGTTTATTCCTGGAATCCTATTTCAAGTATAGCAAGATTTGTGTAAGCTTTATTGTGAGGGGTGAAATTTAAACTTTATTAGGATTAAGTGTTTAATAGTATAATTTGCTGCATATGTTGCAAATACAAGCTGCTATGAATAGATCCTCTGTTTAAAAAAGAGCATTTGATATGTTATATATGGACTTAAATCCAATATGTTGTTATCTTTTACTAAAGGAAATTATAAGAAGAGATTTACAGAGAAGGGTTTATTCTATTAATGTCTTTAAAATACTTCAAAATACTTCTCAACCAAAGATGATTTTGGTTTCTGTAATTTTCCCGTGCTCAAAAAGTGCTGTACATAACTTCCTTTGTTCCTTGACTATTATTCTGAAAATAGTACAAGTTTGGCTGTTCTTCATATACATGAGGGGAGAAAAAATATTAGCAGTAGTGCTAGGTGAATATTTATTTAAGTGGGGTACTCTGTTTTTCTATTTGTTCACTCACAGCAGACTTGAGGATTTAAGTGCAAGGCTTCCTGTTATATTAGTGGAATTTTTTAATGCGATATTTATACCTGGTGTAGAACTGGGAGAAAGGTTCTCTCTTCTCTGCCAGCTCCCTGCCTCCCAGGAAACAGCAGGATGGGATGCATTGCTTTAAAAATAGGTATCAGGTTTTGTCTCATGGCTGAAGGAGCAAAAATAGGAGCAGTGCAGCCTTGTGTTTTCCCAGTCTGCATGAGGTATTTGATTAATCTGAAATGCTAGTGATTGGATCCTTACGGCTTTAAGACAAATCAGAATGATTCCTTGTTTCTGACTGGCTATAATGAATGGTTTTAGCATATTTTGAGATTCAGAGACCACATTACATTTTCTTGGCATAGGCATTTTGACTTTTAGATTTTATTATTGCCCCATACTTCCATTTAATGTATGTAGTGTCATATCTGAGGGTTTAGGTAGGGAGTTGTATAGGTGTGTGTTTTTTTTTTTTTTTTTTTTTAGAAACTGGTTCTATTTTTAATAGTACAATTTGCAGTCAGACCCTTGTTTTATTAAAGATGGAGTAGCATATAACGTGAAGGAAGAAGCTGCATACGTCACTAAGAGAAGAAAAGCATAGGGAAGAAACAAAGTCATTCGATCATTTTCATACTGTTTTCTACAAGATAGCAACAGATTTCAGACCTTCTGTGGATGTGTAGGATTCTCTTCAGTCTTCCTACTAGGAGCTATAAAAAGCTTGCAAAAAGGCACAGAATTACAGCCTGAGTCAGGCCAGCGCACTGGCTTCATTCACTATAATCAGGATAAAAGAATATCTTGGCAAAAATAACTGGGCTCTGAAATAGAGATGTTCTGGACTGATAATTCCAAGTACAGCCAAAGTTGCAGAGAAATACACAGGTTAAGATTTATGTTCGGGTCTCATTATTTGAAATGGATGCTGTTTAAGTTTCATATAATAACATTTTACTCTGTATAGAATGCAGAGGAAACCAGGCCTTTTAAAGACTGCAAATGAAAACAACTGAATTACTGCCACAGTTAACTTAAGCATGGTGGAAGTGTGAGTGAACTATCTCACTGTCTACAAGTTATAAAGCAGTGGAGAATGTGAAGAGATGTATAAATATGCAGAACAAGAGCGAATCAGTTGACTCCAGAGCACAGTGTTCCATACTATTGTTTGCAAATTCACTAAGTTGTATAGATTCTTGCTTCAGTAGTTTTTAGTGTTGTGGATGTCTTCAGCCTGAGAAGAAGTAATAGATACATAGGGCAAAAGGAATCCTCTGAAATTAAATATAAAGGCAGAAGAATTTATTTTCTTGTTTTCACACAGTCCATTGTTCTTGGATTCTGTCTATATTTTTAAAAGTTTTAGAATGCTGAAGACAAACATATGAGAATCTGGAACCATGCTAAAGCTTTAGATATTGAACTGTTAGGGCTGGCCTCCTAGCTCACATTAGCTTGTACTGGCAAACAAAGAGCTGACTGTGGATAAGAGAATTCAGAGGAAGTTATTGCCACAGATCCATCCAAAACTGCTCAGGAATAGTTGAAAAATATTTTGTAGGAATAGTGCCCTTCTGTAAATCTTTTAAAATTAAACTATGCTGTCAAGAATTTAGTTTAATCTTATGTGCAAATGGTAGCAGTGAAAGAGAAGCTGCTGGATATGTAAGAATAGGTGGGTTTGCACTGTTGGTTATGGAAGCCAGGCGTGTATTAAGAACTCTGCATTTGCCCTCGCTGTTTTTAAAAGCAGCAAGCTGAGTATCTCTTGTCCTCTAAGAGGCATGGCAGCCTTTCAGAAGACAAGGTCAAGTGGACAAACCAAGATTATGTGTACTCTGGTAAATTCAATAAATCTGCTTTTGAAAAGCTGTTTACACATGAGCTCCTACTTCTGAGGAAAAATAGTAATGTTTACAACTGAATTGCTGAAACAGTGGAGGCTGAAACACTAGCCTACAAGTTGTGTATGCCAGAGCTAATTTCTCATTTTGTGTGCGGGACAGATGCATTAACAGAGACTTAATCATACCAGCAGCAATTGTGAAGGTCAATCCCTCCAGAACTTTTCCTGTATTGGACATGGTAGTAGAGCTTTTCAGCAGCTTGACTAGAGCCTTCGCTTAATGTTCAATTGCCTCTAATTTTTGAGATGCCAGTAGATCCATTGAAATGCCAGTAACTAAGAGCACCCTGAGAAGTGATGCAGTTAGGCTCCTCAAACTGCTAGAAAAGAGAGTTTATCTTGCTAGCCATCTGTTATGCCATCATAAGCTTCAGTGTGGTATTCTGAAGGAGTAAAATTATTCTGTTAAATTTCCTGTAGAAAGATAATCGTTATTGGAAAACAGTGTTTGACTTATGACATGTCTCAATTCATGTGTCTTGGGAGCTATCCGTTGTATGTACACATCTGCTTCTGCACACCCACACAGGATGGGAAGATATTCTTCCACAGGAAGGTCTTCCGTTCCCCTCAGTATGCAGGTGGTATGTATTGGCAAATCACATATTGTGGATATGGTAGCCAAGTTCCCAGAGTAATGCACACATAGTGAAGCAATTCACTCAACATCAGCTGCTCAAATGAGAATACAAGATGGATGACTAAAAGTTTAATCACATGCCCCATCTTTCAATGTGATACCTATTTTCACTTGATCTTGCTACCGGTTACGGTCAAAATACAGAAACTAAGAGAGTTAAGACTGTTAGTGAGATCAGTCATAGTGAAGATACATAGTGCTTAAACATTTAAAACAACAAAATGCAGTGCATTTAAGAGCATTTCATAATTTTTATTTGATTCCAAAAATACTAGTCAATGTGTTGCCTTTTGTATTCAGTATTATCTATTCTTCATTTTTTTTCTTCTTGTTTTCATGTTTATCGAACAACTTTCTCTAATCCTCCGGATCATTATAAAACTGCTTAATGAAATATACTTACTGGTCATGGAAGATGAGTGATAAAGTTGTAGCGTTTAAACTATTTTGATTAAGGCAAGCATCCTATTCTGAATTAGCCATTTCTATTTTCATTTTGTCTCATTTGCTCAGCTGTGTCTTTTAACATTTCAGCAATTCCACTTCATTTGGAGGATTTATTCCATTCCTCCCAGGAGCGAATCTGTGTTTATCTTTTCTCACCTCGGTAAGAGCCCTTTCCCCTCCACCATATCAGTCCTCCAGCATTACTGTCCACATCATTTAGAAGAAGAAAAAAGAATCACTAAACTAATGACCGTTTGTCTTAACGGTTGTCTGTGAACAGATGACGGCAGCGCCTGTCATGTGAGCTTTCAATTGCTGTTTTTTTTTTTCCTGGCCTTAAAGCACAGTTATCAAAGTAGTGGCTTATTAGGAAGTGTAAACATAAAATACTGCCAGTTAATGTTAGCAGAATTGTGACCCAGAAGGGGACTATCTTGAGATTAATGGTAGGTCGTCTTTCAAACTTGGTCTTTTCATATTTGGAGACTGTTTTTTTGGGGAGCTTCTGCTTCTTTTGTTACATTGTTTGCTTTTCATTCACGCGTTGACTTTGTTCCAGTCTGCCTTTCCTTTGTTAATGCTGGACAGTGTGTATGGCTCAATACAATATGCAATTAAAGCCTTGCCCTGCTTGAGATGCTTTCACTGGCAAGAGAAAACAGAAGACAGAGTACATTTGGAGCACAACTTCTTCCCATCCTCAAAAAGATAAAGAGGAAATGAGAAAGGGAATGGATCAGGGTAACATTTGGCCTCACTAGACTGAGGGAGTGGAGTTCAGCTGAGAAGTAAATGTGAAGCTGAGTAAGTTAAATATGGAACAGCATGGAAATATGGTCGAAGAAAGTGAATTGAAGCATTTGAATAGTGGGTGAGAGTCAGGGAAAGCATTTCAACAGCAAAAGGTTTGGTGGGAATGACAAAGAGCCTGGAATTCTATGGTAAAGAACTCAGTGACAGATGACAAGAACAGAGACGCTACTAATATGAAAATAATGATTTCTTAGGGATTAAAGAAGTTCTACTAGGAAGTTGTATGCTTTGCCTAGTGGCTGATGTGTCATTGTGCTTTACTGACGGTAAGAACAAAAAGCTCAAAAGCTCTGGAGTGTTTGCAAAATGCATTTGAGACTTAGAGGCTGCGTGCTGTGAACAGTTTCTTTTGGGAATTTCTCTTTAAATTCCTGCTGAAACAGGTGTGTGCATGTGGAGGGCGCTTGGCTGAAAGGCATTCACCTCACGTGCCTTATTAATAGCCTTAAACCAACATTCCTACAGCCAAGCCATGACCATTTAACTGCTTCCTTATTGTGAAAATGTGCCTGGCCGAGTCAATGTGCTGGGCTGCTTAGTCCATAAACCCTGCAAAGGTACTTATTGCAACAGGGAAAGAAAGGTTGATGAAGAATTGGGTTAATATCACCAAAATTATCAGAAGTGGTGGAAAACTAATGGTGGAAAAATCATTTTCCTCTTCATGTGTTAGGCACGTTCATGTGGTTGGCTGCTCTAAATCATGAGTTGGCCTGAGAGTGAACATCTGGCTGGGGCATTCTCTACAGTCTAATTTCTTTCAGGTGAGAAAGGATTCATCTATTAGAAGTAACAGAGGAGAAGCAGTTTGATTATTTACACTTTCATTCGGGGTGGTCTGTCTTTTCAACTAGAATTCTGGAACATCTAAAGATCTATTAGCAAGATGGTAGCAGGGCTCTCAGTTCTCCTCTGAATAAAGGTAGGTAAAAAAACAGCATCAGCACAGGCTCTGTTCTTCCATGAGTTGGCAGTACCAGCAGTGTGTTTGTAAGTATTTGGTCATATATGGGGGATGTTAGGCTGCTACACACTACATGAACTGTCCTTTCCTATCCTGACTGATGAAGAGGTAGAAAAGCATTTCTGATTGTAAAGGACAGTATGATATGGTACTGTACAATATATACAATTTCCTCACCCCTTGTGTTGGTGTGTCTTGGAACGTGCTGGAGGAGTTCTGGCGCCACTGAGATTGTTCTGCGTTTACTTGAGCGATTTCACTCTTTTAATCTGGATGTGCACAAGCCTTTACACAGCCTTATCTATGTGTATTTATTTTTTGGAAGTCACTGAAGGAGGTCAGCAAACACTGCTGATCAGTAAGATTGTTCTCATGTCTTGCATTTAGTTGCAGTTACTTTATTGTAGCTAAGTGACCTTTGTTGTGTGCTTAATATATTCTTTTTCTTAGAAGGGTATTTTATGAATTTATGTATTTAATATATTTATCCTGCAGTAAAATGATTTGCCTCTGGAGAGGAATCTTGCAATCTTTTTTCATAAGGTCCCATTTTCTTTCAGTTACCTGGATTATACTTAATTATGTGTTATTTAAGAGACTGACAGTCTTATTCATTGAGATGGTGATAGATACTGATTTTTAAAAATCTTTCTATCTTCTTAATCTGTCAAAATTATTTACTTAACATTCTCTTTTAGTTGTTCTTCAGTTTTGGCCTATTTGATTTTCACCGAATATTCCAGTTCTTTGTGGCAGTGAGTTTGCCCTTGTTTCTAGGTCTGTTTCTGTTATGAGAATTTGTAGTCATTTACAGTAGCAGAGCAAATTTATATGCTGCATCTCCCTGCTTAATTCATGACAAGCACCATGCTGTTGCTAATGACAACACTGCAGGAGCAGTATGCAATGATGAAAAATTGCTAGTGCTAAGGCAGACTTTTTTTGGTCTGGATTACTTGCCAATTTTCCCCTGCCACCTGAATCAGAAGCAGATGTACTGAGACAGGGCAGGGAGAGAGCTCCTTGTCATTAGCTGTGCAAGGTGTGGCAAAGCCTGGTGACATATATTAAGGAGTCACTGCTCAGCCTTTCCCACATCACAAAAACCTCTCTTTATATTTGCATTTGTGAATGTCTTTATTTAATGCCACGATCTTCAGTGACAGAAGTACATAGTGGCTTAGGATTTTTTTTTTCCCCCTTAAGTGCTGTGGTTTTAATACCATTCCACTGCCCCACACATTTCCCTTCTTTGTGCTTTCATTATGCAGCAGGAATTCTCTTAAAAATCTGGATCTGCCACTAGTTCTAGCAGGTGTTTGGCTTCTGAGCACCAGAGTTCTTTTCCTTATGCAGTGTATGGATGAGAATTTCACTGCCCTTAGGCACAATTTCAACTGAAGTATATGAAAAGCATGTTACTGTGTCAGTTCAAATTATATCACTATTAAAGAAAAAACTCTAAAGGAAATTAAATACAAATAATCACACCAACATAACATAACATTAATAACATTAAGGTTATAATTTAAATTAAAAAGAATCAGGAAAATCTGAGTCAGGAGTGCAATGTCATACTTAGCCAGACTCTCCTGAGAACAGTCATTGTAAAAGGTGGATAGTGACAACTTTGAGTAATATGAGATCTCTTGATGAATAGCATTATAACACCAGAGCATAGAAGAACCAAGCAGATTTTCTCACTAGGTATAATATCCTGCAGATGAACAAAGTATTGTGTGAAGTTTTTATCCTACTTTCTCTCACCAATAGCCTATCTATCTGATTACAGTTACCTTATTCCAGTATGTGACAATGTGCTGGGTCCCATTGAATTGCTGGCCACCTGCTTTGCTTTCCTCAATGTGTTTAAACCTGCATGTGGACAGGTTGACCGTGTCGATCTCAGATACAGTTCTCTAAATTCTGAACCTTGTATCCATGTCTGTGTATGTGTATCGCTGTAGTGAAATGAACACAAGGAGATATTTTGCAACTGCTGTGCAGAGCTGCTCAAAGAGCATTGTAGTAAAGTTTAAGTTTTAAGTGATTAAATTTCTTGATTCATGTTGTCTTCCCATTTAGACCCACCTCTTGGTTACCTATGGACATCTACACCTTTCTTACACCCTGTCTTTAGCATTATTAGGGTTGTTATCATACTGGATGAGGAGATGAAAAGGAAATAATCTGTCAGATTTCTTGCTCTGTTGATTAGTGTATTTCACTAGTAGAGAATGAGGCATTTGTGGTCTATAGCTTGCTGCAGGCTCTTTGGCCAGTATGGCCCACAGTCATTCTCTGGTGTTATTACTATTGTTAGTACTACTGTTATTACTAATGTCAGCAGTGCATGGTTGGCCAAAGCTATCGAGTCTGTCTTGCCCTCCATGATAGAATCTCCTGCTGCTCAGTGAAGGGAATGCATTAAATCATTTCTCATTTTGTTTTGTTCTTTGATCCTTAAGCAATATGAGTATCTTCAATCAGCGTGTGTTGCTTTGTAATTCTGCTGCCTCTGACAGTGATCCTACATAACCTAAATTGTTCTTTCCTTGCCTTTTGTAAATAAGTCTGCCATTCCCCAAGGATTATGTCCACATGGGCAGAGTGCAGTCATGTCCATAGAGAAACAACCAAGGTTGTCTGTTTCCTGCAACTGAGTCCATTACCTTGGTAGCAACATCACAGCTGAGCAAGAAAAAAGCTGTCTCACCGCACAGTGGTCATGATAAAAGAAATTATAATAAAGCTTTCTCAACACAAAAAATCGTGTATATGTTACTATAATTAATAAGGTTATCATAATTTCCTTGCTTTCTGTTCTATCAAATGTCTGTTTTATCAAAAGGTTTTTTGCATCTTCAATTTAAGAAAAGTATAAAAAATGAAATGAAAACACTTGCTTATCTACTCTCTTGGCCCTTTAAAGGAACAAGCGCCTGCCAATGAACAAGTGGATTCTTTTCTTACCATTCAAAGCTATTAGCATTTTATGTTATAATCCAACACTTCTAAGATAAGTTGCTGAACCAGTAAACAAGTGAAGAAACCAGACTGATAAGATTAGTCACGCTGTGTGCTCAGGAGGTACAGGCTCAAGGATGAATTACCTTCCCTCCATGGCAGTACAGCCCCTGCTTACCACACTGCTGGCAGCCTCTCAGTGGGATGCTTGTGACATGTTCAGTGCAGTTTCTCAGCATCCTTAGGGAGACAAAAAGTAGATGTCATACTGTGCTGAGGTTATAAATTGTGTCACTGCTGTGGCAGGAAATCGGGGGACAGGGATTAAAATTACTTTCTTATTCTTTCTGGCACCTAATTTCCTCTTTCCTCGTGGTAAATCCATATCTTTGTGAGTCTTTTTTCTTGTTCTTAAGAACAGACTTGACATACACTTTTTGTATGTAATTCTATTCTCACTGGTAATTGTACCCTTAATATCCAGACTTCTTGGTATATGTTTTATCCATATGCTATAAAATTGCTTTCAAACTGGCTCTAAATATTGTTGTACCCATTTCCCCAAAGACTAAATTAAAGGCTCAGGATATAATGAGGCATTGCATATTTTGAAAGCAGAGTCTAATCCACACTCACTGACTTTCTGACAATAATTGGAAATGAACTGTGTCAGGTTCATCTTGTTTCAGAGTGCTGTATTTTCATGATGGCTTTTCTTTTACATGAAACTAGGTAGCACTGAGTAACGTTATTCACAGGCCTAATAGTAGGTGTAATATTACAAGAGGTATAGTCCTGCTGTAGATAAATGTATGTTTAGCCTTGGTTCTGTAAGGCTGTTGGTGGGAGCTTTGCCACTGATACAAGGGGGAACAACTTTGGTCTCCCAGTGTGAATCTTTCAAAAGCAAATTTTGAGCCCTTCAGTCCTTCAGAAAGAATAAGGTCTGTCTAACACAGCTTAGAAGGAGCTTCATTGGAGAAAGGAAAACTCTAGGGTTCGTATTTCCAGAAGAAATATGAAGTAATGTTCATATTTAAGTTGGGTTTTGAAAGAAAATGAGATTTTGGGTAGATACTACTGCAACCTTTCATTGAAAGTTTAATCTCTTAGCCAGACCACAGTGAGAGAAAACATAAGTAAATTGCTGATAAATATTCAAAAGCTTAATCACTAGTACAAATTTTAAAAGGTACACAAAGAGGTTTTCAAAATGCAGTGTTCTCAGTCTGCAGCCTAAGTTCCGCTGAAGAAAATATCTTTACACTTAATCTAGAGAAATTTTGGTAGAAATAGCTTTCTGGAAGAACTGAAAAGTGCCTTAATTAAAAAAAAAAAATAAATAAATTGTGTCCAGTATCCTTCTTGTGTTGGTGTTAAATAGTACAGACAGCACTGAAAAGGTTTTGGCTGAGGACTATTTTCTATGTGAGAATATGATCTTGAATGTATTCAAGTTGGGAATAACTCCTAGTGCTGAATGGGTGCAGGGTGGGCTTGATTTGAGCATCAGAAATGATGTGTGCAATTTCTCTTCTGTAGCTGTGAATATAACTGTACATATAGCTTAAAGTCAGTTTTTAATCATAGACATTTCTCAAGCTATTGATGAAATTTTAACGTGAAGGCTGTCTACTGACAATGTTTTGTTATGTCACAAGTAGGTAGCTGAAGTACTATGCCTATGAATTTTTGCTTATCTTTGAATGCATCTTCAAGTTACAGTATTGTTTTCCTTAGCTGATCTCTACATGTTCTAGACAAGTCTAGCATGAGAGATAAGAGTTTAAAACAAAAAAATAAAAAAACCTTTTGATTTGGTCTTAAATTAGGGCAGATCTGAAGTCTACCTTCAGCAGACCTGAACATGCACTGTGTGAAAACAGCTGTTGAGTCGCACACTTGAGCTCTGTCTCTGGAAGTTCTTCTGATTCAGCATTCAAGTTGTCTGGTCTCAGCTGTGACTTCCTTGATGAAACTTGGCTGTCATATCCAGAGTTCTGGGGGATTCATCTATGAAGAACTGTTTGGTTTTCATCAGTTCAGCTGCTTTGCCAAGTGTTTTTTATTTTTTTATTTTTTTATTTTTTTGAGGAAAGAATGATGCTTAGTATCTGAATTCTGGTTTGAAATGTTGGTATCTTAGTTTAATTACTATTTTAAATAATTGGCCTGATCTATGGCCACCTTACTTCCAAGACCTGTAAATGTAGCATCTATGAGCATCTAGCATTAAGAAGTTGGTGTGGAGGGCTTTTTTTTTTTTAAATCTTGACCATAACAAAAGCTCATCTGAATCTTACTGGATGTTTATTCATTAACATTGCTTGCTCTGACAAGGTTTGAGGCTTTCAGCTGTTGGTGTGAATTTATATTCTGCTGCACTTGATGTGGTGATGAGACTGGAGTGTTGTGCTCCATTTAACTTTTTTTTGTACTGAAGTCCTTGAAAATCCATTAAATTCAACTGCTACTTAGTTTGTATATTAGTTCTCTGGGGCAGACATCATGCTACAACATCCTAGTAGGCAGATACTTAACATAAAGTATTAAGTTGAAGGCTTTTTAAAATACAGTTGGACTTGCTGTGCATATTAATCTGACAAACATGTATTTACAAGTAATTCAGAATGCAGATGCAGTTTCTCTTTTGCCTTTTTCTCCCTTTTTTTTTTTCCCCTTAAAAATGGCTTTTGGAAACTAGTACTTCAAATACCATAACTAATTTCCCCCTTCCAACAAGAGCTACTAATAGAGCCATGGAAGTATATGGAGCTAACTGCATTCACCGTGCTGGCTGGTTCAGAGTTTACCTTGGTCGTAACGGTGCAATTACTCATAGCTGTGAAGCTCTAGGTGACAGAACATTATCTTTCATGTTTTCCCCCTCTAAAAACAAGATGTTGATGTGATTTCAGGAACAGTGTGATATTTCGTCATCTTTGGCATTTAAAATTGATCATTTGGAAGTTTTTGTTTTGTTTTTATTGCTATGTGAAGCAGTTAGTTTTGTTTTGCTTCGTATTCTAACAAGCACATGGGCTTAGTTAGGGAAGGGCTGATTTAAGTCTTGGTAATATCAATTTGCATTAGGTTTATGTATGAGCATAGTTCTTGTTTTGCCTCTTAAATGTAGTTTTTGGTGCTTCAAAACTCCGAAGTTAAACTATTGTGCCTAAAATATTAAAAAGAAATTGTACCTAAAAGATTACTGGTGCATTTCTAATTATCTTCAAGTCATTTCTTTGAAACGTTCATTCTGTTTTCTCATCTTTTTGACCTTTACTCCTGTGAGCAGAAAGCTCAATTTCTAAAGCTATTCTTGTTTATATATAAATACGGAACAATTACTTTCCAGTCTTCTAGTAGCTATGATTAAATAGAGTCATGGCATGTTATTATGATGTTCAATTGAACTTTGCAATAGCCTTTGTATCAAACGATCTCCAATAGTTGTAGACTAAACTACATTTTTCAATTTATCTGAAATTACAATAACAGTTTAAATCCTTGGATGAAATTATTAATCTGTACTTTGGAAGGAATGAGCAGTGATTAGTATTTAATTTCACAGGGAAACTCTACCTTTTCTTTTTTTTAATTGCTCTGATTTGGCAATTACAACAGAGTTGAATGGCAATAGTTAATGTGAATTCTGGATACTCAAGGAAAAATAAAACAATTAAAGTAGTTTACATTGTTGAGTGGTTTCAGAGTATGCTAATAAGAATCTTCACGGATGAAATGGAGTCAGAAGATGTGCAGGAGCAGCATACCTAATGTGCTTCCATCACTGATAGATAATCTGTGTGATTGACTGCAGCTAGTTTAAAATAAAGCCCTCTCCTCCAAATAGCATCATATGGGTTTTTGGTACTGGGCACCATTTTGATCTTCAGAGTCACTCCGTGGTACTTCACCATGCTACTTACTAATGACTAGCGGAAGCACTCAGCAGCCATCCCTCTCTTATCTGCAGTAATAAAAAGTAAAAGCTTCTAATCTACCAACTTCCACTTGCAAAGATGTTTTTATTCAGAGTAGTATTTAGAGCAATGAAATCAGGCAGCAGTAAAAACGGCAACAGGCAAGTCTCAGTGGAGGGAGATCTAAAAACCAGAGACTTGGATATTGGCTATATGTTTTGCCTTCTGCAATTGAAAGTGGAAGAGTAATGTAATCTTCAAGCACACAGATGGAGAGTGATGAGTGAGGAAGCAATCGCAACCTGAGATCAAAGCTGTGCTCAAAGCATAAGCCTTTGAATAGGCATGGTGCTGTTTTACACTTCCCAGAACTTAATACATTATCCATTTCATAGGATATTTCTCCTTGATTATATAGGTGGAAGGATGTAGGATGGAAGACCTTACTATTCTTTTTTTCAGTTTCTGACTAATGAGATATGTTCTGATAAGGTTTTAAAACATCTATTTATGTTTCCAATTTTTAAATTGTCTTGTTTGTTACTACAGCAGTACACACTTCCTTGCTATCTGATGCATTAATTTTAATGTGTTTTATATAGTGATTTTTATTATCTGGTTTAGCTACGTTGTCTTCTACTTTGTGTTTAAGAAGATCATAAAAGCTAGTTTAAAATGCCTGTTCTAAATCTTAGTTGTACTTGTAATTTGACACATTTAACTTGAAGCTATTAATGTTAAACTGGGCATTAAAGAGAGTTAAAACACTAGCGGGAAATGTAATTGTTTTTTGAAACCTGTACTTAGAGCCTTTAGCTTAACATGTGAATTTATAGCAGATTAGCAAAGTCATGCCGATCCCAAATATGCTATAAACCCACAGACTGTTGAAATTGGAATTACAGTTAGGCAAAAGGGCCCATAGAAATATAAAAGATTCACAAGGAACATGGGTAGACTCCTCAGTGGGGACTAAAGTTGACTAAGAGGAAACAGTGCAATTTGAATTCAGTACAATGTATAAACGAAAACATACTGGAGAGCTTCAGACATGCAGCTCGTTTTGAGGTGCCTATACCTGTGAGGGAGAAAATATTCTGTTATTTTACATTAATCCAAAAGAGATCTTTGAGAATTAAGAGCTGTTATTTTATTATTTTGAATTGTTATTATTCTTTAAAGACAAACTTCTTGATTTAGGTTGTGTATCAGCTGTATTTACTTGGCTTCAACATCAGCTTGCCATGACAACACAGTGTATTCTTAGTAGATTTTTGCTTTTAACTGAATGCTTTGCTGCATTCCTCCTTCACTTGAGTTATGCTGACAAGGTAGCAGCACCTATTGCTGCAGTTAGATCAGTCTCCAGTGAGAACCTCTTGTGTAACCTTAGAAAATGTTCATCTTTTGCACTGAATTTTTTTGTGATTGGAAAACAGATCTTGCTTGCCTTAATCTAGAAAATATTTTTCTGCTTCTCCACTGCCTTGCTGTTAATAAGCTTTTGATACAGGAATTGAATGTGTGTGGGATAAACCCTTGTTTTTCATGTAATATTTATTGCATCATTATTTCAGCTTCAAATGTTGGCATCTTTTATATTCAAAGCATAATACTGATGAATGTCCAACGATTTTCTGTTTTTAAATATTTATATTATAAAGATGAGAAGCACAAGCCAGTTAATCGCTGCATATCCTACTGGCAAACTTGTTTATGGGAAATTAAGCAGCAGTATGATATATACATTTTTCTAAGAAGTGTGGTGGAGTGATTTGGATTTCTTCTGTTCTGGAGTTCGACAGCTCTTTCCAAAATATTGTTATAAATTGCTAGTACTTAGCGCTATTCCTTTCCAAAGTATTTTACAAATATAAGCTAAACTTTGAAAAGCACTGTTAGTACAGGTCACTTGACATTGTAACTGTGTTTTACACGTGGGGACGCAGAGGTAGAAATGTTAAGTACTTTAAGCCAGGCCACTAGAGATTTAGAATGCGTATCTCTTATCCCTTAGCCCTGTGCTGAAATCATAGGATTACATCATTGCCATATTCCCTCACATAAGATCTATCGATATTCCATTGACACCAATGGGGAAAAATGCCAGATTATGTCAGCCAGCTTCATGTCTGGGCTATGCTGAACCTGTCAAGGCCTGTGTGAGCTGCAGCCAGCTTGGATTCAGCATGAAGCTGTAACTGTGGACCTCTCTTTGTTACCTTTTGGGAAAGTATTGTTATCAAATGGAGGTTTTGTTCTTCATATCTTGTGATTTACTTCGGCATAAATAAAATCCGTTGGCTACAGTGTACAATTGAGACTGCTGGTATAATAGGCTTTAGAGAACATGTCATGATAACATGATGTGAACTGGAATTACTCTTATGCAGGTCTGATGAAAAAAATACTCTTTAAAATCATGTTCAAACTTGCATTCTAGTGTGCGACCTTTTACCCTAGTCTAGACATGTCCTAGCTATTTCTAGTTTATATGAAGATTGCTTGATTTAGGACAAGTATGTTAATTTAATGCTTGTCACGAATGATGAGGTTTACAGTCTGAGAAGATGACAGCTCCATCTTTGCAGAACAGAGTAAGCAACAGCAGCGTAAGCTTCTCCAGACTCATACTGTGAATGGCTTGTCATCTGTTTTTTATGAGATAAGTTCTGAGCTTCAGCAAGTGAATTCCCTGCACAAGAGAGGAACTACAGAAGCTCTTGCTTTTTTTCCTGCTACAAACTGGTTGAATGACATAGATGATTTTTGAAATCTCTAGTTATCTGATGCTGAGATTACACTCCTCTTGCTTGGTACACTTCTAGCCAACAGTCTAGAAACTGGCTGGTGGCAACTGCTAATCTAAAATTATTACATATGTCAAAATATAAGAAACAGTTTCATTAAACCCCATTTATTAAGCTGACTTTTTGGGAAACATCCAGCAGTAACTTGTGCAATTCATGCTTTTTTCTTCCCTAGAAGGTTTCAACCTCTTGGAAGGTAATTTTATGTCCTTGCACTTCCCACCCTTCACCTACCCTAGCTGGACCCAGTACTCTCCTTTCAAAATACGATTGCTCATTTTTCTCTTGCATACAGAACAATTAGCCTTCTAGGATAGGGCTCCTGCCTTAAAGTAACATGAAGGATGTGTTAGTGTGGTGCACATGCTGTGTCTGGTATGCCTTAAACCTGCAATACAGTGAGAGCACATTCAACCAGTATGTGTTCAGCATGTTTAGCGTTTTCTACATGTGTTATGGCTGCTGAACATGCATAGATTACTTAGGAAAAATACCTTTGTCTAATAAGGGCCCGGGAGTCCTACGGACAACTTGGAGGTATGAACGCAGACAGAATTAACTCCTCGGGAGCTCGAAACAGGCTCCTCTTCTCCTGCACTGTTCTCAAAAGCAGTTCACCAACTACGAATGACTTAGAAAGCTTTTATGGACCACTGCCTAGTGTTTGGTTCACCATTCAGTTTCTTCGTTGAACAGTTTTTTTCTGCAGGACAGGGAAGTAGTTCAGTGTCATGGTCTAGCAAGTGAGCCTATTTTGAGGAGGGCTGGTCTAGACGTTGGCTTCCAAGCTATGATTCTGCTCTTCTGCTGTCATGTAAGAATAGAGATGTTGTATTTTCTGTAGCAGTCTTTCTATTGAAGCATGTAAGAAAAAAGAAAGCATTGCTTGATGTTGCTTTTTAGTGTCATTTTCACTCTTTCAGCTGTGATAAGTTAAAACCACCTCTATAACTAATATACCATCTTTGCTACTGAGACACCTTGATTGCCTTTGAACTTCTATAAGAATTTGGAATACTCGTCATGGCCTTTAGGAGTAAAATATCCCTCACTAAATAATTTGCTTTAAAAACATATAGCTTTTTTTTTTTTTCTCAGAAGTTCAGAGCGAATCATTTTCATTGTATGTATATTTGAAGTCTTGTCTTATGTCTGCAGTAGCAGTAACGTGGCGTTTCTGAATCTCTTACAGACGAGAGCAGAGCAGTCTCAAGGTGCATACTTCTTGCCTGAATTTGCCCTTTCTCCACAAGGGAGTTTTCTTGAGGATACCACAGGAGAACAGTTCCTCACTTACCGTTACGATGACCAGGTCAGTAAGCTATATGTGAAAATGGCAGTCCGTTCATGCAACTCTGACACATGGATTACTCTAAATTAAGAAACGGTGTATGATGTCCTTAGAAGGTGCAACAAGCTATAGCAAAATGAAAATGAAGGCTCTTAAAAATAAATAGGAAAATTAATAATAATAAGAAGAAAGTTTAGAAAGAAAAATAATAGGTCAGAAAACTTGTGGAAGATCTTAGAGGTTATAATAGAAATGAAAGCAGCTATGTTTTAATTATGAGTTAATAGATGTTTATAGTACTCCCAAATGCATGGAATTAGAGGTTGCTGTAATTTCTGTGAATTGGTTGACCTATCCTTAACTGACATTTCTTGGAGAAATTTAATCACGTTTTCTTTCTTGTGAAATGTCAACAAATTCTGTTTACAAAGTATTCAGCAGGGGACGTTGCGTGCACTCTAAAGAAATAAATGCAAAGTAGAGTAATGCGTGAAGCAGAGTATTTAGAAAGCAACAAATTATGAATTTTGAAGTTAGGCGTTTAACACTTTCTCCAGATCCATTGAAACATTATGTTAAACATGGAATATAGATATAAATGTAAAGAAAGCAACATGAAAGAAATGCTGTTAATCTTGGCAAAAGATCTGAAGTAAACCTAGGAAATGCGTGGCATGCTGTGGAAATTTACTCATACACAATGTGTTCCAGAAGTCAGTTGAAACTTCACATCAAAACAGTCTGAATTACATAGACACAGTACACCTCTTTACTGGAAGAGGGAATTTTTTAGGAAACAATCTCCAAAAAAAGCTAAACTTGCTTTGCAGTCACAAGGTATGATTCTATGTAGTGATTAGCAGTTTGAGTTTGAAAGACTGTCTCCTCACTGGAGCTATTTAGAGAAAGTTTATCAGCTGTGTGCTGTAAGGAAAGAGGAGAACTGAGACAACTAAACATTAGAATGAAAAGCTGTTCAGGGGGACAAAAGGAAGTGAAGAAGAAAGTGTATGGAGCTCCTGTAAGCTAGCTGAATATATTTTAATATGTTTATGATAAGTAGTACTTGAGAATCTTGGTTCATCTGTAGGAAAGTTTACATGTAAGATGCTCCCCAGGAGGGGGAAAGAAAAAAAAAAAAGGCAAAGTAATAGCTTACAGTACAGTAAAATGCAGCTGTGACCCAGGCAGCATTCAATGACAGTAGTAGAAAAATCCTATGAAAGTTATATACCAGAATCAGCTTCCATTAAATGGAGCGTGCTGGACGAGACAACAAATGTAATGCAACTGAGGGACAGTGCAAACAGTCTATTCAAATGACTATGTGAATAGCATTGATGATTTAAAAAAAAAAAGAAAAGAAAAGGAAAAAAAAGAAAATTCCCACTCTCCGTAAAACCTCAAATACCAGTGTAGCTGTACAGAGAAGCCTGTTACAAGCTCAATTGCATTTGATGGAAAGCTTTTCCATCTATTTCTTTGGGATCTGAATTAGATCTTCATTAGAGCTTTTCTTCTTTTACAAATGCAACTCAGATCTTCACTGATCAGTGCAGGAATAATGAGTAGTATGAATTTAAGTTTGAGTTCTTGGAACCCTATGATGATAAAACATCAGAACATTGAAAATAAAGACAGATGTACTATTATTATTGTTATTAGTTCCTCTGAAGTGAAATTTGCTCATCAAGACTTAGTAAAAAAAAAATGTAAACTGTTGAAAGCCAGGTAAGAACTGATCTGTGTCTGGTTCTCCTTCCTTAGTGTAAATCAAGAATTCTTCTATAACTTGAAAACAATTATTGTGTAGGACATTGATCATAGAATTATAATAATATACATGTATAATTTATGTTTTTGCTGACATGCTTATATACTTACGAATTTTCCTTTTTCTTTTTTAATGTTATTGTACTCTTTCCAATTACATTTGCTCTGTGAATGGAATTAAGACTTAAACTGGAGGATGAGACTCCTACAAATTGCTTGAATTTTGTAGATTGGTGTTGATAGACATGAGGAATGGTATATTTTTCTTATGAGCCATTTGATTTACTCCATTTTGTTGGAGTCTGTTGTGTTACTGGCAAATACCTTAAAAAATAAATGATCTTTCTATGTTTATGAAACCACCACTTACGGTACAGGACATCTTGTAATCATTCTTAATGCTTGAAAAGCTGACAAGCATGGTAGATCTCAAAAGGATGTGCTAGTGAATAAAGAGGGATTTATATAAAGTGTAAGGGCACTTTTAAATATGTAACACAGCCAACACTAGAATGGAATCAGTATAGAAATGTTGCCACCTAATCCAAAAAACCACAATAGCTTATTCTTACACACCATGACTCAGTTTAATTTCAACAATTCACTTCCTATGCTGTGATTGTGGATATACATTATTTCCATTTCCCTGTGTGTTGGAGCTGTCCTGTGAGTGTCCATGCAGAGTCCTGGTATTCCCACACTTACTAAGTGAAGTTTACTTGAAAATTGGAGCAGTGTAATAAACTTGTGCATTTGGCTACAACAATTCAAAGTTTTACCCGATCCATTCTGAGTATCATCCCTCCATCTGTGTTCATGGAAGGGAACAGACTAAATGAAAATTGGTGAGAAGTTCCTAAGACCATTGTGCAGGAGTGGGAGAAGATCGGTGGCCTTCTATGTCCTTTTGGCTAGTCAACAAGACAGCAAGGTCCTTGCAGAAGAAGTGATCATTCCATATATTTGCAAATGTGTCCTCCTGTAACGCTAGTCCAGTAAAATTTCCAGTTTGATATATGGATGGGTATTATTTCTATACAGCATCATCATCATGATCCAAGATTAGTTTCCTTACAACCTCCAAATGCAGGAATGTTTCAGAGGGGTTTTCTTTGGCTGTTGTGTGTGATATTTTTCAAGCAGGGAGCCAGTTTAATCAGGATCATTCATTCCTTTGTTAGTAAGTAATCTTGGTAAAAAAGAACTAGCTGTTACTTGAATATTCAGAAGTATTTGCTATCTGAAAAGACAAAGCTTGCAGTTTGAAATGGAAGTTGAGTAAATATTAAGGGGAACACACCGTACTCTGTTCTAGCCCAGGAAAATTACATATGGATTCATGTTGTACATGTAAGACAGTACATTTTGTTCTGGTTTAGTCTGGCAAGGAGGGTGCTCTCATTTTTGCACAGGATTGCACTAACCCCTTTGCATATTCGGTTGCTATGTGTGCATTCAAGAATTACACGCAGATGAAATTTTTGGGCTAGATAGTTTCTGAATTCAGTTAATACATCTCTTACTCCCCTTTACTGTGATCATAGAAGAAAATGGATCAGATACTGCTGTCTTTATTCACAGAGGTATTTTTGTGGCATCTGAATGGAATATTATGTAGTTTGACACATTCTGTTATCCTCAGGAAAAAAAAAAAACAACAAACAAAAACAGTGATTCAAAGCAAATGCTATTGCAGAATTCCAAAGAACAGAAATATGTGTGCAATGAATATCTTGTTATAGTTCTTGCATTGTCCAGCAAGCAATGTCTTGCACCAGTATGCTTCATTTCTAAAATTCTACTGAGTCAATGTAATTTAAATCTAACAAAGTACCAGATAGATTTTGATGTGTAGCCAAAGGCTTCACTTGCCATTAGAAATTTGAGACTGAAAAAATACGCCCCTCTGCTATCACTCTCAATGAATTTTTGAATAAGTATATAAATAATAGTTCTCCCCCCAGCTTTAAGATACAGGTTATACCTTGCCATAAGGAAGTTTCCTGCTTTTCTTGCTGATTTCTTTTGGCTTTTTAACTTCTTATCCACTACAAGATTTTTGTTTTCTCTTCTAGAATACTAGTAGTACTGGAAAGATTTCCTACAAAAATAAAATGTTCTTGTTTTCTGACACTTAAGGCATAGCTTCCAAGTATTAAAACCATTCCATATGACGGACCACCAACAAGGACAGCAGCGAAAGCTTGGTTGTGTTGAATGTTTGAAGTACCTTTCCACTTAGATTGGCTGGCTGAAAGAGACAGCTAGGGGATGGGAAAAAAATTTAAAAAAAAAAAAAGAAGAAAAATGTTATCTTTTAAGTCAGAATTTTTTACTTGATCCCTTAGCTTTCTGTCTGACTTTTCTCCTATATTTTTATGACATTTACCAATTTAAACTCATAATAAGGAAACTGATTCTGGAATCAGACATATGGCACTAAGTAGTCCAATCTCAGCAACAAAATGTAGTGTTTCTAAACAAATCTTAAAAAAAAAATGCAGTTGGGATAGTGGTAAATATTGGCATCTTAAAACCACCCAGTAAGCAATTAAAATAATGAGAATCTGCACTTTCAGACTTGAGTGTGTTTAGATATGTGAGGTGAGGTAGAAGCCAGTGAGTCTGTTTCCAAGTAGATGTGCAAGCTATAATACACAGGCCGAGGCTGGTGCAGTTCTTTTTATAACTAGTGTTTCCTTGGACGTGCCAGAGAAATCTGCTACAAAGTGAAGGCATAAATTAGGAGACTGAATATCTTGATGTATACCTTGTTCTGCGCAAGGGAAAATACTCCATTGTCATTTCTGCATTTTCTGTTGGGTTTTGTTGTGGCTTTTACATGTTGTATAAACTCTTACAGCATGGACAGAAGTTGCCTTAGGGATCCATCTGGGCTGATGTTTCTTCAGCGGCATCTCCCACCTCCTCTCCCTCTCTCCTTGCTGACTGCCATCCTCACTGATCTGCCTGTGGAACTAAATGTGCATCACAGCCTGGATTTGCTGTCAGCTGCTCTCCTTCTCTCTATGCTTTTATTGTTGGCTTTCTGTGCCGCAAGCACATGCTGCTGGCTCATGTCCCATTTCCCATCCACCAGGACCCCCCCAGTCCTTCTCTGTGGGCTACTCCCAATGAGTTCTTCTCTCAGTGGACATGGAGATAGAAATTTTTGGCCTTGTAGATGAGTAGTGTAAGGGATGAAGGTTATTTGCAGTTAACACATTAGTGAAGACAAGCTCTAATCCTGACAAAGGGATAAGATTTGTATTTAGTACATAGCGTCCCAGTGTTCTCCTTCTGTGTTACGCTGTGACATGACATTTTTGTTGAAATCCTAAAGGAACATTCAGAACTATTAAAAAGGCTTAACATCTTGAATCCCAATCATTAGCTCTTCATTTAAAGATTCTTTTGGAATGAAGCAAGCAGTTCTGAAGTGGATGCGAGCTATTTTGGGTGTTTTTCCATGCTGCAAAACTTCCACCAAACAACACTCCCTGTGATTTCATTTGTGTATTCTGGGTGAGCTGATAATTTTGTCCACACCAGTGGTGTAACATCGAATGCCTGGCTACCTGAATTTCAGTATTGTTAGAAATATTCCCCTTTGGCTGAATAACATGCTGACCTTGCAGTCCTTATTCAACCAAAGCAGTTCTATTAGAGTAACTGAGCATAAGCACCACTGACCTGAATCCTGTGAGTAGTTCCACTCTCTTGTGCTCTCACTTGTGTGAGCAACGAATTGTGAGGCTTGTGGTACTCCATACCAGTCCTCCAGGTGTTATTGAGAAGTTTTAAATCGTGTTCAAATACCTCAGAGCCAAGTCTTTGTAAGGTTGTGTGAAGATAAAAATGTATATTTAGCAGAAATTTATCTGAAAGTAATGTTAGGGGTTTCCTCATATTTTTGAGTCTGTAGCCTATTTTTTTTTTTTACATGCTTTATGTTTGCAGGCTTAATTTGGATCTCTTATTTCTAAGAACTGTTACTTTTAAGATAACTCGGATATGGAATTAGCTCTGTAATCAAGTGAAACTTGTTTCTGATTTGGAATAGCAGGGAAGCAAAAGAGGCAGGGATTAATTGTGAATGAAATCCACTTACAGTTTCAGGCAAAGCTACCCTTACAGACTGGTATTTGTGTAAGTCAGTAGGTATGATCCTATTGAAAAAATACTTTTGTTTAGCCTAATTGCTTGCCGGAAGTGTGTGACTAGCATTGCACAAATTATATAATTGGTGATATATTTTTGTGCACAATGGATTGCTTAATGAACTGGGAACTATTTAACATACTTATGTTTATTGGCAAATTGAAGCTGGCACTTCTTAAAGTACCAACTAACATCTTAAATTCAGGGTTTGATTGTACAGAGAAAACAGTGGCAATGCTGAATGCTATGCATTAAGGCTTTTTATTTTGTGCACTGAGAGCTACAAACCTTCTTATTTTGTTAGTGTTACTGCATTTAGTCCAGCTCTGCCAAGTGTCTCTGTGTGTAAATCGTTGCTTGAGGTCTTTGCCTCCTGTGGGATAAATGCCTTCACAGGGAATCTGTAATAATAAAACTTCAGCAGAAAACACATTTTATATCATTTCAGTTAGGATTAAATATATTCTATGAATAGTATGTAAGGCTGAAAATTGAATCCAATAAATTCTGTGGTAAAATTCATTGGTCTGCATCCTTAGCCCATCTGGGGCTGTGATAATACTGGCCTTACCAACTGGCAGAGGACCCCCAGCTAGCAAAACCAACTGCTAAATTCACCTTTCTTAAGTTTCTCCCCAAAATGACTTTTCAGTGAGAAAGGATACAAACTATTTCAGGTGCTTTTGTTATTTCTGCCCTCTGTGTGCTAGGCAGATCCCAAGGCCCCTCTCACTGATACAAAGGTGTAGAAGTACGCACGGCTTTGTGCTCTATGTATAATGTTTTGTTCTATATCACTGTTTGGAGAGGTGGTGGGAGCAGCTTGGAGCCAGTGTACGACTGAGACCCCTGACTTAAGGACACAGGACTTGGATTAGAGGAAATGGATTATTTGTAGGGACTGAGGGAGGAAAAAAGCGTATCTTTTCTAGAAAAGGAAGATACAACTTCTGATATAATTTTCTTTCCTCTTTGGACTGATCATTGGTGCCACTTCTGTATTTTTGATCATTTTCAAAGTGATTTAGATCAAAACTTTAAAGTTCCTTATTTTAATACCATCTCTGATATGCGTGTTTTTCATAAGGGACAGGATTAAAATGCTCCAGGTTGAATGTCACAATGACTTTAGAGGAGATAAACACTCGGAAGTAAAGAGTCTCTTCTCATTTGTGTGTCACTAGTGTTGGAAGGTGCAGTAAAAAGCTTTCTTTTAAAAGAAATCTGCATATCTTGGCTTTGTTTCTAGAAATACTTAAAATGGTACTTGATATCATTAGCACTTGCGTAATGAGCAAACCTCGAGACAGCTAAAGAATCTCTTTACCACTTCAGACAGTTCTATCACTTCATGATATTTCAAAATAACTGTCATCATTGCCAGTAAACCTGATTTATTCCTACTGACTATTAGACTTCAAAAGCTATTCGCTCACAAAGATGAAAATTACATACGTTAATTACCAATTTTGGCAGTAGCAGCCAAATGGTAAATATAGGTTCCTGAGAGGATCACTGCTGACAGCTGTATTTATTATTTTTAGAGCTTAGTAAGTATTACAGGTTGTGATACTGTGAGATCTGAAGCATTTTAATACTCCTAATGTGAAACAAACTGTACCAGGCTTCACAACACACGTTAACAATAATCTACTGATATAACAACAAAATGAGGGGATTGTCTTTTCCATTTCCTAGCTTTCAGCAACCATCTTACTTCATGTCTCAGTCAATATGTATTTGTCTGCAGTAATCCAGTGATCTGGCTGTAGTGTGGCTGTGAATAGCACAAGCTCCTGCCTATCTCCCTTAGTGACCAGATACTAAATATTTGCACTGTTTTATAAACAATTATCTCTATTGCAAAGAGGAGTAATACACTTCTTAATTGGTTATTTAAGAGACTGATGGGCTAATGATTGTTGGAAAAGGAGAAGGTCAAAGAACTGAACAGTTCTTTCTTATGGAAAGAACCAATTTGCTGGATAGGTCATGGGATGCACAAGTCACATTGAGCTTCAGGATCAGAGCAAGACTAAGTGGAAGAAATAATAAAAGATGTAAGTCTGATTCAGCACGTTTTACATGTCAAGTTGCATTTGTGGGTCCCCATCGCCATTGCTGTTAGTTCTAGCCTTGGAGGCTTATCAGAACTTGATTTAAGGATACAGAGGATGATCATGGCTTGCACTAACTGAGATTGTTTTGGATTAAAATAATAATAAAAAGTAAATTATTATTCATAGTCTTTCCATATCGTGACAGCCCAGTGTGTTTTTTAATTTGAGTTTATGTATTTAAAAAAAAGAAAGTGGAGCATGCTATAGAACAAAGCATCGTCGCTGCAGCTTCATAGGAAGCTTCATAGGAAGTCTTCATGGGAAGACATTCAATCATGATTTTTCTTCCAAATCTGGTGTCAAAAGGATATGGAAAGATGTATTGTACAGTAATCCTTGTTATCTGAATCAACTGCTTGCAAATTTGATGAAGATCACTGAATTGACAGATTTATATGAGCAAGCTGATTCATATGCCATGAATGCTGACATAAGATCTGTTTGAAAAATAGCCACGATCTGTTGATTGACTATTTTACATCCAACACATCACAAAATATTGACACAATATAGTTTACTATGGTGCTCAAACAATTTTTGCTAAATATATGCACATTTGCTTATCTGTGTGGTACAGATGTCAGTGATCTTTGAATGTTTTTATACGGCATAAATCTGAAGAAACAAATTGTGCTCTTTCAGACAGCTCTTATAATGCATCACAACAGTTGTATGTGACATACCCCCATTTTACTACTTGATAAAATGGAATTCAAAGGTTACTCACTGCACTAGCATGCTAATTTACGTTCAAGAAGCACAATGCATTGGACTGATTTTTTTTCTTTTTGTTAACAATAGATTATATGTAATACATTCAGAAATCGACCTATAAACCACGACACTTTTACTACCTTTGAGGTACTAGCTTCAGTAGTAGCTGCTTGCATTAGAGTAATGCTGCATTATAATACAAGAACAAGAATTATGTCCCATGTAGCAAATTTATGTACTAGGACTAAGTTTTAAACTTGGTCCTTGGTTCAGTCCAACTTGAAAAGTGTTTTTTTTTTCTTCCAGATATTTTTATACTTAATCAACATGCCAATTAATGCTTGTTCTTCTCCTGTTCCTTTAGTACTGAGGCTATATGGCACTTTTTTTCTCATATTTTCAGTGTTGTACTCAAGTGAGAGGAAAAGTAGGATGAAAATATTTCTTATAAACAGCCTTCCTTTTTCTATGCAGTGTGACTTCCTTTAAATGAAGACTTTCCTAGAAATTCTTCCCCCAAAGTGGATGTCTCCAGAGTGTCAAAAGAGGTGCTTATCCTATATATAACCTACAACTGCAACTGAAACGAACTTCTGTAGTTTGCTAAGTGAGAGACCGAGTTCCCTCATACTGCAGGGAAGTTTTGCTGGCAGCACCATGAAGTCTTTCAGGGAATTGTTTCTACATATGTTTGTTAATATTTCGGTGTGGACAGAATTTGGAACGCTGTCTAGAGCAGATACGATGGATGACCTCTCTTCTGCAGGCCTTAAAGTCTAGGGCCCAAACACTTATTCACATGCATAACTTAATTCACGTGAGGGCTCCCATCTATGTCAGTGAAATACCCACAGAAGTTGAGATGCACATGTGAAAAAGTGTTGGCAGGATCAGGGCCTTGTTTCCAGCCCTGTTCTTTGAAATTCCACGCTTAAACTTCTGGAAGACCCCAAAGAGAGAGCACCTCTTGGGAAGGTCTGAACATCTCCCATTCATGCCGCAGTGAGCGGAAGACGAAATCATTTTGTGCAACGAAATGTGGCCAACAGGTCTTCCTCCTTCATAGCTCAGAAGTGTGTGGTTTTAATAACTCCCAGTACTCCAACACTGTCAGAAAGCTTACCATGAATTGCAATCAGTCTAGTTTACATCGTAAGCGTGACTTTTTTTTTCTTAAATGAAGGACTTGAAACCATTTTTGCAGATAGCCGACATCAGAAGATTTTCCAACTTACTGAAAAAATCCAAATGACTGCATAATATTTTCAAAGAACAGACTGATGGAGACTGGCCTGTTGTCAGAAAAATAGTGTATGAATTAGCTTTGCTACATTATGATTTAATTTAAAATTAACTTATGGTTTGTTGACAACGTTCATATTTCATAGAGTAGGTGTAGGGTGCAAGTTTTCTGTATTTCCTACCATGAAGAAAAAAACCATTAACTCTGACATCTGTTTTTAGCACTTTCCTTCATATTTTTGGATGAATGCCTGGCAAAAGCTGGAGAGCGACTAAGAGATCAACCAAAGATGGCCTAAGGGCCTGTTCCCAGCTGGTACGACATCTGGAATGTTATATATAGTGGATAAATTCAGAGTTGTAGTTTAATAAGATTGGTATTCAAGCATTCGGCCTACAGCAAAGGAAAGGACAGTAAAGCTGACAGCATGCGTGGTGCGTAATATGTCAAGGTGCCTGAAGTATAATTTGCTGGGTTTTCACTTTCATTTTGGCCATTTCCTTATGCTTAGGTATAAACTTTCAGCTAGTGTTGTTTTGAACCTTTACAAAATAAAGGGTGAAGTCATATTGGTAATATGTCCACAATCTTATCTTTTCACTGAGCTTAGGGTATGTCTGGTTTTCTTTCTTTTTCTTTTTAGGAAAAAAGTGCTAAAGACAGATTTTTATGAGCTGCCTAGAAATAACTTAAGCTGCTACCTTTGCAAATTTTAAGAATACGCAGTCTTGCACAGTGAAGATTTTACAGTATCATAAAACCATTCAGGAATCTGGGCTTATGCTATATGCAACCATACTTGCAAGATTTATATCTCAAAAGGCCTGCTTTTTTTTTCTATTTAAGGTTTAGTTTATCTTCTGCTTGTCTAATCTACAAACTCTAATTAACATGTGTTGCTAGACAAGCCCAGCAAAGCTGCAGTCAGAACTCAATGGAGAGGTATCTGCTTACACCAGCTCTGCACAGGCTAATACTAGCTCAGAACAAACCCACCCTTAAAATGGAAGGTGATTTCTGTGTATTTGCATCCTCTAACTACTCTCATCAGCCTGTATACTTGCAGTTCCCTTCCCTTTGTACTCTTTGTTGCCCCACTATGAGATGAGCATTGTGTGTTATGTTATAGTCTCTATAGTCAGTTTTGGGATAGGCGAACAAGCTTGCAGGACTGGGGCCAACCATGGTGCAAAGTTGCTTCTGGGAGTTTGCTGAAGTGCCTTTGAGTGGGGACTCTGTTTTCCCTTTGTTTTCCAGCACTGGATACTTCTCTTTCCCTCATCTGCATTTTTCCTGTAGAATACTGGAACAGGAGGGAGCCTGTGACACTGCACTGCTAATTTGCAAGTCCCAGGCTGTGGCCAGGGAGTGTGAAGTGGAGGAGGACATAGCATGTGAAATGTGACAGGGCTGTAATTGATGGAGAGGGCTGTAATGTAAGGTCTTATTCCTCCAGTTTTTTTAAGAAGGACTCACTTGATAATTCCTCAGCACATTGTGGTTATTTCTATATTATTTATTACTGGGCAAGATCTTGTAGGTGAAGACAAGTTACTTCAATATGATTTGGCAGGAAACCAACAGAGTCGTGGAGAAGGACCTGCAGTGGGAGGAGAGATGGCTTTTGCAGCTGTACTTTGGTTGTGGTTCAGATTTGGAGGTAGGAAGGCCAGATTTGAACTGACAGCAACTGAGGACTGAGCTGGGTTGTCTGCAAGGCAGTGTCACTGGTGCTGCTTGTAATCCACTGGTGAGTGTGTTGGTGCAGGTACATGTGTAAATAATGCTGAAGCTTAAGGTGAAAAGATCATATGAAATTAGAACAGTGAAGGCTATTGATTTCATGGTACTAAGAAAAAAAAAATTATTTATTTGTAGTAAAATAGTGAGGGGGAGGAGAAGTGTTTGCCTTGCAAATCTTGTGGCTATTTTGTTATGTTCAGAAAAATTTGTCGTTCGTGTTAGTGAATTTGGGGCTAGCTAGCAGAATCCCCTTTAATACCTACTGTGTTATTTTGGTATGCCAAACAATAGCAACAAACTCTAAGTGGAATTTAAGTAACATGCTTTAAAAGAATGGACATTTTTGTGAGATGCTCTGCCATTACTATACTTCCTATTTAGCAGCATCCTGGAAATATCCATGATCTGTGTGGATTGTTAGCCAGTATGCTCGCATTTCACTTCTCCGTATAATTGATTGGTTATAGAATAATTCTAATTCACTCAACATTCTTGATTGAAAAATCAAAGCCTTAAATCAGAGCCACAATATTTCTTTCTTGAATTTAATGTCAGAAGTAACCAATTACAACTCTACATCCATACATGTACATCTGCACGTATACCAATATAAGAAAAATCCTGAAGGGGGTAAAGGCACATGAAGTCCTGTTCTCACCTTTCCTTTGTTCTGTCTTTCTCTCTGCTATTTAATAAGATGCTTTTATCTACGTAATATATATATATATTTATGAATGTTTTCCACAGTAATAGCTGTTTCTCTTAATAATATCCACAAGTTGGAAAAATATTTCTCCTGCATTTAACACAACCATCCCTGTAATTACTGTTGTTGTCCATGACCTGTACCTAAGAAAACTGTCAGATTCTAGTGGCTGAGCTGCTCCTTAGCGCTTGTTCAGTTTCTTACTGTAGTTACCATCTCATTTTTTGTCTCCTTCCAGCTTTACATTATCTGCTGGGAATTGTTACGCAAATAAAAAAAATATTACTTTCATCATAGAGTATTCTGGCTGTGAGCTGACCACACGTACTGTTGACTAGCAAATTGCTGTAAGATTTTCTTTTTTGCGTCTGTGATGTAACCTCTAATAAAACCCTGATCCTTGCGCGCAGTTAGGAGACATAGCAGTAAAGGTAAGGCTGGGATCACAGGTGGTATTGTATTTATCTTCTTTCTGTAGCACATTTAAAAGCATTGCTGTAGAGTAAATGAATTCTTGAGTGTGCTTTTGCTTCTGATTGTTCTGCTACTCTGTCCAGACAGACAGCAATGCATGCATTCAGGTACACCAATGAGTCTTCCCAGTCTCAGATCACTGTTCTATTAGGATAATTTCCACTTTTTCCAGACTGTAAATAATGTATATTTAGAACTAGGAGTGGCCACCTGAACTAAAATTACGTTAATTACTAACATTCTGTTAGTACTGCTGTCTTGTGTGATTTTTTTTTTTAGTGACATTTCCCAGTCTCACACTGCTGTTTGTTATATTTAAATGGGAAAGGTTGGATTAAAAAAAAAAAAAAAGCAAGAAACAGTGGGACTGGAAACAGGAGGGGAGTTCTGACAATTTGAAGACTACTAGTTGTTTTCATAAGCTTTTGTATTTGGCATCTGATCGTCTGCTTGTAATGCAGATAAAGATTGCTGTGTCCTCCTTATCTGTGCAGTAAGAGACTATGTGAATTAAGTTAAACCATATGGAGTAGATATTGGTTTACATAAATAGCACAGATTTAACTGGAGGAATACTTTCAGTGAAAATGAGGGATGTGCTTAATTCTTGGTTGGAATTTAATAATTGTGTTATAACAGCTGTAGACTTTGTAGAAGAAACCTGTGGTTATTGTCAACACCTTATTTATTAAAGACCAACTTGTATAAGATTTTATAACAAATTATACTTTGGTTATGAAACTTTAATACAAGGACCAGAAGGATGTCTCTTTGTATTTACTGCACGCTGCTATGCAGACACTCAATCTGAAGTGGAAATACTTTCTTGTTAGTTAAGGAATAGGTATTTATTTAAATGAAACAACCTGACTACCAATCATATAACCTAGAAGTCTGTAAATGGAATTTTACAAGGGTATGATATTCTTCAGGAATTACTTTCATAATTCGAAGAAGTGGCAAAACTCTGAGCTTTGATGTGGTCAAACTGAGAGGATCTGGTAAGAATTCTGTGTAGTACTTTGAAAGATCTGCTCGTGGAATCATGTCTCTGAGATTAGGAATTTTTAAGAAATCTATCAAAACGTGGGTGATACCAAGTGTCCAGGGAATAGCTAAATGTAGTGCTGAAATACAGAGGGAGAGGGCCAGGAAATTCTAAGCATATCAGTCTGATCTTAAATGCTTAAATCTATGGATTTTATTTATTTATTTATTTATTGAGGAAGGAATAATCAATAAAATGAAGGTAAAATTGAAGAAAATGTATTTATCTGAAAGAAGTCTGACCTAACCTGGCTCATTTTATACCATCCTTTGATCACTCTTTTTATTTCCTTAAGTGGGGGGAATACAAAAAATCTCATTAACCTGGACTTTGGTAAAGCTATTTGTCATTCTTGAAATTAACTTAGAGGAGATGCAGGCTGGAGTATGAACTGGGAAACAAATAAGGAATGGGAGAGGGGGATGATAACTGCCTGTGCCAAAAGGATGCTTCCCTAGAGGAAGGTTATGCACAGAACCACCCTGGGACTAGAGCTGCTTAGTATTTTTATTAATGACTGGTTAAGATTGGATTTATTGCATTTTATAATATGATAAATTGGGAAGAACTTTGAATAGGGATGAGTAGGAGACAATACAGTAATAACTAGACAATCTTGAAGTTGGGAGTAATATAACAAAGTGCATTGTTGTGTATGTAACAAAAACAGCAAAAATTTCTTCCTGAAGCTGAAAACCGGAGGGGAAAAAAAAGCATTACAGAGTTCAGTTCTACCTCAGGTCTCATACGGAAAACACTCATTTAAAAAAAGTACAGAGAAAAGTTATCATGCTTAGGGAGTGGACAGCATATGTAACAACAGGTTTGGTTATACTTGTTGAAGAATCATAGAATCACCAAGGTTGGAAAAGACCTCCAAGATCATCCAGTCCAACCGTCCACCTACCACCAGTATTTCACCACTAAACCATGCCCTGCAGTTCGATATTTAAACGTTCCTTGAATGTCTCCAGTGACTATGACTCAGCCTCCTCCATGGGCAGCCTGTTCCAGCTCTTAACCACCCCTTGGGAGAAGAAATCTTTCCTAATGCCCAACCTCAATCTCCCCTGGCACATCTTCAGGCCATTCCCTCTCATCCTCTTGCTGAAAAGTGTTGGTAGCATAATTGCTGTCTGTGACTTCATTAAGAAAGAGCTGAGAAAGGAGAAGCCGTATTACAGATGAGAGCACACCAACAGGCAGATCAGCCTTTAATTAGTCTTAGTATGAAAATTAGTTGAGAGAGATCCTGAAGTATCTTTTCTATGAGGCAGTCGGGAGAGGGGCAGAAAAAGCAAATGTTTCATCGTGACACACCATTGTTTATGGAAATGGCTGGGACACTGCTGAATGTCTCTGTATTCTGGAGTCTCAGTCCAGACCTGCGTTCTGTTTGAGTACCAGTTAGGAGAAATATATGCCATGCTGTCCAGGCACGCACATTTGAGACATTTAACAGATTGACAGAATCAGCATCTCTTCAGTGTAGAACTAGTTTATGCATGTTATATTTGCTTTAATATGCATTCAGTTAAACATGGTAATAACAGTAGATTCAGGGGGCATTCCTAGCCTGAATTGCTTGAAGCATTTGTCCACTGCTTGTTCGGATTTTTTCCTTGTTACAATAATTTTTCAAAGAAACCTTTATAGTTATTAACCTCTTTGTTTAAAATAAAATTCTTTCCATTAACCAAACATTTCATAGATGATATGCAGAGATGAAGAAAATTTCCAGCCGTTTTTTGCCAATGAGCAGTAATGCATATACATTCAGTGCTGTTCAAGTTGTTTTGGCAGTAGTGCTGTAACTTTATAGATTTATATGCTTACACTAGGATGGTTCCTGCTGTTTTAAGTATTGTCCAGAGAATATATTTTCTTAAAAGAAAATTGCTTGAAACCATTCATTTTTTTTGTGCAACAATGAAGATATCAGTTACTCTCTCTTATAGCCTGTATGAAATGGCAAATGTTAATGAAACTCATCTGAATGTCTTGATTGGTAAATTCTTGGACACCAGATTTAAAGACCACTGCTGATCAAGGAAATGTTGTTTTACTGTTTAAAGGTCATGTATGAGACACAAAGGGATGGCATTTGAGAATGTACAGAATGTGTTATAATCCTAGTTGTCGTTAGGTGTGACTTCATGGTGTATCTCACTCCTTTTATCCATCTCTGGTCTAGCCTTACATTTTCTCTTTAAAATCTGGTCCAAAACTATTGAAAGCAAAAGCATTGGGATGTCACTGTGGGAATTCTTCCATTGCACTCAATGAGTTTCTTTTTAATCCAGGAAATATTGTTTTTTCCTCTTTCCATGAAGATGTGATATTTTACAATTCACACGTTGTGAGCAGTCGCACTGAGACTTTGAGTACTGATTACTGAATTGTGACCTTAGCATTCCAGAAAAGCAGAAGATTGAGTATAGATCCATTTAAATCCACTTCTGTCTCTGAACTTGCGTTTATGCTCAAGGGTGGGCATTGTTGATTTCCAGTACAACTGAATTGAATTGAATTACATGTTATACTGTGCCTATATCAGTTGTGTACCTTGAATCATCTGCCCTCACGTATTGTATGTTTGAACTGCCTGAGATTCTTAAGCCTAAGGTTTTTATCCAGAGAGTCTCCAGACCTGTTTCTGTCTCTAATGCACAATTAAGCACTGGGTTTCAAGTGGGAGGCTGACAGCTAATGGCTGGGAGGCATTATATTTGTCAGCTGTACCTGATGTTTTGTGGAGAGTGATTAAAACTTCTCAAATGCTTTTCATGAGATAAACTCCCTAGAGCGTGGGCAATGGTTTTGTTCGATAACAAAAGCATATCTGCACTACATCTGCTTTACCAAACAGTATTTCGGCCTAAAATCATGAATAAGAAAGAAGGCAACAGAAGCAAAAGCTTTCTGTTTATCTTAGAGTTAATGAGTCATCTGCCCTCATATTAATTCTACCAGTTATGGGGAGTGGTTTTGGTATTCAGCATTTCTGCCAAGAAAAAAAGTGCATGAAAATAAATTTTACTGCTGTTAATGCTTTAATATATCCTCGTAGTTTTAACAATTGATCTTTTTTTTTCTTTCGTTTTTTTTTTTCTTGCTATCATTTGTTACTTTATTCAAACCCACTAGCATGTACAGCATTCTCCCTTCCAGATGAAAAAGAAATCCACTTGACACAAGTAGCAGAGCTCCTCTGCGCAGCCTTAGAAATCTTCACTTTGTAGATAAGGTCATTTGAGGATATTCTGCATTTTCTCAGATTTGAGTAGAAATAGCTATTAAGAATGAGTCAAGATAAGACTTTGCCAGTCATAAAATGGATGACTTAAAAACTGGCCAGCTTTTATGACTTTATCTGTGGCCTAAACCAGGAGTGTGTTTGAGACAGATTGTATGTGCCTTCAGATAATGCCCAGGACTCTCAAAGATGACGGATCCTTGAGGACAGGGCAATTAACTGAATGCCTTTCCTGTTCAGGACTGGATGACTTCTCTGACTTGTCATGTCCAACTCCTAATTCATAGCATTCATTTTTAACCTGGTCCCTTATTAAGAAAAAGGCATGTGTGCTTGTCTCAGTGCTCACCTACTAATTTTTTTTTTTTTACTTAATCCAAATTTGTCTGAGATGCAACAGGCCCACCCTACCAAAATTAGTAACTGTATGGTTTGTACAAGGTTTGCTATGAATGTGGTACCATAAAGACTGAGAATCATGGTATTTCTCAGCATTTTTCTTGTTTCTGGCACATTGAATTGTACAGGTGTTTGTTGCTCACCCCATCTTTGTCATAAAGCTGCATGAAGCGATAGCACAACTGCGATATCCATCTCACCTGCACAGTTTATCTTGCAGCATAAAATGCCAGGCTTTTGATGTAAATATTTTCAAAACTAAATGTATAAATCTGTCTATAGAACCTATACATTTACGATGGTGTTGGAGTGTGCATGCATTTATATTCATTATCTGTATATTCAACTGCTTTCAGGAGAGAATGCGCTCTTGTGGCTAAAGTACAACAGACACTGAATCCAAATACATTCTCAGATTTTTGCTTTTGACCAAGATTTTCTGCAGGTGGCTCAGTCTCAGGTGTTGAATGGGAGACTCTGCAAGGGGCTGTTCCTTGTGCTCCCCTGCAGCTGGAGCTCATTCTCTGCTACTGCAGGCCTCTGGCTTTCTGCAGAGACTCCAGACACAGCTGGTTTGGCAGATCCTTCCATTTCTATTTGGCACTGGAATCCCTGACCAGGGGGAAGTGCCAAAGTGATGTATTCTGCTGCTTTTGGTTTGTTTTTGAGCAAGGAGTGCTGTACGATGACCTTTACATATCATGTGGGCCAAGACAGTTTTTCTCATGTCATGTTGCCTGATATGCCAGAAGTTTCTCTTGCACTCTATGTGACCCACCTCAGCACTGATGCAGAAGAAATTTGAGGGCTGTATCCTATGTAATATGAAAAGTGGTAAGCTTTCCAAATTGAAACCCAGACAACTGTAAACTCTGTTTGGTCTTGTAAGTGGGACTTTGGGATAGGGGAGGATTTGTTGCATCTCCTTTGTATAATACGAGTTTTTTGAATTGCTCTGAACATTTTACCCGTGGTTTCTGAGGAAGAATCTGATGTTTAATGAAAAGTCAGAGATCCAGAAGGTTATCTACCTTTGCAATAAATCTGAGGGCCTTTTCAAAAAGGCATAATAGGCATAATATGTCCAGACCCTGGCATTTAAAGTGCAACATAAGACTGAATTTGGTGCTTCAGTGTTGTGCTCAGATGGTGTTTGTGAATTATTTTCACAGCAGTATTCCCTAATTTTATCAAGAGGAAAAACTTCCTTCTAGACTTTTTTAAAAAAATATTATTATTTTAAGACATCTAGAAGTACAGTCTGTTGCCTTATCTGTAGGGTATCTTTTTAGAGGGTCCTACTCTGGCACACTAATCGGTTCTTAACAACCTGAGTGGGGGCCATCTTGCTACTACTTTTTCATAACATAACTGTGTAAGTGGGATTATTAGCAAGCCTTTGACTAGTTTTTAATTCAGTGGCACAAGAGAAATGCATATAATTGTCTGGCCTTTCATTTAAAAAATGATTCTTTCATTATCTCTGAGATTTTTTTTCAAAGCTATCGTTTGGAGATGGTCAGGTTTCATTTTAATATGAGGACTAATAGACTTCAGAGCAGTAGTTGTTAAGATGTTAGCTCAGAAACACCCACTAACGGGCTTCTGTTTGATTCATGAGTGTTTTATCATAGAAACTTCTAATATCTTTCTTTCACTGAGAACTATGAGGGAGTTAATTCAGTTTTCCCTGTGACAACGCTGCAGAAATAACAAGATGAACAAGCTAAGACTGTGAAAAAGCCTTAAACATAAACGCTGTGGTTGTGCCAGGTCTAATGTTTGAATTCATGAAAGAATTTAGGTAAGCAATGTGATGCAATGCTCTCAGAATTTAGAAGAAAATAATTTTCTCCTTTGAAGTAAGGGGATCTGGACCTCTGATATCAAACACATCAACAAGAACAAGTGAAGTATGTGTATGGAAGTTTAGTAGATCCCAAAGTGGTAAGTTTAAATGTGTAAGTGAAGAAATGCTCTGTACATTCAGCATAGTTAAGGGATTTTGCACTCCCTGGAACTTTTATGGCTGTTGTGCATTTCTGGATGTGCGAGTTATGGTTGTCTCTCTTTTTTCACACAACTATTGCAATTGCAATGACTTGTGTGTGTAGACCACCTCTAATTAAAAGCCATTCAAGATTGGCTTCTGTTCAGCAGAATGGATCTGAAGGTTACATTTAAAATACAGTTTGTTGAGGCAGAGAACAGTGTTCCAGTGCTCTAATTTCAGCAGCTGAGATCAACTGCAACACTGTTGTGAGCTGTGTTGTTTTGCATGTTAGATCTGGAGGTTTGGGGAGAAGATTCTCCACTGCTTTGCTCTCCTTTCTGAAGTGTGGCTTATGCATGAAGTGTATGTGAAAAGGCTTGAATAGTTTTCATTTGATGATGCTGTCAGTTTGTGTAGATGTATATAGTTTGTGTATTGTGGAGAATGTAACAGGCATAATGCTGATAAAGACATCAAAACCACACATAAATAACAGATCTAAGATGGTTGCTATTTTTGGCTTCATAAACAGGAGGAATTTAATGCTCAGGGGTCCATGATGATAACCTTTGGAATATTTGCCTAGCATTGGTTGAAATATTTCTTTGAATAGCTTCTATGGTAACAAACTGTAATTATTATTTATTTAACAACAACTATTGTTCAGAATTTTTCTTCCTCCTTTCCAGAGATAGCAACATACCTGTGAAAATATGTAATGGGATAATAATTCTCCCTTTATAGCACATCACATTATCAGAGAGTTTGGATAATTCAGTGCAAACCAGGGACTCTGTTGGAATAGTTCCAATTATATCCAGTTTGCCCCCTTAGGTCTGAGAGGAGTTCTTACTCCTTGAAAATGGAATGCCTTATCTACATTTTTATTTAAGTATGTGCTGAAATGAAGATTAACACAGGCAGGGTGGAAATGTGCTGTGTATGGCGTCTCTTCATCTTAGGACAGGGACATGCTAGGGCAGTATCACCGGGAGCTAAGGCTGTGGTTCTTGGACTGCAGGCCACTTGCTGCTCTTATTAATAGAGCAAAAAGTCCCTTGGGATCAGTTGAAATTAATGTTAAATATTGAAGGACGTAGAGCCATGTTTTTTGGGCTGCAGGATGGACAGGCTTTACTACTGAGTTTGGAGAAGTGTGGTGCTAGTATATCTCTAAGGTACATTACAGACAAATGAATCAAGACGTAGTCTTTAAAAAATGTGTAGGATAGACAAAGATACAATATAAGAAATGAACATGAAAAAAAAACACTACAAATTGAGCCTAATTGTTGGAAGTTAAGTGGTTTTGTGTATGGGATGACTTGCACAGCATTAGGGTTACTCTTTTATTGCAGAGTCACTGGTTCAAAGTGTGTAGAGACTATCATAACTCCCTGAAAGAATCAGAAGAGGAGATGGTGACTTTTGTGGCATTCGACAGGTGTTTAAAAAAAAAAACACACGTGCAGTATGCTTTGATATCTTACAGCTTATAGAATGCTAAGCTAAACGATGTGTGTGTGTGTGTATGTATAACTGTATTATAAACATTCCATTTGAAATCTGGATTTGCCAAGATTCTTTGGACCCTTCGCTCTTTTTGTTTTTCCTTGTTTATAGTGGAAGGTGGTGTAACATAATTGACTTCAGCTTATTGCATTAAAATATTCTCATTATATCTTTCCCTTTGGAGAAGAGTTTATAGTTAGTCTGTCTTAGACTCAGACGTACAAAAATGTAGTAACGCTTTTGGTTCACTTCACAAAGCATGCTTGCTAATAGGCACACCCTTACTTTAACAGATATCTATAACAGACGCCTGCTCCAGCTGCCAGTTCCCACAGGACATAGATATAATAGGTCAGTGCACCCATAATGTGTGTGTGTGTGTGTAGCAGTAGACTAGAAAGAAAGTAAATGAGCCTTTCGTATCAGGTGATTCCTTGCATAGTGTGGAAAATTCTTGAGTATCTTTATGGCAGAAAGAAAGGGCACGTTGCTGATATTCTGTCCTGGCTTACTGGCGTATCTCTGTTAGGAGGCCTGGCACTAGGTATGGCTGGATGCCTTTTCCAAATCCAGAGACAAAATGTGCTCTCTTTATTTTTGTATATGATGTTGTATGGCTTCATAAAAGAAAAGCATTGCTGAAGACCAACCTCTTTTTAAGCTTTGTCCCCAGTCTTGGAATGGGGGAGAAAGATTACACATAAAAAAACCCAACCCAAAAAAATGGTTAAAAATAAAACTACCCTAAAATTCCTTTTCTGATATGTTAATGCTGGGATAATGAGACTACAGGTTTCTGTAAAGTAATTTATAGTGTAGTAGTTGTTATAATTCCCATGTTACATTTTTCCCTATTAGATTGGGAAGCAATGGCATTGTGTATGCTTAATGGCACAAACAATTATAGTACGTACTTGGCACTGTTTTGCTGCTTTGGCTGGCTCTGATGCTGCTGGCTTTTAAATTGGCTGCAAAACAGCCTGTGGGACCCATGTATAATCAGTTGTCTGTTGGCACATGGTTCTGGATAGAGTTTTTCCTTTGACTCATCTCTGATTGCAGGGATTTTACTATTGGCTGTAGTGTATTTGGGAATATGGCTGTACACAAGTTCCTTATAAGCTATATACAAAGCCCCTTTTATGGTAACAGCAAATTGTTTCACATATACCATGAAAATACTCACCACCCCTATTTATCTTTACATTGCTTCTTGGATTTTATTTCTGAATTTAATATTCTAAACTCTTTCTGACTTTCCAAATCCTAAAATCTGTGTGACTGGGTTTTGCTTAATAGTGCTTACACTGTGCTTATTATGCTGCAGAAATTAAGGTTGAACACAAAAGAAAGGACAGAACAACATTGTAGTACTACTTCCAGCTGAAATGACATCAGCTGTGTGTTTTTTGAGGAACCTCATAAGAGCTGAAGCAGGGAAATGCATAGAGATGAGCCAGATCATAAATAAAGTACAGCCTTTCTTTGTAGTATTCATATATTTAAGGTTACGTTTAGGCAGAGACCTTTGGAGGATGGAGACTCGCTCAGTTTTGGTGAGCACATGCTGACTTGCCAGTGGAGATATGGTTGCTGAGGGACAGAGCAGCTCGCAGAGTTGATCTTCCATGCCTCCCAGTACAAACATTGCTCTGTGAAAAGGGGCAGATTTGTAAACCTCCGCTAGACCAACTTTTGGATGTTGTAGCTATCTGTGTGCATTTACAGGCAATGCTGCATTGCTCTTGCTTTTTATAACACATAAGTAGTATGGACAAAATACTATTTATTTCTGTGGCGCAGGTGTGCAGTTCTGACTGCAATCTAACGCCCTAAATGTAAGCCCTGCACATCGTGTATTTTCTGAGGGGAAACTCAAATTTTACCCAGATTTGAAAAAGGCATCAAAACACAGGCTGCTAGAGGTAACCTCATCAAGTTGTGCAGTTGTAATTTTTTTGCTGTGCACCTTGACTCCTCTGCCTTGATATCCCTCATCTGTGAGCTCTAGAAAACCTTGCTGGCATTGGCTGGGAAGTGTAAATTTGGCACATTTATTGACGCATCAGGAAAAATCTCACAGTTCTCTGAGGGTCAACTTCAGTCAAATTTTAAAAACGTTTTAGGAGTTGTTAACATGACTTTTTAGTTGTACTTCCCAACATATCAGCTTTGCCAGATATAAGCCTCCTTTCCCAACTGAGAATTTTTGTTTGGCTCTGATAACAGCGCTCTGCCTTGAAGCTGCACTCACCAAGGAAGGCTGTTCCAGGGGTTTGTGTTCTTTTTCCTTTGCTGTTTTTCTTCCACTGTATTTTAATTATTTTTTGCCAGTTTTAGATGTTGATTTCTGGCAATTGAATTTTTAATGAGCATTGTGTCTATTTAACCTTGTCATTTTTTGAGAATGGTACAGTTTTGTAGTGAATGCTTATCTCATAGATGCCATTAGTAATGCTTATCTCAGAAATGCTATTAATACCAATCAATTAAACCAAAGACATTTGAACTTGAAGAATTATATACTATTCATTTTTTTTTCAAGTTTATAATACCATATATTTTATTTTATTTGGAATAACCACATTGGTATTACAGAGCAAAAACAGTTGAATTAATGATATATTGCAGCATGTTTAGATAACCACATGATGGTTAAGGAAGGACTGTGAAATATGCTGTTTCCAAAACTGTTCAGGCTCTTAGCACGGAAGTGGTTATATTGACATACAATGATTTCAAAGAAGCAATTAGTATAAATGGGAAGAAAGCCCTTTGAGATTATTTGGATAAGTAGTTATGGGCCTGACAACGATTTTGACTGCACTGTTACTTCAACCTTAAAGTTGAAACATGCTCCAGTATTTAAACAGACCTGTATATTAAGCATCATAGTTTATCCATTTTCTCCCAAATACAAGAGGAATCAAGGAAGCTATTGCAATAAATATCCAACTGATTTGAGCTGGTAGAGAAAGGAATGACTGTGAAGAAATAATTATGCTTTGCTGTCCCCTGAAATAATCTCTGATCAGGTTGTACAGGAGTCAGAGCTCCTAGTGGACACTTTATAAGTACTTTATTATAATAAATGTGGAAATGACAAAAGAATCAACATTTTTAATGCATGTTTATTGTGTTAACTGAGTACTTTCCAGCATATGGATAGCTATGGTGCTGTCATGCACCCAACAAAGCTCTGGCTGTTCAGTGATCTGAGCAGAAATCTTTCTGCCAGCTTGGTGCTGGAGATCAAATTCATCATGCATCTCATCATGCATCTCATCATGCCTCTGATGTGGTCAGACAATACCTCATCTCAGTCAGGAGTGATTAAGATTTGAATAAGATGGGGAAGTATTTGAAAACAAAATGCAGAGGCCTTTTATTTTTTTGCTTTCCATCAGCTCTAAGTTTTCCTTCGGTAGTCAGTGTCTGCAAAAATCTTTCTCTAGTGACTTCTGTGTCAGCAGATGATGGTACTTCCAAGATGACAAATTTCTGAGGATACTGGGTTAGAAAAGACAACCTAATTCCCCCTTGTTCCCTGGATGCTTCTGTTAGCTCTGTCCCCAGGCTAGGATGCAAACCCTACAATGGCTCTCCATCTCATCTGCTCTGCAGGCACTTCCTAGCATCCACTGGCGTCTTCCGTAGTAGCTAGAGTAAAAGCTGCACCATTGCTGCGTTTAGGGAACCCCTTGTTCATTCTTGCGACACCCTTCTATTACCCTTACTGAAAAATAAGGGCTATATTTTTGGTTGTTCTTTCATCTACAGTGTTTTCATCTTCTATTGATGAAATGGTCTATAGCTGAAAGACTATTTCTGTCTGGAGTGCTGCTTAATTAGAATGAATTATTTTGTGTATATATAAGGTTATTTTTCTTTAATAAATCTTTTCTCCATGTGTACACTCTATGACAAAACTAATTAGGAATGACAAACATGTAATTCAATAAGTGAGAGGGAAAATTTTTGTAGTATCTTTTACTGTTTCATACTTAAACTGTGGATTGTGAGTTCTTTGTTGCTCTGTTACCCTGAAGTTCAGCTTACCAAATTTAGCTCAGCAGTCTTATTTCTGTAACTTACTCTGTTGGCCATCTTTGGGTACTTTTTCCCGCTAAATTTTAATCACACTAATTCTTTTTATTAAGTTACCCTCCTTATAAAAGTTCATTTTAATTAACTCTGGCAAATAAAAAAGTTATGAAAACTGTTATTGAGAAATAATAATGTAAATTTTCACCAAAATGTTTGCTTAAAAGATGAATAAAAAGTATATTTTTCTTGGCATTTAATTAAATGTTTGGAATCAGATACACTAAGGACAAAAACCTTAGTGCTTAAGAGGAGAGTTTTTTTTACACTGTTTTCTGCTCTTTTAATTTTTTTTTTAATGATGTAATTTTACCTACCAGGTTTCTGTTCATGTCTGTTTGAAATGACACATCACTCCTGCTTTTCAAGTCCAGGGACAGCTGTTTCCGATTTTTCCCTTATAAGAATCAAATCCTGCACTCATTGGACCCAGTTAAGAAAGTTGGATGAACTTTCTGGTACAGGTTTCGGCTTTAGATAGTCTTAATCCAGTGATGCTATTATTTTCCTGGGCTCGCTGTTACCCCTGCAAATTTTACTATGCATTGCATTGTCGTGTACTTTGTCTCTGATATTGTTCTATCTCTTCTGTAGACACCAAATCACTTTTCTTGTTTACTTTTTACAACATCTGCTTTCTTTTCTATCCACTCACAATAGAATATAGCTCAGTTTTGTTTATATAATGCTGCTTTCTTCTCTTCCAGCATCTCAGTGAGAATTAATGGGAGAGAATGACACAGCTTTTTACTGCTGACCCCCTTTCTCTAACAGAAGCATGCTGTGTAGTGGTGGAAGAGTCCAGTGTTGTACAAGAGCTGTTGTTTCTACTCACAAAAATAGCATTAGGCCAGAAGAGTTCCCATGTATTCATGGCAGGACTGGTGCTCATGCCCCTCCTTGAATTTCTTTGTACCACTCTTCTCTCTGCCAAGAGCACCTTTCTACATTTGTCTGAAGGACAGTTCACACAGTGCCACCAAGGTACCTTTCATGTTTGTTTCTAAGTTGGGTCTACCTTTAATCTCACACAGGTAGTAAATCTCTCCAGCTACCCCAGTGAATCTCTCTGGGGAAAAGAGAAGAGAAAAAATCAACATGGTTTATAAACTTTCAAGATACATAGTAAGAAATTTTTCCTTTAACTTGGTGATTTACTTCTATTCATCATTAGTAAGTTAATATAGAGAAACATTGTTTTTGGTGCCAAAAATCATCAGGAACATAACCCAGAGAAATTTTTAAGGGTACAGCTTTTAAACAAGCTTCTGGAAGAGTCATTATTTGACAGCACACAACTGAAATAACCCAGTTTGTTATTTTAATCTCGTATCTACACTTCTTGTGTTCTCTCTTGTGGATGGTTTGCATTCAGCTGAGGCTTTGGCTAATGACTTACCATAAATGGCTTAAAAAACAGATTGGGTCTACTTAAACACAGCAATCTATAGGGCAGCTTTATATCTCTGTCAAGAATTCTATAATGATTCAGGTGCAAGAGAATAAGCAAAGAAAGACAAGACCTGTGCAGCAGATGCCACTGCAGATCTGAGAGGAAAAACCATTAAGATGTATTTAAATCTTGTGCTGCTTTAGATTACTAAACTTATAATACAGATATTCCAAATTGTGTTGCAAGCAAACTAACTCCTCAATGCAGTGCTCAACCTGTAGCTCAGTACACATATAGGAAGGTGTAATAGAGGCTTTTTAAATTAAGCATTTCCCAGGAAAGTGTCACTAGGGTATGCAGCCCCTACTTCACACATAGAAAAAAAACTATTTGTTTTCACATCTAGCAAGACAGTTGTGGTGCTTTATTCTTTACCAGTTTACCCAGAAATGTGCTGTTCTTTGCAGGCCTCCAGATAGGTTCAGCAGTGTGGCCTAAGAGGCTGCAAATCTCTGTCACCTCATTATTATTGCAGAATAAGATGTGGATGACGGAGAGCAGACACAGCTATCCTTTGAGTATGCTTGAAAAGTCTCCTTTTTTGGGCTGTGGTCGGATCTTCCCCTGACCCTGGGGTATGAGTTAGTGAAGTCTGAAAAGCCCAACAGCCAGGCCTTTACGATGTAAAATGCTTTCTACTGTCTCCTCATTTTCTTGCTGCTCTGGTGAGACCTCGTAACAAAGCCTATCCTAAACTGGTTTTCTACCACTGTGTAAAACTGAAGAATATGCCTTTATGGTGCCTCAGGGTGGTTGGATTGCTCACAAGGCGTGCTGGGTTGCCGTCCAGGATGGGAGTGCTGAAACACGGATGTCAGGCAAAGTCATTTTCAGAAGATGCAGATTGATGCGAAGTAAATCAGTTTTATGGAACCAAAATGTAGGTTGAAGATAAACTAGTCAAAATTCCCACTGGGACTCCAGTCTCTGTGGGAGGTTGCTGTATGTTAAAGGAGTATAAATGCTTTTATCCCCACAAAAGCGCATAAAAAAAAAAAGTTTGAAAACTGCTTAAAGAAAATAAGAAACATCTGTCTTCCTCCTTACCCCTTTTTGTGCAACTTATTAGATGCTTCCTCGTGTAAATATATTACCAGTTTTAAACTTATTTTTGTTCATAGGGTTAATTTTGTTTCTACGTTTGGGTTAATATGGAGAAGCATTGCCCTTTTTTTTTCTCTATGTGTGTGCTAGCAGCCCTGGGAGGTATTAAATGAAGAGAAGAAGCTTGCTCTTTAGTGTTTATAACCACTCTTTATCTCCAGGTAGATTATTTCCCATAAAAACTTTCTTTGGACATCTAGTCGTCTTTAGTTATATGTTCAGTGCCTGTTTCACCTGGAGTTAAATTGTTCCCTTTAGCTGATGGTCAGCTTCTTGGAACAGGCAGAGAAGATTGCTGAAACACGTTTTAAAGCAGGAATGAAAAGCAGTGAGGTCAGTCTACCTCAGGCAGCTCTCCAAAGGAAGTATTACACACTTTGGTTTCATACCCTGATGTGAGAGACCTTGAGATTTGTCCGATGATTTGAAATAGTGAAAATCGGAGTATATCTTAAGGCAGATAGGTCCTGCATTATGTAGTAAATGCTTTCCACGTTAGCTGTGAAGAATATATTGTAGTAATGTTATTTGGTATCTAAATAAGTCATCTTAATGCTTATTATCAGCAAGGGGGTGGGGCAGTTGGAACTAGATGATCTTTAAGATCCATTCCAACCTAAGTGTCTCTATCATCCTGTAACTGTCTCCAACGGTCTTTGTTTACTTAGGCAAATGTAATGTTTATAACATGAGAAACACACCTGCCTTGCATGTTTTTAGGATTAGTCACGTGCAATCCCATTACTGGTTGGGAAACTGAGTAAAAAACTGTTGTTTATCCAAATGCTCGTGGCTGCTCCTCCTCAGACATGGAAGTACATGTCTGGATCCCAGATCTTGTGTTCCAGCTGGTCCATGCTGTATATATGTTATCAGCTATAGGCAGCTTCTCTTCACCAATACATTTGAGCTTCACTATGCTTCAGTGCCCTCTACTGCTTCATTAAAATAATGCTGTCTCTTTGCTATTATAGAAGCATGGTTAATTTTGTTCTACTTTTGTCTACAGGCAAATAGACCCAGCACTTCCCTTGGTGAGAAGTTAGTAGCAATGATCACTAGAGTAACTGACATACACAGTACTGCAAACTAATTAATTTGATGTCATTTTTTTCTCCTGAATGTTTAAATATAATTCAGGTTGAGATTATGAAGTTTTCATGTTTTATGGAGAGTAGATTATTTGTATATACTGCAGTGTGTGTCTGTATGTAAAATAAACTTTTATGACTGCTTGATTTTTTTTTTTTTTGAGTGTTCATTACATAGCATCTGATATTCAGTAAGGCCACTTTAAATCCCACTGAAATCAGGATAAAGGATTTTGATTTGGGTACTTCTCTGAGACAGCTTTGAATTCAATAGATTCTCATTTTCCTTTGTTCTTTCCTTTTTTTTTTTCTTTTTCCTTGCATTCTCTTTCCTCTAAAAACTATATATTTATTTTTCAAGTTCCTCGGATTACCTTCTGATTGCTTCTGTTCTCTAGGATGAAGTCTTGAGGTCCATAAGCTGTGGCTGATACGTTTACAGTAACTGAGGCTTTTTGTTACCATGCGGTTCAAGTCAAGTTGTCTTTTGGGAATGGAGTGTACGATGTGCTGTGTGTTCTCATGCTCAAAAATAATTCAGTCATGTAATCTCCTTTCAAACATTTAATATTTAAAAATCTGATACGTTACAGAGACCGTTGTCCCACAAAGGAAGAAATGTTAGATCTGTGTGGTACTTCTTTGGTATATCTAAACATAAACCAGCCTAGGTGTTCTACTTTGTTCACTATTTAAATGTGTGATTTACTACTAGATCCACCGTGGTGGTCCAGGTAACTTGCCACTTTGTTCTGGATTGTGTGCTAATGCAGTAGTTACTTCAGAATTTCAGCCCTTTTCCAGTTTTCAATGCTGTTAGTGGCTTATCATGCACTTCTGAGTTGGAGCTATTATTCTCTTGTATGGTGCATAATAGCACAAGAGTTTTTGTAACTCTGAGTTTCTTAGTAACAAGAAAAGAACAATTTCTACTTCTTGTAATGAAAGCAATGAAAAGATTATTCTTGCCTATTATTCATAATCCATCTTTGTGTTGCTCTCCCAATACAATTAGATTCCTAGCTGTAGTTTTCATTTTTTCCATGGTTCTTTTCTAGCTCTCAGGAATACCTACAGTAGAATGTTACATTACACTTAATTTTCCATATTCCCAAGATGGCCACAGAAGTTGAAAGAGAAGGGGTTATGACCTTATATATGTCCAATTCTTCCAGTTAACGCTTGTGTCAAACCCAGTAGTCATCTCTGTATTAAAAATGTGTCCCTGCTGAGTCTCATTTGAATTTGTTCATTAGCTTTCAATAACTGGTTCCTGTTTTATACTTGTACAACTCAGATATAATTAAGCTGTTAGTGAGTGTTGTTTTCTCTTGGGAAGATGTTTTGATTGACACAATCTTAATATCTTTCTGGTTGTGTCAGTTCTCCAGGTGACATCATCTCAGTCTTTAGGCTGTTTTTATTGATTCTTTTTGGACCTTCAGGTTGTCAATGACTTTTCAAAATGTGGCCACGAGAACTGTGGAAGGAACAGCAAAATCAGCTTCAAAATCTGCAAGTGCTGTTGCAATTATTGTCTTAATTGTACTGGCAATTTAATGTTCACCTTACCTTATTTTAGTTGTTAATAATTGTGCCTCCTTCCTTGTCAATCATGGTTTTCCAGTTCTCTAGTTATCAGTGACTCTGCTTTTTCCTGGATATGTTATTTTCACTTTGATCTGCTTAAAAACCCATTTTATTTGGACTCAGTCTAGCAAGCAATCTGGATTGTGCTGTGTGGCTCTTGTGTCTCCTCAGTGTTTTTTACTGTCAGTCTTTTTGTGGTTTGTAAATCTGTCCAGCAGTTATTTTCTTCTCGGCTATATATGCTGAATAGTATCAGACCTAATACCATTTCCAGCAGAACTGCTCTCCAAGTTTCCCTTTGATGTAGATTCCTTGGCAGGGGATACTTGAAATCTGTCAGTCATTTAAATTAATTTAGCATATGCTTTATTGATATTATAAATCTCAATTTTTAAAATTTAAGCAGGTAAATGCTAGATCAGATGAGTTACTGAATTTGAAATGTTTCGTGACCGTGATTAAATCTCCAGCCACACCTGTTATCACAGTGTGAAGTCAGGTTTATTTCACAAGATTGTCCTTCTATTGTTTTATGTAGCTAATTTTTCCTTGGTTCTCTGCTAATGCTTTTTTGTTTGTGAAAAGCATGTGATTTTCCTTTTCTATGTGGAGCCATTGCATTGAAACAGAGAGCAAAATGTAATTTATAGTTCAGTATTTAAGATAGGTTGTCAGCAAATCCTGTCCTGATCGCTTTTGAGAGTATCATGTACAAAAAAATAATTGTTCCTAGGTTTGTGATTGACGTAGCAGAACTGATAAAAGTTACATTGTTTAAAAGTATTTATAAATCACCCTGTCCATATGTTCATTTCCTGTAATCTGTCATTATGGTTTCAAACCATATTTGCCAGAGACACAAATCTGGCTTGAGAACAACCTGGAATGAGTTTTGCTTCCATTTGGTATACATTGAAAGGTGGCTCAAAACAAAAATTATAATCCTGGAGTACCATGTACGTGACAATGGGATATCTTTGCTCTGTGGTTTTGAGTTGCTGAAGGGCGTTGTCTGTCTACTGTGTTTTTTTCCCTAACATTGCTGGGACTGATGCAAAGAAACCAGGCCAGTTACTGGGATTGCTTGGCAGAGGAGATCACATGTTTTCGCTTTTTTAAAACACACTTCCTGCTCTCACTTGAGAGGTTAACATTTTGACAGGCTGGGTTTGCAGTCAGCACGAAGCTGGGGCTTTGGCTCTGCTGATGGGCTACCAGGTGCTCACAGGCACAGAGCTCCTCACTGTGGTCCTGATGATGCTTCCCAGTTTCCCAGCTAGGTTTAAAAGGTGTTAAACAAGGAGAGAGCAATTATTGCAGCAAGGAGTGGAATCTGAAACACTTTCTTCTTGCACAGGCTTATGTGCTATAAGGGATGGAAAAATATTTTTTTGTGTTTTAGCAACATAAGTTTTATTTCCCTTTAGTTCTTTGTCAAAATAATCCAAGAGCATAGGGGAAGCAAAGGCTTTTTCTCTGCCCCAGAAGTCCCTGCTCCAGCAGCTCACTAAAATGGGGGAAAAGGTATAGCAGAAACACACCTCCGGCTGCACTAATCGCTGTATCTGTCACTTAGTGTAGCCTAGGATCGCTACTTATACAGTGATTAGCCTCCAAACTGTAGAAATGTTATTACAGTTTTAAAGATTATTCCCTTAGAGGAAAAAGACAAAGCACACACTGTGGTCTTCTGAAGATACCACTCGCTCTTCTGAAAGAAAGTATTAAATATTCTATTCAATTTCACTTATGAATCCTGCTACAGAAACTTGCCCGGCAAGTGGGGAGAGACAATGTTTGAATTTGGTTGTGGCAAACCAAAGAAATTATTTTTGTTCCTTCTGCCTTTTTTATTTACTACTTCTCTGTTCTCCAGGTAAATTGTCATCTCTCTCACACTGCAAAAAGGATTTGTACTGACAGAACAAAATCTTTCACGGACTTGTAATGGTTAACCAGAATGCTTCATTATTGGAAACTAATTTTGAAGAGCAGATTTGAGTTTGTAACTGCAAATGCAAAAAATGCGACATTATATCTGTATTGGGAAACTTTATTTTAGTCTAGAAGTACTGAACGGCTTGCTTACTGATTTAGTTTTTTTGGATATAATATAATGTGAGTTGTGTGGTAGAAATGTATCCCTCATGTCTGACACAGGATGTGCTTATTTTTCCCTGTCTGCAAGAATGGAAAGCAGTAGCATAATCATGTTGCTCAGTAAAACAGTGAGAGTGAATTCCATAAGATGTAGAAATAGATGACAAGGCTATATGTCCACTGTCCTCTTCAAATCAGCAGTCATCTACCAGCAAAATCACATTTCCCCTTAATATGTCTCTGACTTAGACAGTATTCATTTTGCATTTGTACAGCCACACTTGAGATCTGCTTTTAATTACCAGATAGGGTTTACAAATCAGAAACGTAACATAAGCGCACAGCGTTTTTTATCATACTGTAGGTCACCTTTCAAAAACTGTCAAGGAATCATATTTTTAGAAGCCGTGCTTGTATAGACATAAGTAATGCAATAGCTGTGTCGGTCTTTGAGATTATGAACACACTTAAGATGAGAATATTCTTGGCGTAAGTCAGGAGTATTATATAATAAGGAAACAATGTCTTTTTATACTTTTCTTCCAAAATATTCCCTAGTGAGAATTAGAATAAAAAAAACCCCATAGGATTGCCTATGAATAGATCTCCTTGCAACTTGATAGCTTTAGCCAAATTACACAAAGTAGATTTAAAATCCTTGTCATGTTTTCATAGTTTTATTATTAAAGTCCTTTATTGGCATCTAATATGAATTCTGATTGTCTAGCTGAGAGTCCCAAACCAACAACGTATAGATGTATAAAAGTATAGCTACTTATCCCTTCAGCAGCAGGCAGGAGATGGTGACTAAAAGCAATCAGCTATCAGAATGAAATAAAAGCTGTAGGACTCATCTTGTTTCATGTGGTGCCCCCAGACACATTTGTTCAAGAAAGCAAAGCAGAGTGCTAAGGAAAATCTATTTGGCTCAGTGGTAACATATGACTGTGTACAACACAAACGTGATGCCCATGATACTGACTGGTGCCTGTGATATTGATGGCTAGGAGGCATCCTAAGTTGCCAAAGAACTTCCAGAAGGGTCACAGAACTGCTGTGATGAGGTGTTGAAAGAAAGTGGATCAGTCCCTACAGCAGTTGAGGTTTTGAAAATACAGGTGTAGCTGGGTGGCTAAACCTCTTCATTCTTTTTTCTTGCTCTGTAACTTGTGTGGCTCTCAAATGCAGCTCAGCATCTAACTCAACGCATGCATGATGCCCATGTTCAAATGCTGCAAGTCAAGATGAAGAGAAGAAAAGGAGACAAATTAGGACAGACAACAGCTGTTCTATCCTAATGATGTTTCCAAATGTTTTATAAATATCATCCAAAGAAAGCTGGTAGTCCGTGGTGACCTAGAGTATAACAAAATGTGATAGAAGGGTAAAGCAAAACAGCAAACAGAGGATTTGGAGAGTGCTGCCTAAAATCGGAAATGTATTGTGAAATTGTGTGCTCTGGAATGGAGTTCCTTCTGGCAGGCATAAACCAGGGTACACATCTGGGAAAGAACAGAAGGCTGAGAGGTGGACCTTGTCTCCAAGCAAAATATGAGTTATTGTGAGGCACAGCAATCAAAACAGATACTTTCCTTCTTTACTTTTGTTTTCAGCATCCTGATTGCTCCTTTGGAGTAGCTAAATTTTAGCCTTTCTGCCCTTGCTCAATGTCTGGTATAGATCAGACAAAGAGCAACTGGCTTTGGAAGAAGCCCTTTGCCCCAAGGCAGAGTCAACTACAACTGAGCTATTCTTGCGGATGTTTGTCTAATTTGTTCTTCAGTGCTTTCCATGATCAAGATTGCATAGCCTCCCTAAAACCAACATTTACCTATTGTTATAATTAAAGATTTTCTCTTATTTTTTTCTTTATTCTTTTTATCTTCTACTATGATTATGAGCATACTAAAGGGATTGGAGAATGAGAGTGTAGTATCTACTGGCTATTATTCATTTTCACGGTGACTGACAAGCTTGTTGTTTGCTTTTGAACCAATGAAATGCTGCACATAATTTCTAATGGAAATGAATGATGGAAAAAACATGAAAGTTGATGCATAAGTGAGGGGAAAGAAACATAGGTGCTGTTGTCCTCTTTCTACTCTGCAATACAAATATAGTAAACTGTGATTATACAGCGCTCTTCAAAATGACTGATAGAAAGCAAGATTTTGTTTTTGAAGGGAGAAACCCTTCAAAGAGGAAAATATGTTTTTGAAGAAAATTAATTCCAGAAAACCTGAAGCATTCAAAGGTATATGGAATATGATAGTGAATGGAGCAGTATACAGTACGTTAGTCTTATATGATGGGCTACATAGCTCATTGATCCCTGAGCTCTTTGGGAAACCTCTCATAAATACTTAAATGATTTTACTTTATTTGCTGGAGGATGAGAGATGGGGGGGAATACAAATGAGAAAGATTTAGCAGACTTTCAAATTTCTATATTAGATGCGTGAAAAGTAATAAAGATGGATATATTTCACACAAAAGGATAAGGAGAGCTTCTCAGTGTTAGAGGAATTGAAAATATATCATGTTTGAATGTATGTGTAGGGAACTATTTGAAGCTTCTTATTGTTCTCTAGACTCGTATCTAGTATCAGCACAAGCATTTACATGTTTACTCTGGAGAGTGAGATGAGATGATAAGATTTTGAAAACTAGAATGTGACTGACAACTCCTTGCAATAATGGTAAAAGAATTGTAAATTATCTAGCAAACAGAACTTATTTTCAAAGTGGGGAATCCTTGCTAGCTCGAGACACAACTTAGCCTTGATAGATAACCAAGAGCTGATGTTTCCCCTTTCTTGTAGTCAAAAAAGATGGTGTTTTTGAGTGGATATTTTTGTGGTTGTTTGAAAGATAGCCCTAGACTGCAGCTCAGATACCAAATACTTACTTTATAGCTAGGACATTGATAAATGGAGGCTGGTTGAAGAAATAAAGTTAAGAAGAGTATGCAGAATTCTTTTCCATTCTTCTTTGATCTTTATCTGCCCATATGTCTAAGAAATCACATCCATGGCTCTAGTTTGGCTATATCTAATGTGGAACTCAGGTGGTTCTTGTAGGTCCTATACAAAGTCCAACAAAGTCAGTGAGATACTTTCCATTAGTTTTAATGGTTTTTAAATCAGGCTTTATTCACTAACTCCTTTCCAGTAATATTTTAGTTTATTTACCAGAGAATAAGACTTTTTTTTTTTTTAATTCTCCTTAAGTTGAAATGCTAATGCCCCTTCTAATGAAAAAAACTCTAACCTTCCTCCCTTCTCTAAACCCTCTAAATACAAGCAACTAGGGAATTATATAAATAGATACTCTTACCTTTACTACAAAAAATTCATGCGGAAGTCCTATCTTGGAATAAGCTATTCATTAGTTGGCTTGGCAGAAAGAACACAATCCAAATGAATGAGCTGCCAGGAGTATTTTTAGTGGCTTTATATGTTGCCCATTCAAATCTTGGAAAATTTCTTTAGAGAATTGGACAAACTGACCACTCATTTTTATAGGCTTTCACAAGATCTAAAAGTGAAAAACAACTATTGTATTTAGCATCTGTTAATGGAGGTTTCAGGCTACAGAACTTGAGAAAGTTCTGCTGGGAAGCTAATACAATAACCATAAAATATTGGACTGATAATAGGAAACACTGGCACAGAACAGATATGGAAAGAGTCATGTTAATATTCCATATCCAGGGCTGTTAGCTTCTGCCGAGTGCTAAAGATACTGTTGTTAAACATATACAGTAGTAGAGATTTGGAATGGAGTCAGTCATACTTGAAATATACGAAGCTGTCTTTCTCTACCACAGATTGTACTGACTGGATAATTCTGTCTTTAGAGAATTAAAATTCAGAAATTCAGAAGAGAAAGCAAATTGTGTTCATGTTTTTCCAAATAGAGAATGTATATATTTACCCCACACATGTAGCTAAACCCTCATCATCTTTTATTTGAAGTCAGAAGGATTTTTTTTCTTTTGCCTACTTGGGAATTGGATCTAGACTGATGCTGCCATTGTAGCTTTACCATTAACAAGCTTGTTTATTTGCTTTTGCTCCCCTGACTAGAAGATAGAGGATCAATAAAAGGGAAATTATTCACTAAACATTAAATGTGTTTCAGTAAATGGTTTTATTTGGCTCAAAGTGGAGAGGAACAACAAGAGCCTATTACAAAATATTACGAAATATGTTTCTGGAAAACTGTGTTCCCTTTATATGGAGCTTAATTTTGAATGTTTCCAAGGAATACTGTCCCCTGTTACCTATGCAAAGGTGATACCCAAAATCTACCCTCAAAAGATGTATTGGCTTGTAACTTCTATGTATTAAGATCTTCTACAAGGAGAAAGGGAGACAGGACATCTTAAAGTCTCACAGTTATCTTACAGACAAACAAACAAAGCCTTTCTGAGGAACTTAAGTGTATCTTGCTATGTATTGTGAGTAAACACAACTGGAGCAGTCATGAGGTTATGGAACTGATACATCCTTTTGACTGCAAATAGTCAATGATCAAACAAAATTACAAGTTTGCCAATCCCAGGAACATCAACCCAGGCAGAAGCAGCTTATGAATGTGTTCTTTTTTCACAGGTACACACAGTAGAAGACTTAAAACATCTCCAAGTCAGGCTGCACTCGTGAAAAGCAGGCTTTTCTCAACAATGATCACAACTGCTTGAGTGTAGAAAATCAGCCAATGAAACTGAGCAAAATTAAATCTTTAATTCGTCCCCAAGTTAAGTATGAGTAATAAAAAGAAACCTTCAAATTACATTTTGATTTTGGATCAGCTATATCATTGCTTAATATCACCCAAAGACCTGCTCACAGTTAAATAGGCTAAGAACTGTGTTGTGGTTTTTTTGGTGTTTTTTTTTTCCTAAAAAGAAAATTCATCTTGTTAAATTTGATTTATGCCACTGTAAAGAGGCACCATGATCAGGCTGACAAGTTTTAGAGTTACTTTGGGCAAAATTAACTTCAGGCAGCTTTTCAGTTATGGGCCTAATAAGTCTTCTCCTTAAATATATTAATTTAAAAATGCTCTACACAATGATATCTACTTCAAAAATCAAGAGTGAGAAGCGTGTCAAAATAAAATAATCTGTAGAATCCATAACTAAATCTTAATTGCTCTACATTTATGGAAAGAAAAATGAGGATTCTTAATTGCTATCAGCTAGCAATATGGCTTTAATATTTTTTTCTTTTGACAGATTTGTTCTGTTGCCAGGTGTATCTGCTTATGTTCTGTAATCTGCTTTGCATTACTTTTATAGAAATATTACCATTAAATGTGCTACATATAGTATTAAATAGCAAAGTGAGTCAGGAGACATGAGTTGAATCTATAGCTCACAAATGAGACGTTTGGAGGTCTCATCTGTGCAATATGGTAAAAATACCTATAACTAAATCATCAAACAGTCTGGCACTACTGATAATCTTGGCATGAAATTGAGCCATATCGGAGTGCAATATCCCAGTAATCCAGGTTTATGAATACAGCAGATTATAGATAGACAAAATGCACAGGGAAGACTTTCCTACATTGGCTGCTTTGCTACAGTTTATTCTTCTGTCAGTATTTCCCCTATAAACTCCTTATATTCATAGTCTTGGCAGTTGGCCATAAAATTTTGCTTCTAGCTGAAACTTGGCAGACAGCGTATAAAGTCAGGAAAATTATTTTAAACAAATTTTTAAACTATATGATATATACTGAGGCACTTTTCAAAGTTAGAGGTGCAGTCGTTTTCTTCTGAGAAAAAGTTTTGGTTTCAGTGTTTTTCATTGTATATCCTCTAAACAAATTGTTACCTTTAAAAAAAAAAAGACAAAAAAGATTATTGTAACCAATTACAAATAAAAATCATTTATTTTCATGTCTACATGAAAATGTTAAGTGTTGATGACTTGTGCATTTTTAAGTGATTGCATTTAGCTTGTTGCTTTAAATTACATACATAACCTACCACAGTGGTGGCATAAAGCTTGTATATGCTGTTATAAACTGCAAGGTAAACAGGAGGCAACATGTGAGTAATTTTAAATGTCCATACTCTCTCTATTTTTGTTTACTTTTCTGTATTGTTTCTAAAAGTGTCATACGAAAGTGCCTTGGCAAGTCAATCCTAAACAAACTCAGCATAATACAGTAATTGACCTGGTTGAAGGAACAAGTGGACACTAGTGATTGATAGTCTGTTTGGTTTAGGATCCGGGTATAGTCAGTGTGTAAGTGTCCTGAAAGTCAGTGTCATACTGCAGGGTTTACAGTGTTAATTTGGGCAAATACCACCAGGGCCACCAAAAATCAGCAAGAGTGAAATTTGATGATGATTGTGGTAACAGCATCTGGCTTTATGTCATGGTCTGTCCTTCTCCATGCTCTTACAACTTACCTGAAGGCTGAAAATTAAGGAGAAATATCACTTTGTGCTCTCCCTGTCCTTTATTTCCTAGTTGAAATTTGTAGATTTACTACCTTATTGATTTTAATTGTCTTCCTTCTATTGCCCTTCTTACCTTGGAATGAATCCCTAACTAAAATGGGCCTCCATCAAGTGAACAGATCAAAAAGCAAATGAAGAGGCACTTAACTGGCACAGGTATTTTATCAAGAGATGGTCTTTCTAGATGAGATACCTGACTGTAGGAGAAACGTGGGTTGTTTTATTTATTAATTGGTTCCCTCATGTTGAAGATGGAAAATACAATTCTAAAGCATCCAGAAATGTGTAATCATTGAAGTATGATTGCTGTTTTACATGGCATCAGAATATGAAAGAAATGAAAAAGAAGCCTAGAACAGGAAAGTCTTTGCATGTTTGATAGAGGCAGGAATGTATCCAAGAGTCCTTTTGAAGCTGATGGAAGTCCTTCACTTTCACAAACGTGATGCTCATCCTTTTATCATTGTTGTTCTTTTCCACTGCATGTGCCAAAGTGATGGAAGTTTTAACTTTTCGTATGAGTTAGGAAAAAAATGCATGGTAAAGTATTTAATAGCACCTTTATTTGGATGTTTGCAAATATATTTAATAAGGTAATTTGAAAAAAAAATGCCAGATATATTTCCCAGAAATTGGAATCTCTTTTTCTATTATGCACCTGAGGAATTCTGCATGCTGGACTCTGGCTGAACCATCACACTGTTTATGCTGGATGAGGAACATGTGGTATACAGTGTGAAGGTGGAAAAACCCAGCGTATCCAGGTGCAACTTTTGAATAAGCATTCAGCAAAGTTTGCATGAATTCTTCTTGCTTTAGGGACTCTAGGAAATATATGGAATGTTGTTAATGCAGATTTATAAGCAGGTTCAGAGAAAACTAACATATCAAAATGCCCTGAAGATTATGTTTTCACTTCGTACTTTGTACTTATTGCAGTCGGACATACCAGAAAGGATAGTGTGTTTATGTGTACAAAATAGGAGGTGAGAAAGCTCAGTAAGAGGCACTGAAATCAGACTTTGGACACCAAGATGTAATTTTCAGCTGCGCTACTCCCATAACACACATTCTCTTGCAGATTCCTCTGAATCTGCAGCATTCGTAGGATTGGGTATATTTTGAGAGTTCAGATTTGTGTATTTCCAGCTACATATTCACTTGTACTTTTAAATCTTGAAGACAGTGAAATTCTGGAAACTCAAGGGAATGTTTTTATACACTTGATCCTGGTCAGCTGTCCTGGATGATTGGACCTAAGAGCACTACAGAAGCATGGACTTCTTGCCTCACAGTTGAAATGGATATCACCAAAACTGTTGTTAGCCTACATCCCTGTCCTCAGGAACTCTGTGCTGTAATATTTCTGAATACCATGGAATACCAGGCCCCCAGAGCAGCTAACTCTGGTTTGTGAGGTGCACTGCTTATGCTGTGTAGTTTTGTCAGGTTGTGTATTAGGAAAAAGTTATTCTCTGATGCTAGAACAGGCTGCAGGGGAGGAGGGGGTGGAGTACCGATGTCATTTACCTGGACACCGATGTCATTTACCTGGACCTGAGCAAGGCCTTTGACATGGTCCCCCATCACATCCTCATCTCCAAATTGGAGGGAAGTGGATTTGATGGGTGGACAACTAGATGGATAAGCAATTGGTTGAAAGGCCGCAGACAGAGGGTGGTGGTCAATGGCTCTATGTCCAGGTGGAGGCCGGTAACGAGCGGTGTCCCTCAAGGGTCTGTCTTGGGACCGGTGCTCTTTAACATCTTTATTAATGACATCGATGAGGGAATGGAGTGCACCCTCAGCAAGTTTGCTGATGACACCAAGCTGAGTGGTGCAGTCGATACGGCGGAGGGAACGGATGCCATTCAGAGGGACCTTGACAGGCTGGAAAGCTGGGCTCGGGTGAACCTGATGAGGTTCAACACGGCAAAGTGCAAGGTTTTGCACTTGGGCCGGAAGAACCCCAGGCACCTGTACAGGCTGGGAGGAGTTGTCCTTGAGAGCAGCTCGGCAGAGAAAGATCTAGGGGTCCTGATAGATGAGAAGCTTAACATGAGTCAGCAGTGCGCTCTGGCAGCCCGGAAAGCAAATGGGATCCTGGGCTCCATCAGGAGAGGGGTGGTCAGCAGGGATAGGGAGGTGATTGTCCCTCTCTACTCTGCTCTTGTGAGGCCCCATCTGGAGTACTGTGTCCAGGTGTGGAGCCCTCACCACAAAAAAGACATGGAGATTTTGGAAAGGGTCCAGAGGAGGGCCACAAAGATGATCAGGGGACTGGAGCACCTCCCCTACGAGGACAGGCTGAGGGAGTTGGGTTTGTTCAGCCTGGAGAAGAGAAGGTTGCGGGGTGACCTCATTGCAGCCTTTCAATACCTGAAGGGAACTTACTCCCAGGAGGGGTGTAAACTCTTCGAAAGGGCTGATAATAGCAGGACTAGGGGAAATGGTTTTAAGTTAAGAGAGGGAAGATTTAGGTTGGATGTTAGGGGGAAGTTCTTTACTAGGAGAGTGGTTGGGTCCTGGAATAGGCTGCCCAGGGAGGTTGTGGATGCCCCGTCCTTGGAGGTGTTCAAGACCAGGTTGGACAGGGCTCTGGGCAACCTGATCTAGTAAAGGTGTATGTTTGGTGGCCCTGCTAGGCAGGGGGGTTGGAACTACATGATCCTTGAGGTCCCTTCCAACCCGGATCATTCTGTGATTCTGTGATTCTGTGAGTAGCCATCCCTGGAGGGGTTCAAGAAATGTGGAAATGTGGCACTGAGGGATGTGGTTTAGGGGGCAGTATTGGTGGTAGGTGGATGGTTGGACTAGATGATCTTAAAGGTCTTTTCCAAACTTAGTGATTCTATGACTTGCTTTTCAGTTTTTAGAACAGGTTTCTCTTTTGCTAGACGTTTATCTGTTGAAGTAATAATTTCTGGAGTGTCTCTCAAAGAAATATTTCAGGTATTTTGCTGCTGCTTCTTTACAGCAAGAACATGTAGGTACTGAACTTAATTGCTGTGGATAGATGCAGAAATAGCTGCAGGAGCTGGGTATACTAATGCAGCTGCTTTCTGCCCAGGGTTGCTGGGGGAGGAACCATGATTCCTTCTGTATGCCCACAGATTCCAAGTTCCCTGTTACTGCTCTCAAAGAAGGAAGGAGGTGATACAGACTCTTTTTGGTGCCAAAAGCCTCAGCTAGCTCATAGGTGCCAAACAGCCAAGCAACATTTCATCCCTTCCTGGATGCCAAAAGCCTCAAGTATCCCTGCTCCACCTGCCAAAACCTCCAACTTTGTCCTGACAACTCCTGCAGTGCAGGCCTGTGTTGTCAATATGAAATTTTGCAATACACTGACAATGGAAAATCTGGATGCAGTATAATATTGAAAAACATGCTGAGATCTGCCTTCAGTTCAGTATCAAAATGAATTACGCTGTAAACATTTCCTCTGTGTGTGTGACTCTTCTGCATGTTTTATTTTCCAAAACTTGAATTTGAAATTATTCAAAACTGCTGTAGAACGAAAATATGTTGCAGAATTCAACTGAGTTTTTAACTGCATCTCAGACCCCAGATGTATTCCTTCGCATGGCTGAATAAATCCATTATTTACCTTTTTGGCTCATTTCTTGCTGGTGATTCTCCTGATCTGTCACTGAGCTTTACCAGCTTGTGTTTCTAAAGCACTGTTTGTTACTGGATACAAAATCCATTTTGCAACTGGTTCTTAGAACATGGACACCATTTGGCAAGGCCAAATGTAAGGAATAGTCAATGTGACTGAAATAATGTTAATAATATTCAGACTAATTAGTTCTAAACATCTGCTTGAAATAGTTGCAGTTGTTCCCATGTGTTTTTTATCAGTTTAAAATGATGAATGGATTTTTATTTTTATTTCTGCCCCTCTCACATTTTTCTGTCCAGGATTTTATAATTCCAGGTATGACATTTATTAACGTAAAGAATAATATATACTTAGATTCAGCATATATAAGTTAAAGTTTTATTAAACTCAATAAGATATACAGTGTACTGTTAGGTAATACATAATGCACTCAACAATAGTAGAAATATATCAGGAAATGTCTTGAAATCAGTCTTAATGGAACAATGTGAGATCTCATTAATAATTCTTATTTGTCTGGAAATAAGTTTTGACTGTTCTTCTATTTAGTTGCTGCTACAACTGATTTTTTTTTTTTTCCCCCTAAACGTGTAATCCACATTCTACACCTTACTTAGATTATGTGAAATACAGGTGAAAATCATTTTTGTATATGACCTTAGCAGGGAAAGAAATTTCTCCTACAGTTTGTTGCAAAGCTATAGACATAGCAGCCAAAGTTAAAAGTGAAGGATATAGTTCTGAGGCTGAATGGTGCATGCAGTGGTTATCTGCAGGTAAATACTTGTTCTGTTGGTTATGCACTCTGCTCATGGATAGTCAACAGGACGATCTGATACCTTTCCATTAAGCGCAGTGTCTGGAAAGAGGAATCTAGGAAACACATCACTGCTCCTCAGGCAGGAGATTTTCCCTTCAGAGCAGTAATTCCTTGAACTGCCTCTGTTTGTAGGCATGTAGGTATAAGGGGAAGCAGAAGGCATAGTGCAGTGCATCTTTGCGTGAAGATGAGTGAACAGCACCATATACTTGTGCTTTGGAAGATTCTGGAAGTCAGGATAGTGTTAATAGTATTTATGGGTTGTGAGAGTGGGAAGAAACAGTAAAAAGGAAATACTTCATCTCTGTTCAAAATACCATCAAGGATGAAATCCACTCCAGGGAAAAGGGCCAGAACTTTGGGTTTGCTTAATTTAGTCCTTCAGTGGGACTTCAAGTGATGTTTATACTTTTCAGTAGGCTCTTTCACTGGAATGAATTTTTCTTTTCTGAAGAATCAAATTCTGTATGAAGAAATATAGTTTCATGTCATGTGTTACTAAATAGCCATAGAATATGGCTGTGCCAATGTAACTCCTTATGGGAATTCGCTTCTGGATTCCGGCATGCTTTTTTCAAACTAATACAATCTACTTTGATAAGAAGCCATGAGAAAAGCCAACAACCATGTGCTCACCCAGAGAGCAGCAGTGACTTTGACATAGCAACCGGTTCGCTGGTAAACATTCCTGCCTAACCATGTCCTTATGGTTATGAACGAGACTTATTTTGTGAATCATATCACAGAATCATTAAGGTTGAAAAAGACATCTAAGATCATCTAGTCCAACCATCCACCTGCCACCAATACTGCCCACTAACCACGTCCCTCAGTACCACATCTCCATGTTTCTTGAACCCCTCCAGGTACAGTGACTTGATCACTTCTCAGTACTCAACCTCTCTTTTGGAGAATTTTTTTTCTAATATCCAACCTGAACATATCCTCGAAGCCATTCTCTCTCATCCTTCATCACTCTAATCTGTTTGTGTGGAGCATTTTGACTATCTGGCACTGGACACGGCCTGCACTGCAAGATGCTGACCAGAGGTTTTGCTAAATGGTTGTACAACCTGTCAGAGATGGGCTACCTGCACTGACAGAATGCTTGGGGCACATTGTAGGGTAGGGTTTGGGATTGTTGGGGCTTCAATGTATGTGTATCTGGCAGAGGGACTCTGACTTAGGTGCTCATGCAGAGGAAACTGAAAGTTGGGTGTATGGGCATCTTTTTTTTGCATGTTGTTCTATACATGGGAATTATTATGACACTACATACTTGTGGAAATGTATGTAAAAGCTCTGGAAAACAAACATTTAAGGTATAAAAGCATTTCTGTTGAGAAGCTGAATCTTTGTTACACCAAGTGCTAAACATTTACATATCCAAGCCTTATGTAATGGATGTCTGAATAATAATAAAACTGCATAAGCTGACCTTCATTCTCTGGCACCACATCTCCTTTGAAGTCTGCATGACCAAATTCAAGACAATTATGTCATCCTTCATAACAGCCAAACAAAAGTTTGGCCAAATAGTCATTTTTCTCCATTTAACAGCACTGTGTTTGATTTTTGTAATGTGTGTCAATGTAGCTGTTGTTATTTACTGGGTGTTACGAGTGACAGTAAAAATCCCCTTGTTTTAGATTAATGATCAGCCCTCCAAACATCTGGATTTCATTTATTTTACCTCAGTGCCCACTTTTGCTACACTCAGCTCCTTTGAGCAGTACAGTGCAAGGCAAGTACAGCTTGCATACTAACACTCACAATTTGCAGAACATGTTGTTACTGTATATGCCCATACGTGACAGAAGCAAAACAGAGCCCTGGACAGAAGAAGGGAACCTGGCACTAACGTTTCCCCCCTCCAAATCTTCCAGTGCCACACTTTCAGTAAGAACTCTCCATGAACAAGGCTGTCTCTGTCAGTTAAGGGTTGTCAGCAGAAGCTCAGATTGCACATTGCTGGGCCTCAGGCCTTGGGGAAACCTTGGCATACTGTCATCCTAGTCTTTGAGACTCAGCCTATGTCATGAAATGCTTCAAAACTTGTAGTTTATTATCCCCCATCCCCTAATTCAAGCAATTCAAGACCTTCATGTGGTGTCATGACTTAGCCTTTTATTACTGTGAGAATTAATTAAATATTGGATATGTAGTTTGAGATGGAATATTTTGAAACTATCATAAATGCTGGAATCATTTCTGCAGAGAACATTGTATGAGTTCTGAATACACTTGCCTTATATACTTGTATGGTAACCCTACGTTTGATGCTTTTGGAATGGATACAACTCCAGCTAGTGTGGCTGGATCAAGTAGAAGCATGGTGCCTTTTGCCATCTAGTTCTACTTAAAGAGCAACAAATCATCTAGGCTTTCCCTAAAGCTATGTTTATGGCTTTTTAAAGTTATTTTGTCTGGATTCACTAAAGCACTGGTAGCTTCATTTGATCATGTTATGCCACAGGTGCACGTGTGCACATGCATGTATAGGTACATTTATACTTTCACAGTGAAGCATGTAAACAATAAATGTAATGGATATGTAGTACTGGATATGTAGTACTACATCTGTTAGAAAACTAAGCCTCTAAACTAAAAACACATAGCAAAGGATCACTATTGAGGCATGTTAGAATTAAAAAAACATGAAAAATTGGAGTTAAAAAGCAAGACATGAATTCAGTCCTGAAGTACAACAAAACCCTTTTGTGCCCAATTGCAATTAGTTCTTGATTTAATTTCTAAATGAGTTTCCAAGGTTTTGTTGGTTTAAATCACGATGGTGGTGATCTTTTCTTTATTTTACTTTAGTTTGGTACCGTGGTGTAGACAAATGTAATATGCAGGGTTTATGAAACCAGACAGCTAGTAAATCAGTATTATTTTGCTAGTAAATTACTAAGGCGTGCAAGCTGCTTTTAACTCTTTCCCATGGGACAAGTAGTTTGAACTAGCTAGAGTTTAAATCAACACTGTGGGCCTGAATTAGTCAATGATTCTGAAGAGGGCTTTGTTGGCATAAACTTCTGCTTTGATCATCCTAGTATTTACAGCTTTTTAATTAGATACAGTTCAGAACAATGGCTTTTATCAAAGCAATTTGGTAAGTGAACAACTGGACATTGTTTAGGGCTCTAGATGACATTCTGTCTGTTAATATCGTGGCTGGCTTTAATACAATGATGAAGTTGGAATTATTTTAGGCATTGTCACTGCTTTGTCCAAAGAAACTTGCTATTCTAAAAGAGAGTGACATGTATTGTTATTTTAATATCATAAGTTTAATCAGTTCTTAACATACTAAAACTCAATCATTTTCCTTGGGAGTACAGAGGACAAACTTTAAAATTTACGAGTGCAAAATTAAAGAAGTGACTTGTTCATCTTGACTTATTTTCATGTGCTGAGTGATTTGTTGGTAAGTGCTGAGCTCTTTTTACTCCAGGTTGAAGGCGATTGGTTCCATTTTCAGCGTCAGATATTTCAGAGTTGGCTTCTGATGTAAAGTAAGCCCAACGCCAGTGCAAAAATTCCTCAGGGATCTCTGTAGAGCAGGGCTCTATCATTTCTGGAAGTAGGTTGGCCAGAGTAAACTTTTACAGCAAAGTAAGGTTTTGTAAAATTTGTGAACTTAGGGGAGCAAGAAAGTTAAGGAGTGTTTAGACCAGTCCCTGAAGTTTGCTGTGCAAAAATTCTTTGACAAGCTTTGGTGTTTAAAGGAAAGGATGGAAAAATTTACAGATTGTTGTCTTTTTCTATTAACAGTCTAGCTACAGGGAGTAGTGCAGTTACACCATTATTAATCCCTTTGAGATTTCTTCAAGTAGTCCTTAGTTATGTTTAAGTGTGTCTAAATTTAACTTTGTGCCACTTGGGTTTCTAAAAAGGCACTTGTTTAGTACTATGCTTCTGACTGCAGAGCGAATGCAGCTTGGGTGACAGCTGACCCCCAAACAGACCAATCTGCTCAATTTCTGTGGCACATGATTATTTTTATTGTTATATTTAGAAGAAAATCCCTTTGTCTCCACAGCATGGTATTGAATCACACCTTGTATGGTGTTGTTTTGAAAACAGCTTTGTTTTTATTGTTTGCTGTTTTCACTTCAAGTTGTTAGACTTTTGTCCGAGTCAACTTTCTTCATGGCTGAAGATGACCTGACTTTATTGGTGCTCTTGAAATTTAAAGGAGAGTTATGTATTACTTATTTTCTCTTGCACCATAAGATTCAAATTATACATCCCTTACTTCCTTTCAAATTACTTTTGCGAGGCTTGCTGGAAGAAAATAGGACTGAGTCTTGTCTCATGAGCTTACTTAAGTTTTCTTTGAAAAAACTATGGATTACTAAAATATGTTCATCTGGTTTAGTGTTGGGATGTATACAAATGTCTTGCATTTCTTTGGATTTAGTCACACATGTTTAAAAGAGTGAAAAGATTTTCATTTATTTTTATTTGGCATCTGTGAAGACTTGAATGCTTACTTATATGTAATTTAGTTAGCAATGTTTTTGTTTCTCTTCTTTGTGTTGTTTGCTGACTGACAGCCCTCTGGCTGGTGGATCTGTGTATTTGTGTTCTGGGGAGAGGGAGTGAAGATTCTGCAAGACTTCAGATTATGTTTTGCCCTTCTATGGAGTCAAAAATAAAATAGAAAAGTGGATGTAATGCTTTTGTTTCTCTTGCTGAGGTCTGATTGGATGCCCACTGAAGTTGATGGGAATGAACTGCTGGCTGTAAAAATAGTTGTTTCAGTAAAGCTTGGCTGAACCCTTTATACTCTCTCATTTGCTGTTGTACTGGTGCATGGTAAACATTGGTCAATATTCTCTGGTACTTGGCATAAATTGCTGTCACTGTATTATTTCTATCCACAATACAGCTCTCATTCCTAATAACATTAATATCAGTCACATTATTGCGTTTGGAGTAGCTGATGTGAAAATGTTATCACTGTGATGATCAGAAGGATCAGAGTTATATCTGTTTGATGGGTTTAGTTTAGGGTTGTAATCTTAATTTCTGTGTAACGCACCAATCATACACGTCTGACATCTCTCCAGGAATCATATTTGACACTGTTACAAAAATCTGCACTTATTTTTCAAGAGAGAACTTTTAAGGGTTGTGTGGACAGAAGAATAGAAATAGCACTTAAATGGAACGCTTGCTGAACAATTGTAGGGAAGTCAGAAAGAAGTACTTGGATAAAGTCTGAACTGGATTTTCCTATGCTTTCTTAATGAAAGAATTTTATAAAATAAAAAGCAGTACTCTCCTAAACCAGAACATTATTGAATCATGCTGCTTTTCAGTATTGAATTATTATGTTAAAAAACTGTTTTTCTAAAATATTTTGATAATTTTCTCTGGGAATTGTCAGTTTTTTTTTCAACTAGATACAATGCAAGTGAAAAAATGATGTTTTTTAGGGGTTTTAGCAGATTATTTTCCTTTTGGTCTGAAATTACTCTTATATTTGTGCTGTCTGGAAATAATGTCTTTTTGAAGCCTGTGTAATAAGCTGAAATCACTGATTAACTGCTGTAGCCTACAGATTATTTGAAGTCTTTTTTTTTTTTTCTTTTTCTTTATTTTTTTTTTATCTCTTTCAAGTTAGTAAGACATTTTGCCATGAAGCTACATTCTTGATTTGCTTCCCTACCTGCAATTCTGGGGCTATACATGAAAAATTTGTGCTGGACGTCTGTATGTTGGGAATTACCAAATATTTGGAAGCAACAAAGTTTGGGCAGAAGGAAATTAATCAAATATACTGTATTTTGAAGCACTGCTTCCTTTCCCATGTAATTATTGTATATTAAAATAGTAAAATGAGATACTGTCAATAAACATCAAAGTAAGATACTCTGCTATTACTGTCAAGCAGTAAAATGTGTATCAAGTCCATTAAAGTTTCTTTCTCCTCTCCAATCTCCATTTCGTTCAGACCTCCAGAATCACCCGTTCAGATGAAGATAAGGATGGCTCCTGGGATGCCTGGGGAGCCTGGAGTGATTGCTCACGGACCTGCGGTGGGGGAGCCTCCTATTCACTGAGGAGATGTTTAAATGGCAGGTTAGCCACATGCTTGTGTATATTTATTCTTCTGCAGCTGTGCCATAATTCTCTGTCTTCTGTGTTCATAGAAAAGCACTGCTGTTTCTAGAACTCCATGTAATGTAATGGTCAAGTGTTTGGATATTAGGAAAAGTTTCTTCTCATAAAGAGTATTGATGTGCTGGCACAGCTGCCCAGGGTGGTGGTGGGGTCACCATCCCTGGAGGTGTTCCAGAACCATGGGGATGTGGCACTGAGGGACTTGGCAGTGGGAATGGTGGGAATGTGCTGGGGTTGGACTTGGGGATCTTAGTGGTCTTTTCCAGCCTTAATGATTCTATGACTCTACAAGTTCTATTTTTATATATTTCTGTATTAGATAAATATCTTAGCCCTTAGCTCTGATAGATCTTAAATATATTATTAAATACACTAATGAAATAGCAAGAGTGACTTATTTACTGCAGTCAAGTATTAAAAGGAATCTCTACGTGCATAATGTAAAGCAAATTCTGGATTACCTGCATAGAAACTGGATATGAAGTAATGTTCAAGTGCAGAATCTTCCATCTCATCCCTGTAGTAAAAAAACAACTGACTTACCCTACATATGGATGCATCAATTGCTGCTTTCGAGAAGGATGTTTTCTCCTTTGCTGGTTCTTTCAATGCAGGGGTTCTGATGGCTATGTGTTTATGGGAAATCCTCAGTGTACCTTGAAGAGAACAGCATTTACCTCAGTAGTAAAACTGAACTAGTATAGGACTTGTTACTATGATCCCAAAAGTGTGAGTAATGCAAGAGGCAAAATGAGATCCCAACTAGCTTAGAAGCATCTGTGCTGGCATACATATTTGCTCACGTTATTTGAATTATTCCTAAACACAGTTAAAACTGCTGATTACATTTCTATTTTCTTGAGATTTTTTTCAAGTTAAATGTGATTTCATCCAGGAAGTCAGCTTCTCTTAAGGAAGGCTTACAGTGTGATCTGCAGTTTGTATGAAATGCATGTTTTAAAGATGACTGAATAAAATGATGCCTGTTTCTTTTAGTGCAGAATGCAGAGATTTTGAAAATATTACTATTTCCAGCAAGAAGCCATGAGATTCTGCTAGTGTGTTGGTGACTGAAATGAGGTCAATAAATTGTAGCAATATAAATTCCACTGTGGTTTTATTAATATTTTTAATATGTTCCCCTGTGAAAAAACATGTGTTTTCCATACCTTGACTAATGTGTATTTTAAAAGTTTTTTTTCTGTGTTTTACTGTTGTTGTAATGTCCAGGAAATGTGTGATTGTGAAACAAAGTTTTCACATTTGTATGTGTCATAAACCTTCTTTACTTGCATATTGTGATATGATCATTCTTGCAAAAATTGGAAATCTGAGACACGTAATATCTTCAGCTTGGAGAACTGTACTTTCAGCTGAGCTGGTTGAGCTCTTGCTCCAGGCATCCGTTGCTCTTTCCTTTTAAAACTGTATTTTTCAATTTCTCAAATTTAAAAAACTTTTCAATAATTGCAATTAATTTCCAAGCAAAAGCAAAAAACGTAGTCCAGGAGCTGTAAGTCACCAGCTGCTCATTTATTTCTCATCAGACAGACATTTTCCATTTTGAAGGGATTCTTCAAAAACACCATTTCTTTTTTAGATTTTAGAGGCATCAGTAAATATAATTTCCTATCAAGTCATGAAGAGTGTGTTTCAGTTCTTTTAGAGGCGCTCAGTTTTGCCATTTGCATTTAGATCTGGAATGCCTTTCCCTGTGCAGAAATAGTACTCAGTTATCCCAAAGTCTGGCAAACTCTTTCCTAAATAGGTGTGAAACCCACGCACCTCCATATTTATATGAAAGAACAATAAATAATTGTGACTTTATTATATACCTCTTATTTCACCTACTGATAACAATTGCGAAGAAGCTGGACTGCCTGGATTTCACAAATGATATTTGCTGGGTACCTTAGGAATGCAGGCAGTCTGAGAGACTTAAATTATGAATTCTACTAATGTGGCTTCAGGTGTTTTTTTCATAAGATTTCTAGTAAATTGGTCTCACAGAGGAAGTTACATGCTCTTTGCTGAAGAGATAGTGCAATCACTTGAGTTCCCAGATCCTCTTTGTATTCAGACCTTGTATTTTGAATCCAGATTAAGGTATGGTGGTAGTAATAAGTCTAATTTTCAAGAGAATAACTAGCTGTAAAATGTTCAGGATTGTGTTGTGCTGTACTGCTGTGTAACCATTTTTACTCTGTTTTTCAGGAACTGTGAAGGTCGGAATATTCGATACAAAACCTGCAGTAGTAATGTGAGTATGGCATTTAATCCTTTTTTAGAGCTTCTTTTACGTATTCAGATGATTTGTTACAGTTTAAGAAGTTCTGTTTCTTATTTAAAATCTTGTGGTGGATAATTTTCTTTTGATCATCATTACCAATTTTAAAGATTTCACTCTGTATGACTCCAGGAGGTCTGAAATTTAGGTTTCCAAATAGACATTTTCTTTCCAAATTGTAGCGCCAGTTGTGATTCAGAACACTTCATATCATTTGTTAGGAAAATTACACACTTTGGAGTACTAACAAATCTGCTCACATCATAAAGTAGCAAGTGCCTTTCCTGAGGTTCTGTCTGAGGTGAAGCATTAAGCTGGGCTCTTGAACATTTGAGATTGCAATGATACAACAGCATTCATTATGTGAGCAAAGAGGGTGTTGCTTTCAAATCTTAAATTTGCATAATTACTACTTACATTACCTCCTTACATTTACCTAAGCTTAGATCTTTATATTTCTATATATGAAATGCATATATTTAGTACACTGGCATAGACCATTTCTGTGGCTGGATATGAAGCTGGAGATTTGAAAAAGCAGTTGCTGTTACTGTGATGCAATCAAACTTTATTTTTACAGACACATTTTATAAAAACCAGTCACATATGGCATACTTCATGACTTGTGCTCCACTGATTTGCAGTGATGCTTTATGCTGTTTAAACAGCTGCCTTTGCTCACCCCTGAGGTTGTAGTCTGCTCAAGGTGTGCAGGATTTTGTGATACCACTGATAGCAGACTCGTTACAAACACAGTGATTCATAATGCATTGGTTTATGATCTGTAGGCACCTCTGGCATGGTTTACCCAAGAATACAATATGGTGTCTTTACAGTCCAATTCCAGGAAAGAGGGAAGAGCAAAGCAAAAGCATTTTATCTGCTTTTCTGTAGTGCAGTTGGTTCATTTGCTTCTGGCTTTGGGAGAAAGACATGCAAACGCCCCTAAAAAGGTGAGCCCTGCTGTTCCCTTGAGCTCATTTATACCCAGGCAAGAGCAGAAGATGGTCATGTTGCTGCCAGCCTTGTGATTTTTGCCAGGGGCAGCAGCCGGGAAGTATGACGTGTGCTCCTGAGGAGGCCTGGAGCTGGCTCAGTGCATATGTTGAATCGGGGCGTCTCCTGGGACAACTGGCCATCTCCACTTTTCAGTTTGCCACACCCAAGGCTTCTTCTGTGCCAGCTGGCCTCTGCCCTCCTCCTCAGGAGCAAGGCTTGCTAGCACCTCAAACTGTTCTAACTCCATTCCTTGGTGTTGGATGGATTTTCCACCTCAGCAGCCCACAGCCTGAGTTTCCGCTGGCAGAAATTAGTGGAAGTGATTAATAATTCTGGCCAACTGAATGCAGAAGCCAGATCCCAGAGACAAACTCTGCCATTTGCCCTTTGAGAACTTGAGTGCACAGTGCCTTTACCTCAGAAATAACAGTGCCGTGCACGGAAGACTCATAATCTTATAAAGCCATGTGATAAGCTAGACAAGTCAGTCAGTATGTAAGCAGTAAGCAAACAGCCACTGTCTAAATGTTTGCTAGATGTATCATTTGCTTTCTATACAGTAATACATCTCTGCTTGATGTTGTACACCACGGCTTCCCATGCAACAGTGCAAATTCAACATAGCACATGCCTTGCTCCTCCTGCGAAAGGAACAGAAAACCACGTAGAGTGCAGAAAAAGCAGAAAGATGAGATCCATTTGTCCATAACTTCTGCAATAAGCAGAGGCCTGCGTGCTGTTAGGATACATTTGAGCAGTTGCAGACACTGGTTGCTTTCAGGACTATACAGTAAAACTATGGTGAGAATGAAGGCACTCGTATGCGTCATCACAGAGAAAATTAAGATGATTACCATATCCTTTCTGAACTCCAAGGGGGTTTTTCTGAAGTCACTGGGACCTGTTTTATAACTTTAGGGCTTATTTTAAAGCGATAAGTGGCTAGCGTCTTGTATGAGAATCTGTTTGAATTTATGATGATTCAAATATTAATTTCCAGACAGGAAGCTGCATTTACAGTTCTGCTTTTGGGGCATGTCTGAGAGGGATCGGGTTTCCATTTTAGTTCAGATAGAGCCAGAATCTCTCAGGAACTGTTTTTCCTAGATTATAGGTCAGATAATGGAGAACTCATGAGAAAAATAAATTTCATGAGATTTCCACTGTTAGTACAGTGGAAAGTTGATCTTTGAATTTGGCCTCACTGAATTCAAACCGAGTATTAGACCTGATTTAACCTTGAAATGGGAGCTTACACCTAATACCAACCTAGGGCTAGACCTGTTCTGTTTCAAATGATATAATTTTCCCCAAAGCATCATTTCTAATGAATGCTTCTTGCTTTAAGAGTAAAATTTTAGTCTGAAAATTAAGAGTTTAAATTCACTTCTTTCCATATTTTAGGTATTATTGATAACCACAGGAGACATCCAGTATACATACACTGTGTAAAATTGTCTGCAAATGTAATTTTGCTACACGATACATTACACCACTAACATCTATACTGAGGAGTACAAATGAAGCACAACTTAATGCGTGTCATTCTAATGAAAAGAACAAGAATCATTTTACCAGAAAATTGGTTTCATCTGGATTTGTAATAGAACAGTAGTAAGTTCATTGAACTCAAGCATAGTTTCAGAATAATATTAGTGATATTTCAATCAAAAAATTAATTCAGAGTCTTAGCAATGAAATAATTGCTGAGATTATTAAGGCTTACGTTTAGCCTGCTTATCTTTCTGTTGTAAATGGTATGTCGGGTACAGGATTTCTTGAAGCTGCATGTCTGTTTTCAGCTTTTCTTATGGAAACTTCATAGAAATAAACTATATGAACTATTCATTGTATGCTGTTCAGTGAGATTTTCAGTCTTTCTTAAACCATTTTTTTTATATTTCCATTTTTGTGTATACTGTTACATTCTAATGCTGTGATGTACACTATATGGAAGTGTTTAAGATAATCCTTTAGGGTCTTATTCATAGAACAAATTATTTGGGCCATTTCCCCATACATTTTGCATTTTTATGTGCCAAAAAGTCACTTCCATGTAAGCCAGAATGACTGTCCTACGGTAAGAAAAAAATCACTATTTTGTTGCAGGTTTTCTCACATTTCATTCCAATATAACTTTTTATTATATGCAAATAATGCTTACACCTGTTCAGTATATTCATCATATTACTGTCCCAGCATCCACTCATTAACCAGATCACCTACCCAACCAGAAAATCTTGGCTGAACTGTGTCTTCTCTGTTCCTACAATATTTCATCTTGAGTTACATAGTTTCTGTCTAATCTACTCATTTATTTTTTATTTTCATAATGCTGATGTACCCTTAACTCCCCTGGCTAGGGTTTCTCATTCAGGTATCTTGATTTTACTCAGAAGTGGCCTGAAAATTGCCTATGAATAACACAGAACCTGAAGCTAATTTCAAAAAGAAAACAAAACAATGATTTCATCGCTTCTGGCTTGGTTTCAACAAAATGAGATTCAAAGAACCAAACTAGACAAAGGACTAGACTTTCTTTGGTGTCATCATTTTTACTGGGAAATTTCTTGCTGCCTTTTTGTGCCTTTTTTTTTTTTTTTTTTTTTCAGCAGTGTAATTGTTGGCAGGAATCACACGGTCTGGTACAACCTTCATGTTTTGTACATGAACATTGCCTAGAAAGATACAGATTTCCCAGGTTAGCTTTGTTTTCAAAGACTAAGACTAAGTGACTGCCAAAACTTAACCAATACATTTCATAGGAAGCCAGCCCTTGACTGAAGTAGTTTTAATCTTCTGTCACAAAAAGAATGAGAGTGCATAGATATACATGTATATTTTTTAACCTTCAGAGTAGTCATGTCTGAAGCATCTTTTTCAGATCTGCCTAATAATACGTACATAACTCATGTCATAAATAGACTGAATTCCACTACAAAATCTGTATATGATTATTTTGCCAGCATTCCGAAGTATTAGGCATCATTAATGTGTGTTCAGACCCTTGTGTGGTGCGTGAACCTACAAGTGCTCTGGTATGGTTCAGTGGATTCAGCATAAGGCAAAAAAACTATTGCTGAAATTAGAAAATCTGCAATTAGTAGCAAAAATATTTAGCGAACAGGGGAAAAAAAAAGTGTGGAATACTGATGGGATAAAGGGAACAAAGGAATTGAACTGATATCTGAAATAGATTAAAACCAAAAGGACAGAGGGAGTAAGGATTGGGGCCCACGTACTGAGGGCTGATGAGGTGGCCTTGCCACTTCTCACGCTTCTCTCTTGCCTGCCTCTCGCACACCTTGCCCTCACCTTTCCTTCCTTCCTTTTAATCTCCTTCTCGCTTTTCTTATCTACTCCAGTCTGAAGTTTCCGAGACCTCTTGTCTTGATTACATTCCTTTTTGTGCTTGTCCTTCTGTCTAGATCATAAACTCTTTTATTTATACAAGTAGATATTGCTGCAAGGAAAAACAGGCATCTGACCATGTTGCTGCCCAAATTCTGATACAGAATCACAGTATTGCTCAGGTTGGAAAAGACCTTAAAGACCATCAAATTCAACCACAACCTAACAATACTACCCTAATACTAATGTAAGTGATAATTTCAGCCCTTTGATATCTCTCTGTGATGCTCTTTTTATTCTCCTGCTTTTGAACACAGCTCAGATGTAAAGCAGGTGGGGCTGGCATGTGAATGAGAACGCCACAATTGTTTTCTGTGCTTTGAAAATGCCAAAGCCAAATAGGGAGATGAGAATTCATTTGTTCTTAAGCAGTCAGGAAGCGAGTGGAAGGAAGGAACTGCACTGTGTTGAACAAATGAGAAGCATAGAGTAACCATGGATTGACATCCTGACATTGCAGTGTTTGTGTCTTGGCACTGCACCAAAACCTTGTGATAATGAGTTGTAACAACAGTCTGTCAAAGCCCAGCCTAGGGATGTTGCTCTGCCTGTTTTACAGATAGTGCTTCAGTTCTTTGTGATGAAAATCTAGCTCTGTATTGTGGTTGAATAACACTACTTCAAAATGTTGCTTCTAGCTTTCCTTGAATCTAATGTCAACTATTTTTGTCATTAGCTGCTCCTTTATTTCCAGTGGTGGAAGGGAAAACCATATGGTATCCGTATAAACTCTGATGTCCCCTCTGCTTTTTAGACTTTCTGTTGTGGTAAATGGAAAGTGACAGATAAGTCAGAACCAATTTCTGCTCTCATTTACACCCATGCAAATGTGGTGGCTTTCTTTGAAGTTATAGTAAATAGGGGTGATTTCTAACAGAATTTACTTGACATTTTCTGAAGTGCTGTCTTGTGGAGTTTTATCTCTATAAAACACCTGAAGATTTACAGTAACTGCATTTTATCCTTGTCTTACTTCATTTTATTAACTCAAACTAAAATTATCCCAGATTAAAAATAAAACAAAATATATTAGCATAACTTTGACTTATTTTCACTCTAATGCGTATTATTGGACACTGCTGCAAAGCACTGCACATTGCAAAAGCCCCGTGTGTTGCTCCATAAGAACACCCCTGATCTTAGAAGTTTCTTGCAGTCTGCAAAAAAAAAAAAAAAAAAAAAAAAAAAAAAAAAGCCAGAGATATTTCTGTTTCCTATCATGAAAGAAAAAAAATCTAAGATACTGGCAAGGTATTAAGCTAATGCACTACCAACCCACCCAGACTCAGCAGCAAAAATGTGTCAGGACAGTATTACTGAGAGCATTGGAGTGGAATTTGTGCTTTTCTTGTGTATGTTTCCAATGGTAGTGATGCACTTGCCCTTTGTTAGGTTTTTTTTTCAGGGAACACATCACAAGCTTTCAGCCTTTTATCCAATGGAAACAAGTCTTTGTTAAAATCAGCCTCACAGCTGGCTTGTATGGGCAGTTGGAATTCTTGGTCAGGCATATGGACTGTTTGACACTGGACATATTTTTAAATGAGACTGAGAGATTGTTTGACATGCTAACTCCTTTGTCAGTACTTTGGTGAAGTTATTTTTGAATAAATCAGTATTCTTCTCCTTTCCTGTCACTGTAGCTTAATATTAATGTCCTTGTGTGCAATGTTTTATACAGAAGAAATATCTTAGAATATTTAATTTCAAACATTGTTGAAAAGGTATTTATCACATTTGGTGTTTCATCTGTATTTGCTGAGGCTGTGTGTGGAAGAAATTCTAGAACTATCTCTTTAGACCAACACCAATGTAAATTCTATTTTATTTCAACAAAATAAGTTATGAATTTTCCCTTAAGGTAAAGAACTTCTTGTAATTGTACTAAAGGAAAAGACACTGATTTCTCTTCCTAACCCCTCTGCCCCATTTCTGAGCAATACTGAACAACTGATTGGACACATTTTCATTTCTTAATGTGTAAATATCAGCATAACACATCCCTCATTACTCAGGTGTATGAACTGATGAATGAGTGCAGAATGGTTTGAAATCCTTAAGTGGAAAAAGCTATTGGGAAGAAAAATATTAAATATCAGTTATCTCACTACAGTCACTTAAAAGGCATAGATTCCTGTAGAAGGTAATACTACAGGACCAGATTTTAAAAGTGAGCATGTCACACAGTGTCATAAAGTAGCATTTTAAATTACTTTCACTTATCAGTTGTGCTATTACTGGAATATGGACTGTACTTCAAGAAATGGATTAAGCAAAATGGATTAAGCAACATAAATTGTATTAATGCATTCAGTAGAACACTGTTGCATTTTATCATAGCAGATCAGTTGTTGAACCAAGCCTACCTTAACAGATTCAGCATAATTCTTCAGATAACTACTACAAATGCAATGAGATGCCTATTTTTATAAATTAGTTCCTTTGGTTTGTTTTCAGGACTGCCCTTCAGATGTTGGTGACTTCAGAGCACAACAGTGTTCAGCCTACAATGATGTCAAGTACCAGGGGCATTTTTATGAGTGGATCCCCGTGTATAATGACCCTACTGCACCATGTGCCCTGAAGTGTCAAGCTCTGGGAAAGAACTTGATTGTGGAGCTTGCCCCAAAAGTACTTGATGGTACTCGTTGCAATATGGAATCGCTGGATATGTGCATTAGTGGAATATGCCAGGTATGTTCATGGTGGAGATCTGAGTTGCTTTTGCACGTGAAGTGGATGCTTTTCTGTTATTTTTCATCTCTATGTATCAGTTTTCTTTAGAAGTATCTTCAAGGACAGCCAGCTGGATCATAGATAACTCACCTTTCTCTTCTATGCAGAAGTTCCTGACTGCCTTTTTTTTTAATATACAAATGAGGTCAATAACATTCACTCATTCTTATACTGTAAGTTTTAGTCATGTAAAAATTACAGAAACTAGTAATAATCTCCTTCTCTGAGTGCTGTATTTCATGAACTCTGCTAAGGAGAAAATCTGATATATTATGGGCTCCTTCTGAGAATGGTGTGTGTGTGTGTATGTATGTTTGCTGTATGTGTAGCTCTTGTCTCTTCATTTCTTTAAGGAGCTCCTAGTTTGTGCAGTGAATATGCCTACAGTAGTAGTATTTCTTTTTTTTAACAGGGTACGTTCTAAAGATCTGAATCCTAAGTTCCTGTGATCCCTATCATATATTTGCAATTTATAGATTTCAGTTCTAGAAGAGGTTCTGCCTCTGTTAAAAGCATTAAAGATAAGAAACAAGGCTTGCTCAGCTGCCAAATTCTTGATTTACATGACTTCATCGGGGTTATTCTTTGATGGAAGAAGTAGTCTCAGGTTTTCGAGATCCAGCCACTTAAGATAGATGTTCTCAGGAATCTGATAATTGGGTCAGAAGCTCCAAGTGCCAGAACAAAACTGGTTGGCAGATGGGTAATACTTCACACATAACCAGCTGAAGCTTCTTTGCTTTTTCTCATCTCCAGGCTTAGCACCTTGTCAGGAGGTGGTGTATCTTTATTGGCTGTCCTGGATCAGGAGCCCTAGCCTCCTGATGACCTTGAAGCAAAGCCAGACAGCAGCATAGTATCCCAGTATTTTGTGCTGCCTTTGTAACTGGGAACAGAAATTTATGAGGAAGGGCAGCATCACAGTTCTTAGGCTTGAATATCATCATTTTTCACCCCATATTTAGTACTAGCCGGCTGATGGTCATTCAGCATGTTCCTAGTTCCATCCAGGCCTACCCCTACTTCTCTCCCTGTCTGTCTCTGTATCACTACATTTGTTGTATCAGCTGAAAGGCTTTGGGCAGTTGAAAGCAACTATGGTTCTTGTCCTTGCACAGCCACAGTAATTGTACAAATGTGCTCTGCGTACTAAGTTTATAGGAGGCTTTTAAGGTGATTATTAATAAGCTTTACATAACGACTTTCTGCAGTAATTTCTTACTTAATAACTTGTAATCAGTCATCCTGAGTTTTTCCAAACACAGGCTGAAGTTGAGATTGAATTAATTGTATGTTACTGATATATTATTATAATTAGTTTTTTTCTCTCTGCAAATGACTTGTTCTGTTAAACACCTAAAACACGTGCATCTCAAAAATACAGGATAGAGCCTGATGAGCAAAAGAGCTCCACTATGGGGGAAAATACAACGTGTTTGGCAGAACTGTGGTATGCAGATGAGAGCAGCATTAATGGATCTGGACCGTGCTGTGAATTTTGGGACTTCTGTCTATGCTGTACTTGCAATACCAATCATGCCAACACACAATGCATCTGCTGCCTCTGTAACTGAAGAAGAGTTCCTTACAGTCTTGCTCTTCAGGAGACAACATTTGTCATTGTTTGTATTTCACAGTGGTGTCTATCAGTGTTCATTACATTGCGTATTTAGATAGGATGTACCTTTTTACACTCTAAAAGCACTTGCAAAATAATACATTCCTTTCGCAATATTGTTAGTGATGTCTCCTTATTTAATACAAAATCTGAACCTGGAGGATGCCAATGCATTTTGCAGATGATATATCTACAGAAGCCTCAGCTGTTTGTGTCTATTGCTGCACTATTATACTGAATCTGATGTAGCCCTGCTTTGAGGTCGTGCAATAATAGCTTGGAGGTTTTTTGTTTGTTTGTTTGTGTTTAATAGTTTTGCTGTTATCAACACTTGTAGTTTTATTTACTGAAGACCTTTGAAGTCCTTGGTCGTTTGAATAACCTTTTTCTTTTTTGTGGGGCAGAGTGAAAATGTTGGTTCCTTGTGACAGGACTGCACTGGGGAGGGCTTCCTCAGAAACTGACACCAGTCTTTGTTACTACTCCTGTTTAAGCGGGAAAAGAAAACAAATTGACATCTAATCTTTCCTGGAAAAATATTGTTGTTTAGTCAACTGCTGTTAAGAGAGAGACAGCAGAAACCTTGATTCTTCACGATTGTTGCTATAAGATCAGTCTGTTGGGTTTTGACATATACTTGGCACAGCCCCTAAATATCTTGGCAAGCACTTTTACAGTGAACTCATCTAAATAAACATGTCATACTGCTGATGTGGATATCTTCGCTTTTATGCCTGGGAGCATTGAAGAGTTAGTATAAGGAAACTGGATTGCTTGAGTCCTTTTCCAAACTGGTGCTGGTTTTGCTCATTTATTGTCTCAGAAAGTTGGCAAGTTTTATAAGATCGCAGCTTCCCCTGCCATAAGCACTTCATCCATTTCCTTCCTGTTGGTGAGATAGGGATGCAACACAAAGTTTTCCTCTCAGATTCATCAATCTCCTGGGCAGAGCATGAATTTAAATGTACTGACATTAAGTTCCCGCCGTCCAGCTTCAATTCTGATTCTCTGCATTTCCCTTAAGAAGTACACCCAAACTAAATAACAGGGTCCAAAAAAATAATGAAACAAAACTGGTTTCTGGTTAAGAGTTTTGTGTTTTTGGGGAAAATAAAATCCTAGGGTGGTGGAGCAGGGAAAAGTTTATTGAGAAAGTTAATAAGACATTTTGGGATTGTCTGAGGCTTAATTCAACCTTTTTTTTTTTTTTTAATTGCTATTTTTATTTATTTATTGTTTTTGTCTGCTACTGCCTTTCTTCTGTTACCAAAACAAATATCTGGGGTTTTTGTGCTAAATCGGGACAGGTCAAAACTTCACTGCCGGGAGGATTTTCACACTTCTGATATTTTTTCTACTCTCTGTTCAACTCCCAACACATTTTTTCATATAATACATTCCTGCTGTGCCCATCTGGATGTGGGTGGAGACATTTAAAAACATCTGCATGTCAGACATGTGTGGGTAACGCTTACCCAGTTACTCCGCCTGCATTGGGGCCCTGCCTGGCCTTGATTTTTGTTTTCAGTTCTAGTTAGTGATTTTTTTTTTTTCCTAACAAAATGCAGAATTAGGTCTTGTTTCAGTACCTAAAATGGTTACACCGATAATTTTTCTGAAGTAGAGTAATATGTTTGTACAATAAATACAGACATCACCCAAAACCACACATCACCAGTCCGACGGAGCAGTCTGAGTAGTTCTGTCCTGGGCTGTCACAGTTAGGTCAAAGATGATGTAAATCCTCCGGTGAACTTTCCATTTAGTGTCAGTGAGTTGTTTGTGCTTCAGAAAAGGCAGACACTACACTATGCTTTGTAGCATATGGCATAAATTTAGCTGACATTAGAACACATCTCATATGTCAAGTGAAGTGCCACTGACTTCTGCCACGCTCCATGTTTCTGTCATGTGTCATGGTATACCAAAAAGGTATTCACACACTTGCCACCAAAGTGCTTTTACCCTTGATATAAATATCTGTCAGTTTTCATTGAAAGCTGTTGCTGTAAGCCTTTGGAAGACAGCACATTTTTTCATGATCTTGTGTGAGCTCTGCTTATGGTTAAAACCTAAAATGATAGATGTTTGATAATACCTTCTCATTCTGACTCCCTCTGTTCTGAGAGCTGTTTTCTCCCAGTGTTCACTTTGGTTGTTTTGCGTACATCCTCTGTGGGTTCCTGTGGATACTTCTTATTGCTTCCAAGTGTGTTATAGCACTGCCCAAAGTGCACAGGAGGTTTGGCGTTCAGATACTGAGAAAGGGACATCTCTTTTCCATCCTATATTATTGCAGACTTCCCAGTGAAAAGCACAGTAAAGAGTAAAGGATTTCATCTCATTTAAAAGTATACGTAGGAGAGGAATATAAAAATGTATTTTTTAATAGTTTCTAATTTTTTATTCTTATAATGCACAATGAAGTATCAAAGAATATTTTGTTTTTAAAGGAGGGATTTGGTTCCTTAAAAATACTAATTTTCTTTTTTCTTTCCTGAGTTTACTCTAATGTCTAATCTGAATTTCAGTAGTTTAAACAGCTTCCTAGATTTATATCTTCTAATTCTTACTCTTTAGAATAATCATATGTGTTTTTACTTAAGATAATCATTCCTTTTACTCTGCTTGGAGTAGTTGGTCCTCAAATAGCAATATAAAAGGACATCAGGGAAAAACAAATACAAAAACCAAGCAAGCAAACAAAAAAACCAACAGCAACAAACCACTTGTGGGCTTGCTCTTATATCTAAAAATAAAAAGTCCACATTACAATTTTTGCCTTTCAACTCTTTAGCCTTCACACCTCAAGTAACTTACAGAAGGAATTGATTTGGAGGTAGCTTACTGATAAGCCAGCCTTCATATTGCATCCTTCCCCAGTACCATTAAGTAGCCCATCGACAGCATACAGTGCAGGGACTCCCATGCAGAGACCTGTACTCCATCCACATAATTCTGCAGACCTGGTGCTGGCGGGCTGGACCTTATCCAGAATGACTATGGGATTTGCTCACATAGATTCGATAAATCTTTCTAGCCCTAAGAACTACATATCAAAATCTTTGTGTGACTGTACACATGACATTCCATTAAACCGAGTGGGAGCTCCAGCTGCAAATCAGCTGGGAAACATTGATGCCTCTCCAGAAGTCCCGTGGAAGGAGGGGGCTGAGCACGGGTTACCACGTCCTGTGTGACCAGCCAAGGTTCTGCTCTGTAGCCTCCCAGACTTGGCTTCCTCTCCTGTGGAGGCTCTCAGCACCTCCCAAGCCATCAAACTGCACTTTAAGAACTGCGCTCAAACCTTTTTCATGTCCCAGCCTGCTGTGACATAGCAGCTCACTTGAGATCATGTTGGCATCTTGGAAGAGGGCTTTTGTGGCACAAGGGGTGCTCACAGATGACTGAAAATGTCATTTGGAATCACTTGCTTTTAGTTAGCAGCTGTTCACTGCTGCTAGAAATCGTCATCTCTTTTCAGACCTTCTGTTTTTCTCCACGCTGCTCTTTCTGGTGGTGGATTACTGCCCATAGGGATTTCTTACTGTCTAAGTTTATCCTTTCTGTCAGATTAGGGGTGAGTTTTTTCTGATCTCCAGTTCCTTATCTTTGTGTCTCTTTTTCTAAGTGATTCTTTGCCAAGTTTTGTTTTGTTTTAGTGAGCTTTATATAAATATGATTTTATTTCCCAGCTGAGCAAGGTCCTGCAGCGTGTGAGTGTGATAAAGTCAGTACAGTAACTCATGATTTGGGTATCTTGTTGAACTAGTGTCTTCAGATCCCATGGTGCTGTGGCAGATATGGCTGGAACCAGTCAGAAAAGTAACTTGGTTCCATATATTGATTTCTTTTTCAATAGCATTCTCTCAAGAAGGAAGCCAATGGGAATTTGTGTCCTGCCCTCTTTGTCTGCATGTGCATATTTTCTAAAATGGGAACCATGTAGGAAAGGGTACTTGCTCTCCTTCTGGGTGGTCCTATGGGCTCTCAGCTGCTCCAGCATGTGGCAGATCCTGCAGGAAGACTTACATGTTTTGGAAACAATTTATTTGATAGTAGTGGATTTGCAGAATTATGGAATGCTCTTTAGCCTCCTGCCTTCATGTGTCTGCAAAAATATGTGGACAGTCAATTTAGGAGCCCTTTTGTATGCAATGAATTTAATGCACTTACATTTTACCTTTTGTTTTTTATTGCTTTGCATTCTTTTTCTGTGTATTGAGGGTTGAGAAACTTTGACATCATGGTATGCCTGCTTGTGCCCATCACTGTGATATATTTGTTGTCCTTGGTTCTGAGTTTTGGATTTTGACACACTTTGGCCTCACTCCTTGCTTTCTCATCTGCAAACAACTGAAAACACACAAGAGACACCTTCTTACTCCCAGCTGGTTCTGCTGCTTCATTGGCCATGCATTGATGGGTTGGGTGATGGACTCAGTGCCAGTGCATGCTCAGGGTCCCTGAAGGGGCCATGTTCTGCTTCTTAGCAGATGCTGATGGCCAGGTCAGCTTCTCAGGGCTGCTGCTGAGCTGTGCTAGCTCCGTATTAGAGATGTGAGACCCAGTGCAACAGTTCAACCTTTGATAGGCTGAGCTTAGTAACAGAAGAGTTGTAAGACAGAGAATTGTGAAGCCATATAAGGACAAAATCATGTCTAAGACCAAATTAAATCTTCAATGAGGATAAATCAGGATTCTACCTGAAAGGAGAAACTCTTCTGCATTAAATAAATAAATAAAAGTAACATTCTAAATTGGAGGAATGTCTTGTTATCTCTTCCTGTTTGTAGAAGCTCATTTACTTGTTGATGATGAGCATAGGAAAGAGTGGGAGTTTTTTACTGTATATTCTCTCTATGGGCATATTTTATCTGTAGAAATAAGCTACAAGATGAAGCTATCACAAAGCAAGAGATGTGAGCAGAGATTGCAAAGTAAATGAATAGATGGGCTCTGAATGTCAGCCTCTGGATTCTATAGCAGGGCAAATGGAAAATGCTAGCTAAGGCAGAGCAGAACTTTCCCATGATGAATTTTATACTTATGTTTTTATTGCCATAAATTCCCATAACCATATTTAAAATTAATTATTTGTTGTGTGGATGCAGACATTCCTAACATCTGCCTGCACTGTGATTCTGGGGTAAAGCAAGTAGAGCTGGAGAAAATGCAGCTAATAGCTGACACTGATGCAGTGAGATCTCTGTAGTGGGATAGCAGATGTGCCTGTATAGTTAAATACAGATTTAATTTTTCTGAGTTTTGGAATTTTTAGTGTGTCTGTGTGTAAAACAAAAATTCTTTTTCTTGTGAGTGAGACCCCAAGGACTTTAATTTTCCCTCTTGAGATTGATTCTAGGAAACTGCAATGTGGATTTATTTTAGTGAGCACATAGGAATTTTTCACTATTTTCTTTTTTCTTTTACTAGTAAATGTTGAAATAAAATGTATGTCCTTTCTTAGTCAAGTTTCAAGACTTGGAGTTTATTTTTGCCAGAAACAATTCTGATGGCATCTTGTACTTTATGCGATGCTGTTGACCTTTGGATGTTTTTCTTCCATTTCAATCTGAATTCTGAGAGAATAAATCATTTTGCTATGACACCGTGAGCTCTACTGGTGGTGTGACAGTTCCATCCCTTGGCTGGATTTGTTTGGTGTAATATTCACTCAATTTTCACTCAATATTTTTCACATCTTAACAAATTTCACAGGCAGTGGAAGCCAACTGCACCTAGGTTTACACCTTTCAGTCTTTACACCCTTCATCAGTTCAGTAGCAGTGATACTGTATCTTTGTGAAGAACAATTATTTCTATTTGTGCATTCTGCAGTGCAGCTCCTTGTTTCTTTCATGCGTTAGGCATATTGGGCATTTCTTAGACTGGCTGAGTTTTTACTTTTGTTGAATTTGACTAAATGCCATCTGTACATTTTTGCCACTATTTGCAATCTATTTCATGAGTACACACAGATGTGCATCCTTTGAAATTGCCAGTCCAGTGAAAAAACAAAAATGCAAATGTACTGAGATAGATTTCATTTGGATTTTTCTAACGATTGTGTAGTGAAGCAACTCCAGAAGGATGCTGATTATGTCACTGTGCAAGGTTGGTAATTGATTTTCCGTTTTTATTTTATTAAAGTCAATCACATTGATGAAGAGCATCACTTCCCAACAATGATCTATGCCTGTTTCTTGGGCAAAAATAGAGCAATGAAAAACGTTATTAACTGATGTTATCCCCTTAATCATCACTGGTAAATGAGACTAGCAATCAAAAATACTATTAGAGTCATTTGAGAACAATATAGTAGCATTTAACACACATTTGATTTCAGCATGGATATTTGCTGAACATTTTCATAATCTAAAACGTAGATAGGGAGAAAGAGAGACAGAACAAAACTAGTGCAACTTCACAGAATATATTTATCTGCCACAAATAAGAACAGCAGAGTTTTGGTTTCTTGGGGTTTTTTTTTGGTAGCTGCTTCCATTTAGACAACGTAGTATTTTGTCTTATCAGACTGTACCTAGATCTGTGGCTCCAGAGGACCAGAGAAGCAGGGAGTCCTTTTCCAGTCAGAATTGCTACATATAAATTCATATTTTCAATAGCAGTAGTGTTACTAACAGTTGGAGCTTGTTATGCAAAATCTTGGTGTTTTTTTCCTCATGTTTCACCTCAGTATTCTTGTTATGTGAAGTGTGAGTATATCTTCAGGCTCCTCATTCAAAGCATGTAATCTTGAATCTTTTGCATTCCAAAAATATTTCTTATGATTGACACATAATACTTTTATAATTGACAACTCGTGTTCCTGGAGTGTATTCTATAAAAAATGGTGTCATACCTGTGTTGAAAGAAAGTGCCTGCAGATGGAGATGAGTAGTCAGTTAAGGGAATAACCATGTTACAGGGGGCCTAAAGCAACAAGCAAAAACTGACATTTGTAAACCTGTACCTGCATTGAGATCTGCGTGGGCAGTGTTTAGTCCATGTTTATGTTTATGTTCATCAAGGGTATGCTGAAGGAGGACTGAAGTTTGCCAGGTCTTTATTACAGAGCTTTTATGCTATATGGGAATCTGTCATAAATTTGTCACTTTGCAGTACTTTTTTCATCACAGTTAACTATAAATATTTCCTTAAGAAAGGAAGAACCTTGAGTTTGACAGATTATATTTTGACCTTCATAAATCAGAATTAACATGCCATATTCGTTTCTTCATTTAAGTCTAATGCCTCATCTTGAAACCCTACTAAATGTTAAAGAAACATCTGTGGAGGCTTCTGAGCCATTTTTTTGGATTTATATCTGCAAAGATATTTGTAATGTTCTGCAGTCACCTCTAACACAGCAGCAATTTCATTAATCTTTCATCTGAATTACTATATTTTATACCCTGACCTTTTGCTTTTCCTTTGCCTTTCTGAACTCACATGAGCATTCTAAGCACGCTACAAACATTTAACACCCTTCAGTAGCGCATTTCACAATCACATCGTCTGGTTCAGAAGTTTGTTGTAGCAGATGAGTATTTCTGCTCACCTGTGACAAAACAGTAATACTCTTTGGCATATTGAAAAAGCAGAAACATACTGTAATGTCCTAAAATAGTCACATATCATGCACCAGTTTGAAAAGAATCTCCGTCCAAATTCATAACCCCTTGTTACCAATTTATTAAATACAGAAAGGAATCATTTCTCAAAACTTATTTTAAATTTCTATGCCCATTTTGCTAAACAATAGTCACTATTTCCCCAGTTGTTTATTTGTGTAGGAACTCGCAACATAGTCTTTACAGTATTTGAACCATTTTTTGATTTATGACTTTTTTCCTGGATTATTCTTTTAATTTGATAAGGTCCCAATACTTCTATTGCATGGTGTGTATTGTCACTTGTTTCATTTATGCAGTTTATGTTATTATCACCTAATATAATTATTTTTGACTATACCCTAAAAGAGTGCAGATGTTTTCCCAATCTGCCTATAATATTTATAGCTGATCCCTTTGCTCTGTAAACAGCTAGTGATGTGGGCTAAATTAACCCTAACAAACACCTTAATCATGAAAATCATCAGGCCCCTTTGGCTTGCTGCAGTGCTGTGTCAGATGGGAAAGGCTGTTGCCATATATCACTTTCTAGACCTTGTTGTAGCTCTGCATAGAAATACACATGTACTCTTCAACACAGTTCCTTGAACGCTGTCTTTGTTTTTCTAGCAAAGTTACTGGCTAGGGTAGAATTATGGAATAATTCAGGTTGGAAAAGACCACTAAGATCATCTAGTTCAACACCACCACCATCATCTAGACTGATCACCATCATGACCACTAAACCATGTCCCTAAGCCACATCTATCCTCTTCTTGAAAAGAATTCCTACCTTAATTTACAGTCCTTGGTGATGTGCCAGGGCCTGATTTCTAAAGCTACACCTTGCAGCTTCCTGCTCCTTTAGGGTGATCCATGGTTGTCCAGCTTGTGTGAGAAATTCTTTGCTGTCAAGGTTTTAGAATCAAATACAATGGACCAACTCTCGACATTCAGCTTTGCAGTACCCCCTACCTTAGTGCTGATGTATGGTTTGCACACTTACTACCTCTAAAACTGAAGGCTTGTCACATTAAATTCTGCAGGGTGTTTCTGGGCACTTAACGCTGAACAGTCTGAGATTCTGTGCTCATTACGGGCATAAATTGGGATGCTACTTTCAGTTATTTTTTGAATTGTATCCTGGGCTATCACTGCATACTCAAAATAATTGATATAAACACAATCTCAGAAAGTACTAGAGACGCATAGATCTAGTCAGGCATGTTACATTTGCTGGCAGGGGAGCTGTAAAGCTTTCCCTCTATGTAAATCCATTGCATTAGCAGCCAACACTCCTATTTTATTTCTGTGGCATTTATGTATTAAATATTTAGCCATAATACCCTGTGAAACAATTATGGAAAGTATGTTGCAGTGCTGATTATTTTTTCCCTTACATTCCATGTTGGACACAATACTGCCTTGTGTTTGCACAGTTGTACTGTTTTGTTATGTGGAATGAGAGTTTGTTTTCATAGTGGATATGTGAAATACCTCTGTTATACTTTCTGCCTATTATTGTCATGTTGGGTTTTAATGGCATGATCTTGAGAGTCTTTAGCTTGCTAAACACCCTCCTCTCACCAAAGGACTGCAAGATCCATAGCCTACAAACATACAACAGCTTAATCTAATAAAAATACCAATGCCTTACATACAGTATCACAAATGTAGCTGAATTTTTTCCTTTGAGAATTAACTGATGAGTAAATAAACATATTCTTAGTATTTAGAAAATGAGATTGCATTATAAAATGGAAATGTGTTTGTTAGATCTGCTGTGAGCTGAGTAGTAGCATTAGTTCTGACAATTTATCTCCACGAGCTAGTATTACCTTTGTGAATGAGAACAGGAAAAGCAGTGGTGAGCAGTAAACATCTGAAAAATCTTAAAAAATCTTAAAGGAAGATGAGGCTATTTCAAGTACTGGTTTTATCTTCAGCATAGCACCATCTGAATGTTTCAGAATCTTTAGGACATCTGTTCTTGCAGCATAATTATGAGGTGGGGAATTGCAAATTTACCCCTTTCACAGATTGGAAATTGGAAAGCAAAGGGTCTGTTCAGAGGTCAAGATGAAAGTCTATTGAGGAACTTGGAAATTGAAAGAATTGTTAATCTAAGGTCACTATGCCAAGCATTGGATTATTATATTCCTTGAAGTGGCCCTGTTTGCTTCTGGTTCTGAAATTCTGTCATTTTCATTCATTTCCCAGTGCTAAAATGGGAAGATAAACTTACTCAGATTTGTTTGCAGTCTTTTTTTATTTTTTATTTTATTTTATTTTATTTGCTCTTAGTGTCGATGAGCCAAGAACAAAAGTAAAAATAAAAAATAAATAAACACAGATCTTCATTTGAAAACATTTTAATCTCTAATCCGGTCTCCTGAATTACAGTACCGGAACATGTATGTATTCATATACCACTTCTATGCAGTAAGCATGCACCTGTTCTGAGGCAGTCTGATTCATGTGTTAACTTGTTGCCTTTCAAAACTAAGACCTTATTAGCATTTAAAATTTCATTAACATGACATCATTGAATTTAATCTGTTTCTTTAGCGACGCTACAGAATCCTGTTTATGTTCAGCAGTACATCATTTCTGAGTAAGTGATTGTCATCCCAAACAATCAAGTGACATTTTATGTAGGCTGTTGCCCAGCAGTATGTTCAGGGGATCTGTTTGGGGATGGCCTGGGCACGAGTCAGGAGGCTACAATCTCAGGTAGTGACTGTTTGATAGAAGTTAATGAAGAGTCTAGTGATCTTTCTTCCTTATTATATCCTCTTAAGTTCCTGTCATTTCCTACCATTACCTAGTTCCAGCAGCACATCTTGCATGCGCCTACCAAACAGAACACTATGTGCCCTATTAATAGAAGATCAGCATGGCTTTGGTCTTCAAAAAGGAATGTGGAAATGGGATTTTTGATGTAAGCTATTCACAGGTATCTAAACTGTTCTCCAGTAAGCTTGCTTTGTGACCTGCTGTGAAGTGGCCAGCTAAAAGAGGTAAAAATTAGGGAAGTGCCTGCCATTCAGCACGGCACACCTCTCAACTGAAGTGCAGCAGTAGTTAATGCCAATAGTTTTCCTTCATGATGCCTTCATCTTAAGGCAGTGAAGGATGTGCGGAACTGGGAAACTAAGGGGCCAGGAGAGGGAGGTGGGCAGAAAAAGGAACTTTGGAGGTTACACTTCTCCCTCTTTGGCAGTGGGTGTGTAGCATGTGTGCATTTGTTAGAGGCTGGAAGACCCAACCCTGCCTGTTACGTGTGGACTCGATCCCCACCTCTCCGTGGGGATCATGTGTCAGTTCTGGCATAGCACAGATGCGGTAGATCTTGGCAGCCAAGACTGCCCCTTCCAAGCATTTTTATATAGGAACGGGAGTGTACTGGCCAATTTCAGAATTCTAGCACTGTATTTAACTGTGAGTTTCCATAGTTCTTTCTATCCATTTGTCAGTTCTGAGTTTGTTTAAACATACATACATATATATATATGATTTCCGTAATGAATTAACTTGCTTCTCAGGGAAGTGTGTATATAAGAAGCTGAGCTGAAGAACTCTGAAGCTGCAGAATAGTTTCTTTGACGCACTGCTCAACATTTGGTCTTCTCTGCAAATTTATTCTAAAAATGTTAAAGAGTAAGATAGGCGAGACTAAATATTTATCTTCGTTTCAGCATTAAATTGCTTCAAGTTAATATTGTTCCTTGTCTTCCCTTTCTTCCTCTCATACTTCTTTTAGGGTGGCTGAGGTGAACAAAAAGGAAAAATAATAAAAATGTTTTCTTCATAGTTTGGATCTTTTTCAGTTGACAGATTTAAAAAAAAAACAAATTGCTTTTGGAATTTTGGTCAGTGATTAAATCTGGGTGTTTTTACAATGATCATTGCAAGGTTTTATAGATATTTGGCTCTTATTCAGAAACAAAAATGAAAAATCAAAAGGCAACAACAGAATCATGCAGGTTTTGATGTAAATGGCAAATAAATCTACACTGATGTCATTTAAATTCTGAATATCCAGAACACTAGATTATAAGCACTGTCCATATCTGCTTGTCTGTGAAGCTGAAGGCTGAGTGTCCCTTAAGTATTGAACTTGGATTTTTTCATTGCATTAATCCTTTCTCAGCCATAATTAAACAGGTGATGAAAAACAAATTGTAAATATAGTTTCTTGTGTTAGAAAGAATAATTCTCCATGGTATGCATTCACATAAGTAATGGGAAGCTGATTCATGTATTGCCTATGCTTGAATACCTTAATATATCAGTTGTGGTTCATCATTAAAATCGTGGAAATGACAGTGCTTTTAAAATATATGGCAAGATATGCTTTGAAAAAAATGAGGCCAGCTCATAAAATTGAAAGGATAACATAATAAATAAAATTCCAGAAACCTGAGCATGTCTACTACAGCTTTGCCCTCCTTCTGACTGTGGTGTTGATGTTGGCAGGCAGTAGGCTGTGATCGACAACTTGGGAGCAATGCCAAGGAAGACAACTGTGGAATCTGTGCAGGAGATGGTTCGACATGCAGGCTTGTGAGGGGACAAGCTAAGGCACATGTCTCACCAGAAAAAAGTAGGTTGCAAATTGATACTGTGATAATTTATCCTTGACTGTTTTCTGCTTGTATATTAACATACGTATTGCAGAGTATGACCTTTTCTCTATATACTTATTTGCAGTTTTCCAAAGCTACTTACTCAGAAGTCTGTGCTAGATTAGTCTATTGAAATTCCATGAGGGATACCACACATAAGGGTATAGCTAGGAAAGAATTTGAGATATGCATTTTTTTGTAGAGCAACTTAATTCATTCTATCAGGAATAACTATCAAGATACACACCTTATTTTAGAGAGTATCCTCATGTTGCAATATGTGTGATGCTGCAGCAAAATGTTTTTAAATCATGGAAACATCTTATAGATGGCTTTATGGAAATTGTGGTGTCTGATTGAAAGTGTCTGGTTTTCAACTTAGCTTTTTTTTTTTTTTAATGTCTAAAGACAGTTGAACTTCAGAGGCAAAGTGAGTGCTTCCATGATACAAAAGGAATAAGGTGAAAATGGAGTAATACTAATCCTTTTTTTTGTGTGTGTGTGTGTATGTGTGTATTTGCCCCAAATGTTGCCATTGTTCCTCAAAATAATTAGCACCTTACTATGCATAACTTTGTAGGTCTCATTAGTACTGACAATATAAGAGGAGTACCAGGAGTAGACTCAATAGCAGAGTTTTAAGTCTCACACTATGCTCACGTCCAGCAAGGATGTCACACGGACTTACCTCTGACTCTTGTTTTCTTTTAAGGCACAATTTCTCCTGTTGAATTGGTTCCTTCTAGCCAATAGATAGCAGATGGGAGGAGAATAAGCACAAACCTATGGCTCTGTGTGCTTTCCACCCTCACCGATGCTCTCTGTCATCTCATAATACATCCTGTGTGCTTAACATGTAGAAATAGCAGTTGCCTCATTGTTTCTTTCATGATTATTTCTGGACTTACAATGTGTGTAAGTAATCGTTAGGTGGAGATGCAGCCTTTGGGTCTGCCACTGTCCTGCAGAGCCACAAACGCAGTGGTGATGATTACAGAGTTATAGAATAAAGTTTATATGCAGAGTTCAAATGCAAGCAGGTATTTTTTTAATGGGTAAACCACCTGTCTCAGACAGCTGTAGGTACTTGAGTACTGTTGTATTTCAGCCTCCAAAGATTTCACTAATGCCCTGATTTTGAGAGAGCTGCTGTATATTGAATCATTTTTTTTTTTTTTTCTGCAGTATGTACAAGTATTTCCATGTTTTGTTTTTTTTTTTAATGCTACTGTTTGCAGTATACTTCAGTGTAAATGTAATTTGAAAAACAATGTTAATTTAACCCATGGTAATGTATAGTGTGATCATTTGTATTGCATAATTTATACTTATGTATTAAATCACATAACAAAGCATCAAAGCAATCTAAGTTAAATAGTGAATATTTTTGTGCCAACATCCTTCAGTGCCAGAATTTATCACAAGTCAAAAAGCCTTTTTTTTAATTTATTTTTATTTTTTTTAATGTTCTGGGTGGACTATCAGTGTCAGCATTTGCTTTGTCTTTGCTAGAAGCCTTTTTCAGATTGGAGAATGTAGCTCAGTAATTTATAAAGTTGGTCTTCATGCAACAATGAGCATATGCCTTCAGGATTTGCACTGAGCAGTTTCCATGGAGGGTTACTCTTTGTTCACTTTGTCATATCAAATACCCAGAGCTTCTGCTTAGCGCAGAACAAGCACTTGTCAAGCAGTAAAGATTGGATAACATTTTTGTAGTATCAACAAGTTGTACTTGTTTTATGCATTTATATGTAGACAGATATATAAAGGAAGTACGTGCACCAAATATGTCTTCCCTGTTGCTATTCAGCTAGGACAGAAAGGACAGCACTGTCTATGCCAGTTTTATAGCAACAGCAATTCTTCCAGAGAAGGGTAACTCTGAGGACACCCTTGGCTCATTTAAGGCAACCCAAACTAAACTTAATGGATTGGCAAATTGGCTGGATAGTTAAATAAGAAAATCAAAAGGTTCACAACTTACTGCTGCTTCATATGTAAGTATAAAGACAAGACAAACTGTCATTTTGTGACAGACTATTGATTTAATTTTTCTCGTGGTATTCTTGTACAGGAAAGAGCTCACTACAGCTGACCTCGCTTGGTGGCTCCCAGTGCTTTGCGTATGTTATGATGAATACCCATGCTTCCTTTTTTTTTTTTAACTCTGTCAGAATTCCTTGGCTCTTGAGTAGTTCTTTAAAATTATTTGAAGAAAGACACTTTTGGAAAAGATGTCAGTTATGCCAAGTTTTGGTTTTATCTGTCATTGCATTTGGCTAGATTATATGATGGAATTATCGTTCATGTAAACAAAACGACACCACTCAACTCAGAAATGTTGATTTTTCTTGGCATTGTTAGTGTCAAAATCTTTTTGGAGTAGAGTTGTTCAACACTATGTAGAAATTTTTATGTATAATCATCTTTGTGAGAATGAAATATAGAAATAAGCAAAAATAGAGCATAGCTTTACGTGGAACAATAAAGGGATACACAGTATCATCCAAATCTTCTTTTGGAAGCTAGTGTTGAGAAGTGAAAAAGCAACACGTGACAGACATGCATTTAAGAGGAAGCCTGATAGGTTGTGAGCAGGATCATAATTTTACTGTGCAATGAGGCAAATTAAAAAAATAGAAGAAAAGTGAGAACCAAAGTTTTATTATGAAAATAAAGAGACATTAGGGAAAATAAAAGTGCCTAGATATATTGGTCCTTATTTGGAAAAAAAGAAATTTAGGCATTGATAGCAAATGATTTCTCAAGCACAACTTGTCTTACTATCTTTTTATACAAAATGAATGCTTTTCCTTGATCAGAAGCCTAAACAGCTTAGAAAGAAAACTTACTGATCTGTGAATATGAAATGAACTGTCATTTTGAAAGTTCTTCACTTTTTTCCACTAACACTTAATTGCCTTTGAAAGACAAAGTAAGTTAGGCTTCTGCCAGCAAGCCAGATTCTAACATTCTGGTAAAATGATTAAAGGTTTGACTAATGATATTCAAACAGAAAGTGTAATAGGTTGTAAAATGTACCGTCCCATTGGGAAATGAGTTATCACGGGCCTGATGTTTCTAGTACAATATGCATGGAACTCCCATTAACTCCACTGCACTTTGTGCACATGGAAAAATGGTAGAATTGGGCCCTAATGTCTGCTTTCTGCACCATTATTGGAAAGAAATAGTAGGAAAGCGTTCTGGTTCTGATACCAAGGAAAAAGTAAAGATGCAGGTTCTGAAATTAACATTGTGAAGTTGAAGGAATGAAGTGGAAGGCTCAGACTTTTAATCTGCTCTCTTTTGATTCTCAAAAACCATGCAATACTTGTGAGTTTTGCTTTCCTAACTAGTTGCTAAAAGCTTTGTGGAAAAGAGTTAAGTGTTGGTAGATTTGTAACTATTTTTAATTATTTTTGCCATGCATTTTATTTCTTGTTGTACTATGTAATTCATTGTCACATGCTTGTATGTCATCACCCCAAGCATGCTTATTAAAAAACTAAACGGAGGCCTTCTGCAAGGCTGTCAGTACTGTACCTATCCGCTGTGAGCCTCTCTTCAGTACCACCACCTGGCTCAGTTTCGTGGCAATGTGCTACCTCACATCTTTCCTCCCTCTGTGAAATCTATGTACATGGAGCTAGTGAGCCTTATTGTCAAGGTTGTCTGATACTTCATATGTTTATATGCTTACTGATTTCTTGCCAAAATTTAACAGTTGGGTCAGAAACTCTGTATGCCAGGTGCTGAATGTTTTGGAGAAATTTCAGCCAAAATAACTCAGCGTATTCCAAGGACACGGCAGAGAAAAACATGTTGTTTCCCATTGTCTAAACATTCCTGAAAACTTTTTTTTTTAGTATGTCTCAATATCCCCCGTTATTGGACCTGATTGCAGATTGGGGATTTGAAGTTTGGCAGGCAGTGTTCCTCTGGTTGTGGATAAGTTTTTAGTAATATCTGTGAACATCGGCACATATCTTACTATAACCTTTCACGAAAATAAATAAATAAATGGAAAAGCCACTGCTTTCCCCTCAGGCTCTATAGAGGTTTCTTGGACGTTAATGCTAACATTTCTGAAAAGCTTGTCTTTTTGAGCATGCTTTAGCTTGCTACATGTCCTAACCACAAACAGACTGTACGTGTACAATCTTCTTAGAACAAATTGACATTTTGCTCTTCCAGAGCTAAGACACTGACGAGAGACCTTGTGCTTTCTCTTGCCTTCTAAGGCTTTGATGCTCTGTGAGATGGGTACTGGGGATTGAGGCATCAGCGAAGCCTGTGAACTCACAGATATTATGAAAACCAATCTCTAGAGAACTTCTGGCTCTACCTAGCCTCAGGCTTCTGATAGGGAATGAAGAGAACACAGAAGGAGAGGGACCGTCCAGATGAGAACAGCTGAACAGAAGAAATTAGCATTATATTCATAAGGTGAAAGAAAGATATGAGGAGGTATGGGGAAAATTCAGCACTGACTGTACAGATGCACTGGGTCAAGGAAAAAGAGTAAGAACGGAAGACTGAGATTAGATAAGGAATCTGGGATGGGAGACAAATTGAGAAACAGTCTGAGAGAAAGGGGAGAAATGAACTGTATTTAGAGCCAGAAGAGGGAAAGAGGGAATTGGGACTGATTTGGCAGGAAAGTTGTATATAAGGAAGTATAGAATGCCAATATGTTAGTATCTCAGTTTGGATAAAGAATATGCTTTTTGAAGCAAATTGCCTGATGGTCCTAACATACTGTTTATCAATTCAGATCATGGAGTGGTCTTGGAGAGCACAGAACTGGCTTTTTTGGTTGAAGCTAGCCTAGAAGGTGTGCTCCAGAAAAGCACCTAATGTTCTCCTTCAGCTAATGATATGTAATCTATAGGATCAAATTAGAGTTTGTTCAAAGTAAAGCACCTGAAATACGTGCATAGAGCAGATGCTGGCTCTTCAGCACCAGCTGTTTCAGTCTGCAGGTTTATTACTCTTCTCTTGCACTGCTGGTTATACAAGCATAGATGGACTAGCACTTGGCAAGCAAGCAAGAGAACTAGAATTCTTTTGCCAAAGAAGTTATTGTATGTTTGTTTTTTAAAGAAGATAATCCCAAGAACAGGGCATAAATACATCTTGACCATTTCTTGTGGCAAGTAAATGTAATGCTTTCTGTTACTGTTTGTGCCATGTGCTGCAGTACTGTAGAGTGCTGGTCTGCACAGATGATTTTAGAGGAAGTGTAAAGGGTGGACTCTGCAAATGTGAAGTGTGCGTACTGCACAGTTTGAAATGAAGCAGTTGTTCATTGTATGGTAATTGTTTCTTGCCTTTTTTTTCTGCTCTAAAACAAAACAGCTATCTCTGAGACTCTACAGTCTACAATATTTTCTGCACTTTCTTATTTCTTGGTTGAATACCTGCCATATTTTGCCACTTAGTTTGGCTTATTTGGGGCAATTGTAGTTACTATAAGGCCTCCTTCTTTACTTTCATCATCTGCTATCTTATACAGACAAGTTCCCATGTAGAGACATTGGCTATTTCATTCCTTAGTTCTTACTGCCTCCCTGCAAAACCTGAAAATACTAACTTTTGTTTGTTTCAGTAAAATGAAGTTACAGATAGCCTTTTTTTCACTACATGTTTTTGGGAGCTACAAAGAAGAGTTGTCCGTATTACTTCACATAGTTGGAGTCTCAAGTGATTGTATCCGGTAATTAACTTAATTGTTCTGTAGGATTGGTGGTTCCTGTCATTTTTAACCAAAACTGTTAAACTGTTCCCAGAGTAACCAATCATGAGCATGATGCTGGAGAGAGTAGAACTTGAGGACAGAGAGAAATTGTGCTTTTTTTTCCTATTTCTTCTTCTTTTTTTTTTTTTTTTTTTTTTTACCATGGGACTTTTAGAGTCAGCATATATAACTGCTGTTGTTTTCAGGAGCACGTACCTAACTAGTTCAGGTGTTTTCTAAAGAGTATGTAGATGGCTTTGCAGATTTTTGTCATTGAGCAGGCTAGCACACAGCCCAGCACCAATGTCTTTTGAAATTGAGCATAATGTCAGAGCAGATGAGGGTAGCCACTGCAATGAGACTCCGAACAGTTTGAGATTTTTAGTTCCCTTGTGCTGACAGTTGTTCTTGGACCATTGTGTTTTGTGTTTTGAGAGCACAGAGTCCTTCAATCAGACCTGGAGGACCAACAGATAAGTGCTGAGCAAATACACGGAAAGAAAAAGTTTTTATAGGCCTGAAATAAATCCTCTGCCCTGCTGTAAGAGGAGAGAGGGAAAAGTCCCAACTGGCCCATATGTGAAACAGTAAATGGGTCCGCCATGACCCACATGGAAAAGTAAATAAAACCTGCTGAATTGGATTGAGCTCAGGAATGTGGCTCCTTTATTTTGATCCTGGGGATTAGCTCCCAGTCTTACCATAGCAGGGAGTCTGATCTTGCTCTCATTGAAATCCAAAATCTAAATCCACATTAACACCATAGAAACAGGATCAAACCTTACCATCTAAAGTAAAAGCAATCCAGGAGCTTAATCAGCAAGTTCTGTGTGTAGTGTTGTGCACATACATTTGCTGAGAGACTTGCAGGTTCAGGGCAGAGTATGTGTTCCACTCAGGAGCCGGAAAAAGATGACCCCATCCTCCCTCAGGAATCTGCACAGTGGAAGCAGTGTTAGGATAGAGAGACAGTGCCTCACTCATCTGTTTCTTAGTTTTTAAGGTGAGGTTTATGACTCTGAAGTCAGATTTTATAGTCCAGTGTTTCTGCACGTTCCAGATGATTTGAGACAAGGTCAGCACTTAACTTTTCAAGATATGTAAGAAACAAGAAAAACGTAATTTGGAATTCTCAGTACAGATTTCAGTGCAGCAGTTTCCTCTTAGGTCTTCTTAAGAGTTCACTAGTTTTAATGATGTAGAGCCTACTTATTTAATGGAAAATATACAGCTCTAGAACCATTTTTAAATAGTTTGCACACAGCCTTGTGTCCCTTCAAGAATATGAATTTCATAATGTCAGCTGAAGAGCAGAGACCTTTGGAATACATTATTTTGGAGCCAGACCTGGGCAGTCATAACTACCACCTGGTGGGAAGTTTAAACTGTCCTCTGGAGAAACTGAAAAGAGTTGTTTGGGTCAGTTAATTCCTATTGTCTTCCAATTCCTTATCTCAGTTCAGAATTTCAAACATCTAACCTTTTTCCCCCTATAATTTATTTTATCTCATAAGACTGTCCTAGGTCATAACTATTTATGTAAGATGCAAGCATCTTCTATTGCCAGACTTCTTGACAGTTCTATGGAGCTGAGGAGGTTGAACACTGTTGTAGAGGTGAACTTAATCATCTCCTCTAATGCAAATAAAATCCTTTCTGGTAATATTGTCTCTGCTGCAGAGAAACACCAAATTTAGCACCCCCGTGAGACTTCTGAACCATATCAGAAAGTGCTTTGGTGAGGTTGGAATGTCTGTAGTACTGCTAAAAGAATGTGAAGCATCCTGAAAAAAGGGATCAACAAGGCCTGCTGAGGCGAGCAGAGCTTGCTGTAAGGAGGTGGAGGAAGCGCGGCAGAACGACCCTGGTTGTTCTCAACAGGAGCAGTCCTACACATCTCTGCACATCTGCAAATCTGGCCTTCATCCATTACGTGCAGAATGCCCTTGGTTCCACTTCAAAACAGCAGTTGCTTGTATTCGGAACTGGTTGGGATCAGACTCTTATGTGAGGCTTTGTGCTATAGCTGCCAGTTGGTTGTCAAGACAGGATACAATCCCTGACCAAGCAGGGACTGATGGGCCCCTCAAACCTGCTTTCTTTCAAATGCTGTAGAGCACATATGAATTCAGTAGTTATTTCCTTGCTTTAAAGATATACACATCCACTACTTTCTGGCTATCTTTAGCAATTCGCCTGATGAAAAACCAAGATGCAAGAAGATATTAAGTGGTTCGGTAGTTAATGTTTTTTCCAGGGCTCCTTAACTGTATTATTGTTCTTACTGTAGTATTTTGCACTCTGGTGGAATACCCAAGTATGAAATTAATAAAGGTCATATTTTATTACATCCAAAATAAATTGTTATATTTAAATGACCTTCCTAGAAATTGGTGATATAAAAATTGTAACATAAGAAAGTGTTTATTTTAGAAAAAATAATTGCAGTATTTGCTTGATGTATTCCGAACATTTGGCAGAATTTCATACTTACGCTAAGGAGATGTAAACCAGAAGCTGATAATTTAGCATCTACTATAAAAGGGTTTGGTTTAAAGTGGAATGCAACATTCTTCAACTACTTTTTAGTTCAAGCTAAACTCAAATATTCTTCCTCTCTGTGTTGTATGACTAATTCTGGAGTAATGTATCACAGTGTTTCAGCTCACTGTACTTTTGAATTTGCCCCTGATATATATTCATGCCATTATTGAACAGTGGGGTGTGCTTGGAAAAGGTTTCTGTTTGCAGGTCCCTCCTGAGGGCAGGACTGCAGGTTGGCCATGACGGAAATGGCATGTAGCCTATTGGTACTCGTTGTTTGGACTCTTCTCCCATGCTTTTGTGGAGATCCCTGTCGTGCATTGTGTGTACCTTTTTCTAAGAGCACTGTTCTTGTTGGCATGAAAGATTCTAGTTGATTGATTTGATTGCTCACTCAGTTTGCTTGGGCAAATTATAGGTTTCTCATGTTTGAAATTGAAAGTAATAACTTTCAGCCTTTGTAAAGTGCACTGAAGTAAGTGTGTTGTACATCTATATGTGAAGAGGCTATTCAGGCAGACAAGAGCTGTTTTGTATTGACATGTTCTATTCAGTTCTGGTTTGGTTTATAGTTAATTTTAAATTGGGGCTCTTACTGGAAAGAATGATCTTACATGGTATATTAGATGTAGATACCGTGTTATAATATATATGTTATAACAAAAATATATTTGCTCTTAACTGGTCTGTAATTGGTTAAGGGCTGGTGTTAAGTAGATGATTTATTTCCTGTAAGTCCTGCCACTTATTAAAGTTGTGACCTGCAGCAGGAAATGAGGCGTAGGCAAAATGAGACTGAACAGCTGCAGGGCTTTGTAAGGGAGAAGCACTACTTAGCGGATTCCTTTTGTCAATTTGGTGATTAGGAAATAAAATTAAGACAACAGAGTGTAAATATATTCTTAATACAGTACTGACATTTCAGTTGTTTTTGTTAATAGCAAATAATTTTCCAATAGCAAGAAAGATTTACAAGTCTGTGTGTAGGTCTATAAGAGTTGCATAGCATAGCAAACAGACTCAGCAGACTCTACTTAGTAAAATATGATTATTTTTAATATAATAATTGCAAAACCTGTTAAATGTTTTCATAGTCACATTTGAAAGTTTTCGGTCTAATTATGTGATGCAAATTCCCTGATGCAGGATAACTTCTAAAATACTTTTTAAATTTTCCTAGGGGAAGAAACCATGATTGCCGTTCCACATGGGAGCCGCAGTGTGAGAATTACACTCAAAGGACCAGCACACCTTGGTATGAGTGAGCAGTTTTTTATTTTTATTCATACACAGAAGATACATACTAAGCCTTGTCTCTGAACTCATCCTAATTTTAAGAATATGGGTAAGATCATAACCTTGATTCCTCTTCCCCTCTTTAATATCCAGCTTTGACACTGTCTTTCAGAAAACCAAAAGACTAATTACTAAGTAGAAATAGAATAAAAGAAATAGTACTGGTGGTTTCTTCATTAATCTAAACCAAATAGATTTCATATAAGGATTCTATAATCAGGTGCAATCTTAAAATATATGCAAACAGCTCCAACAAAATTCTTTTAAATGGTTTTGTGTGGGATTGATAGCACTTAAATAGGCCTGTGCCAGATTTCTGTTGAAGAGTTTGAGATAGAGAAGGGACTTGATCTGGATTCCCCAGTTCACTACAGCTCTTCAAATTCATAAAAGGACCAAAGTTGGTAACATCCATGTTTTGTGGAAAGGAAACTCTGTGATTTAATTCCCTCTTGATGTTAGCACAGTCCTGTGATTTTGCTTTTAGAGAATATGAGTGACTGTGGATAATTATGGGCTTGATATTTCAAGCGGTTGGCTAAGTTAGCTTTAATTCAGCCAATCACTGAAGTGCAGGCTTAACAATAAGGATACAAATAGTCTAATTGAAACTACAACTTTGACCTAAGAGCAAATAAAGCCATTTAGTAGATGAGCAGTGTTCTAGAAAAAGTAATTTAAGTAAAATGAGCTAAGGTAAATAAAAGACAAATAATCTAAGCAAGCACTGTTTCCTTGTAAAAGTTTTGGTCATGGTGTATTGCCAATGAGAAACAGCTTATTATTCTGTCAGGTTTCCTAATATTTTCTGGGAGTCTGATGGTAGAAACTATGGTAATTTCTTTACCCATTGACCTGCTTTCAGTATTGAACTCTAACCACTTCAATGATAAATAGTACTGATATACCAAGCAGTAAAATAAACCATTCATTTAATGTTTACAGCATTTTATTTTTATTAGCAGCAGTGGAAGGCTTAGTCCAAATCATAGAAGTAAAAATGACTTTTACTGCTATGTGATATGTAAACAGAAGAAAGAAATGCATTTTACTTGAAAGCTACTCATCTCCTTTGTTTGCTTAGAAGAAAATACCATCATTTCAAAGAAGAAAATAAGACTTTTATTTTCAAATAGCTCCAGAATGACTTCTAGATGTCATACTGATATTAACGAAATGAAAGCGTAACTTACCCTTAAAATATATAATATTAGCGTAAAAAATATTGGAAGAAGTGTATGAGGGTGTTATCTTGACCACTTCCAGTCAAGACTCCTGTTTTTCTATTTCTTAATTAATTCTGCAGAAGAAAGCTGTTGTTTCAACTTCACGAGGAAAAAGAACTGGATTCAGTGGCTCCTGGGGGATTTCTGGAAAGCTCTTGAGGAATGCAGCAGCAACTCGTTAACTAAGTACAGAGTGCTCCTGGCTTCCTACCCAGGGTGGTTCCATAAAGAAGCTGTGGCTTGGCATTACTTTTGTTAGCTAGTTCTCTAGCTGGAATAGAATTGTGAAATGTTCCTTTAACCACTTCCCCCAGCACATCTGTCTGCAAATCATTGCGGATTTAGACATTTGTTACCTGAAGTGGCAGAGGCAGAAAATAAGAGGGAGCTGTTGGAGTAGGGGATGGAAACTGCATTGCTTCCTAGTCAGATCTTCAAGGACCTGTATTCTAGAGGAGGTGATTGTGTTATTTGCTTTCCCTCATTACTGACTTGCAATAACATTTGGGGGTGTTATTTTTCACTTAGGATATCTTTGGTTTGCAACTTTATTGGCTTGGTGAGAGTGTGATGCTACGACTAAATGCAGAACTTAAAAGAACAATCACTTCTAATTGCAGGCTCCATTTGTTAGTTGTGTTCTTCCTGGCTTTTAAGGAGGTGAAGTTAACAGGTGGAGTAGGGACTGCTTACTGCAGAATTTTGTACTGCCTCCAGTATATGTTTGCTCTTCAAGTAAATGCAGCAATAGCAACATTTGAAGAGCACTATAGAATATCTGGCACTTTTCCCTTTCTCTTGTGTTGTTTTGTGCTTCATCCTAGGCTTTATGGTCTACTCTCGTTCCAGGGAAACACAGCTGCTGGATTAATCAAAAATGGAAAGCTGGTTAGAGAGGTAGTGCATAACAGATCTGAAACAAATAAATGCTCTGAAAGTTGTTTTACAGTCAGCAGCTTATGCTGAAAGTCTAATTTCAGCTGCTATTTTGCTTGTGCTTATGGATGCTGTAAGTGTCATCAGATAGCAAAGGTGTTACTTCTGTTTGGGGTTTAGTGAATAGCTTGGTTGAAAATAACCAAATAATTTATACAAAATTGGTTATGAATAAAATGTTTCACTGTATTGTTTTCTTCTTGATTTGGACTACATTATGGCTTTGTGACCGGTTATTTAAGAGCATTATAATCAAAAGAAAGACTGGAAGTTCTCTGAAACTAATCCTCCATCAGAAGAAACAGGAAAACCAGAAGCTACTATTTTTACAAGTGGCCAATGCTAGATAACCAAGTTCATGAACTTAGGCAGGTTACATTTCACTTAAAAAACATATTGAGGCTCTTTTCTTCTTTTTGTCAATTTTCAGAGATTTACATTCCTTGACAATATTTAGCTCTAAATCTTTGCATTACTTTGTCTTCAAAGAATTGCTAGGAGAATGACAGTGTTGCTTGTGTTTTCCAAATAATGCATTGGTTTATTTGGGTCCTCTGTCATGTGCTTTGTGCAAGTAATTTGCACAAGAAAGAAAACTTTTGAGTAGGAACATTATTTGCTCCTCCTTGCACTGGAAGCAAGAGCTGTTTCCCTGGAATTCTATGTATCCATATGCCATTATGGGTGCTTTTGCAGTGGGTCTTCCAGCTACAGCTCAGCAAGGCATTTCCTTGGGAAAACAATTTTTTATTTTTTATTCTGACAAGAGAAGTAACACAAAGACAGCTATATGTCTCTGGCACCAGTGATTATCTTGTCAGGCACGGGTGACTACTTGAGAATTCCTTGTCCTTGTGACTCAGTGCGTCTGAGTGTTTGATCCTAGTGGAGATGGGCTGGACAAGGGTGTGCTTTGATTCCCAGGGATTTATGTTATCTCTGACAAAATTGATTCATCTCCATATTCCTACCCTATGACCAAAGTAAAGCCATTTTTTTAGAAATATGTCCTTCTTTAAACTTCCAGCCATGCGTGTGATCTTTGCTGTATCTGTGAGAGTAGTGGAACCTAATACAAAAAAAATCAGAAATAATGTTGGTGATGGATTTTATCACATAAGACATCTGCTAATTCAAGAAGTACACATGACATTTAAAATCACTTCAAAGCAAGACTTAATGTATATATGTAGGTGTCCACCAAGTCTCCTAAAGGGTAAATTCCATTATCTCACATCAGCTCTAAATGCTGTTCAGCGTGTTTGCCCCTTTCTAAGGAAATTAGTGAACTATTTATACCATTTACTCAAACACTCTTGGGAATACTCTTGTCTAGGCAGTTTGGGGCCTGTTTTCCCAGGTTCCTTTGCTTTCAGTGAAAATAATGAATTTGGTCAGTTTTACCTCATTCTCATTTTTCACATAATTTCTCTATGTATTTTTGTTGTTGTTGTTTTTGTTTATTTATTTTGTTTTACAGATCTTTCCTTATGTCTTCAGGAAAGCTTTCTGTTCTCTATATTTTGTATGACTGTGTCATGGGCTCTGCTAGTCCTTGATTTTTAGATTTTCTACTCAATATATGATACTTTAGATATAGTTCCTGAGTCTGATTCACTTTATTATTACTATTATTCTGAAATAAATTTGTAATTATTTTAGAAAAATATATATTTTTAATTTAAGTGGCTTATTAAAGATAACCTACTGCTTGCCAGATTGTTCTTTTCTCTAATTGGCTGTTTTATTCTTCCATTGCTAAGAGATCATGTGTTTTACTGACTAAATGAAAGGAGTCCTTCCTAATTTTAAGGATGATTAATTTTCATAAATCAGTCTGGAGAGAAAAGGGACAAGGAGTCTTACAGTGTCATTTAGATTATTAGTGGTGATTTTGTACGCGTTCCTTGAGAAAATCATGTTCTGCATTGCAAAAGAGCAACTGTAATTCTTTCAAAAAATGAACAGTTGAAAGGAGAATTCTCCATTATAGTCCGAGTAAGAAAAAAGAGATGATCTTAATTCAAAATCAGTTTAGAAGAGTCAGTCAAAAGAAAGACTAGTTTAACTTAGGCTGTCTCTGAAGACCTGTCTACACGCCTTACATGATGTAAACAGCATTGCGTAACCGTGTTCACACAGTTTATACAGTATAAGCTTACAGTGTTTGAAAAAATTATAAAGATGCTTCAGAGTAATATTTCTGCTTTTGTTTGTCTTGTCTGGACATTATTCATTGGTATGAAATTACTCAGTTCGGATACAGCTTCATCCATGACAGGCTTATACAAGTATAGTCAGCCTTGTTTGTGTAACATATGGAAAGTATAGAACTAAGTGGCTAACTGGAAAATTCATCGATGCAGAAGACATAAAGCTGAGCTATGGTTAGTAGCTCTGATGATGTTGGAGTCCTCAAGTAAGATTCTCACACTGACATTCACCTTGCCTGGCTAAAACACAGCAGGGTATCAGCAGAGTGGCTGTGCTGCTCCCTGACCCACATGTCAGATGAGCTATAAACCGAACAGCCTTTGTATCCATAAGTTCAAATGATCAGAAGTTGTTAATGCAGCAGTTTCACTGAAAATTAGTTTTAAAAGCAGTTTTCATACTGACAGTAATATGACATCCATGCCTTTCTTATAAACTACCTGATAGACTGTAACCCAACCAGTGTATTTCAAGTGACTTGCTGTGCACATTCACTGTATTATGCAGATCCCAGAAAATTCTAATTTCCTTAAGTATATCTTCTTTTAGCTTTGTCTGCCTATAGTTCAGTCAGTTTGCTGGAAATGACTCAGTCCTAAAATGCTTTGTCTGTCTTCTGGAAGCTGTGGTCTGTTAGTTTAATCTGTTTCCAAGGAATGCAGTACAGCACAAAAAGGGTTTTCATCACCACCTGTTTTGAGAAAGGGACATCTCTCAGGCAGCATTGCAGCTACCGACTTCCTGGCCCTGCTTTTTGCTAATATGGGAAATATTTGGAGTTAAGTGAATGACCTCTGCAGTGGGGTAGAGTTATACAGCTTTTGAGGTGAGTGGTAAGCTTGATGCCATTCAGACTTCTCTGAACACTGATTACAGAAACTGCTGGGCTCTAGTTGTTTCAAGTATAAATTAGTTTTTGAAGTGTATTGATTCTACTAATTTTGTGAGTTTCAACTTGTCCTGCTGAATGTATTGATTTATAGCTGTCTAGAGTGCTTTTCTAGGAAAAAATGTCTCCAAAGAGCTTTTGGTATGGAAGAATAGTGTGATCCTGTACTGACATGTCATGCAATCATGCATCAACCTGTAATCTGAAGTGGCTAATATTCTCGGTTATTTGGTATATTCTTTAATGCACATATTCTGCTAATACTTGCAATGTAGAATTGCAAATATTACTTTCTGACTTCCCTGAAAAGAAAAAATCGCTTGTCTGAATTTACAAATTGTGTATTTCTTCCCTAGTTATAGAGTCAAAGACACTACAAGGAGACAAGGGACAACACAGTTTTGATGAACCTGGAACATTTGTCGTAGAAAATACAACTGTTGAATTTCAGAAGACTACAGACAGGGAAATCATAAAGATCCAAGGACCTCTTGGTGCAGATTTCATTATCAAGGTAGGATATGTGTGTGTACAAGTCTACAAAGATATTGCAGCAGGGGAAGGAGCTGTCAATTGGGCTGTAGCAATACAACAAATCTTCTAGGTATTATATAAGGAATCTTATTTAAAACCCAGAGGTAATTTATACTAATCACATCCTGACAAGTTAAAATGTTATGAGCTCAATGTCATTGCTGTAGTAGAAAGCACGACAGGTAATGGTAAAAATGTCTTGGACTTTTGTTTTAAATATTACTGAAATATTGCTGTAAACTGTACCGATGTTAATCCAGTTGAAGACTGCCACCTGCTGAATCTGAGCATTGCTTCCTGTAGCACCCTAAAAGGACTTTTGGACAACTGATAGTCCAGCTACTGACGGTTTCTAATCTTTTAGTTTCTGTTACACGCAGACCACATATCGATGTATTGTATCATGTATGTGCATTTATAGCTGTGTAGAAACTTATCAATATTTAACTGCCAAAGGAAGGTAGTCATACAGTTTTCTATGTGAAATGGAAGGTATTTGATTACTATTACCTCACTTGGCTTTATTTTTCCTGTTGTAGAAACAGACTTTCTATAATGTTTATTATTTTGCATCTCCAATATCACATGTGCAGTTAGACCTGCCAAAACATGAACCATTATGCATAGGTCAATTCTTGTTCTCCCTCTCCAGAATACTTAATGTTTTGCTGATAAGGTAATACAAAATAATACAACTGGGAACTTTGTCAATAAAGTATTGATAATAAAATAATAATATTATTACCTTAAATAATTTGATAAACAAAATGATGTACAAATACTTGACTGCTGGAAATTTAAATTTACTGCTGGATATTTAAATTTCAATTTTCTTGAAGTTTTATGCCTGCTGTCATAATACTGTCTGCACTATTTCTAACTGTGAATTCTATTTTGGAATTTCATAAACAATTGAGTACATCATACACATGTGTTTTAATGGAACTTTCTCTAGACCAGGTACTCCGGATTGAAAGACAGTGTGGTTCAATTCTTTTTCTATCAACCTATCAGTCATCAGTGGAGACAAACAGAGTTCTTCCCCTGCACAGTGACATGTGGAGGAGGTAAGTAATGGCAATTTTTAAGGTGTGTTTACTAGTGAAGGTCGAAAGTTGCTGATTTACAGCCTTCACCTACATGTTTCTTGATTAAATGTTTGTTTTTCCTTGCACTTTGGTGGTTGTTCTTCAAAAACATTGATGACAGAGTAGAAAGGAAGTTGTTTTTTTCCTCAGTTAATATAACTTTTTATCTTGTATTAATGGAAGTCATGTTCTCATAATTGGGTAGATTGTTGAAACTTCAGATATAAAGATATGACATTAAGAATGGAAAATAAAAATTCCTAATGATATTTTAGGAAAGTAAACAAAGAAATTAAATGAAAAAATAATAAAAAAATTAAGAGAAGGAGGTATTTCTGACCACAGTAGTGGACATGAGGGGCAGTTTTAGAACACTTTATTTAGAAACTAACTATGCAGAGAGCAGAATAAACAGAATTTAAGAAACAATTACTATCAACACCTGTGGCTCTGGAAATGTGGTCTTGATAGTAGTTAGAAGATAATATACTGCACTGTAGTTTCTACTCCTGTTTTAATTACTACTATTTATACAATGGATGGAGTGCAGCTCAACTACTGCTCAGCCAAACAACTCCACTATTTGTCAAATCTGGTTCTTCATAGAGCATTGCCTCGTCATGGGAGGAATTTTTGACATCATAGACAGTTATTTCCCTTGAGCGAACATTACCCAGATCACCTGAAAAACAAACTAGGAGATCCTGCAGCAATACTGGTATAGTGATTTTGTGATTTCCTTACCCAGTGCAGATATAGTTTAAGTAGTTACTTGGGACATGAGTTAAAAGTATTAAGGATGTTTAAAGCAGAGACTCTGGGGAGCTTTTGCCAGACCATCCATTTTGATACTTGCACCATGGTTAGAAGATAATATGCAACCCCACAGGAAACTGCATCTTTTAAGATACCTGGTTTTATGAATTGTTAGCAGCAATAGCTGTTCTCTGAGCATAGGATCATAGACTATCCTGAGTTGGAAAGGACCCATGAGGACTGCAGAGTCCTGGCACCTGGCTTCACAGGGGGCTACTCAAAACTCAAACCCGATGCCATAGACACCTACAGCCCTGCGGGCTGCACGCAGACTGGGGCAGTTGGTGGTAATCCCTGCCCTCTGCCCCACGCCATCATCAGCAGCTCCTCCGTGCAGCCTGGCCTGGCCAAAACAATCCCACTTTTCTCAGTGCAGCCCAGGAAAGCCAAAAGGTTGGACACCAGTGTGACTTACAGCATTGTCCAAATGCTTCCTGACCTCCAGCAGCTTGGTTGATCAGGAGACCTGATCCTCACAACGACCCACCCCTCCCGTGATGCAGCTCCATGCCGTTCTCTCCTTGAAATTAGTATATTCAGTGCTTGGCTTTGTAGCTGCATATCCATAATCTGAATCTGGTATCTTTATCAACAGAGATTGACACTGTTGATAGCAGTCCTGAGGGAGGAGAGGCTAGTGAGCGGAGAAGCACAAAACTGAGCTAATGCTTACCCACAGAACTAGGAGCCTTAGGAATGGCATAATACTGAGGCCTGCAGGGGAGTTGTATTGCTGCTGCCTGAATTAAACCTGTTATCTGGAATCAGCATGCCACCATCCCTCACTTGAGTTAAAATATGTTTAATTCTGTAATCTTCATGTGTGGTGTGAGGGAGTGTTGCAGGGACAGATCAGAAAGCACAGGCAAGGTTTAATGATCAAGAACACTTAAAAATTTCATTTATCTTGTTTGTAAGTGGTATCTTCTGGGTCCTTTCAGTGCTTATGAGAACAAGAACATGCTTTGAGCACGGGAACTGCTTAGTTCTTCTCTATGGTTATCGCCCTCATGCACGATGACACTTTGAATCAGCCAAGAGACACATAAATGAAGCCACTGATATATGATACTATAGCAATTTCAGTAGACACTGGCTCTTGAGCTGTTAGTTATTGACTCCATTTGGATTTTCATTCTTGTGGTTTCAAACTTTTTTTCTTTGCACATACCAGAACATCCTCCTCCTCTCCTCATATTAAGTCCAAGTCAGCTTCTCTGAATGAGCCTTTTTTTCGTAGCCAAAAAAGAAACCCAATGGTTTATAAAACTCAGATCCCTTCTGTTAACCAGTCTTTCCACATAATTTTTTTTTTTTACCAAGTAGTTACTTCAAGTTTTCTTTTGTTGGCTCTTCAACTAGGAATGTTCTTGAAACTATTTCTTGGTTTCCTTCAGTTTAACTTAGCATAGTTTTTGGATCTCATCTTCAATTCATCTGGCTTTCTGTTTTAAGGTCTTTTTTTTTTTTTTCTTTTCCTTTCTTTTCTTTTTTCAGCATGCATGAACATGTAATAAAGCTCTCACTAACATACACTTTAACTCTTCCTTGGGGGAGGGCTGTTATAAATCATAGAATGTGTAATAGTACCATATGACTTTGTAGGGTTGGCTTGTGACAGGTGAGCTGTTCCATTATGTCACATGTGACACATTTATGTGTGCTTTTACTTGTATCCTTAGAGTATTATTAGAGTAATGTGTAAGAGTCTCATGTAGAATTAGGATAAGTTAACGTAACTGTTGTACTGAATTACCTTCGATGAAAATCTAGCCCTGTATGCTCCTGTGCAGTGGTTCCTTTTTTAAAAGCAAACCAAGGAAAAATAATACTGGAAATTAACTGTATGGAACCACACTGTTCGGAGGGATTTGACGGGGAGAGAGGCAAAGGGAGAAAGACAAATTTGCTTTAATTTATCTCCATTATTACAATTTAATTTTGCTTCTGCACTAGGTTATCAGCTTAATTCTGCTGAATGTGTGGATATTCGTCTGAAGCGGGTTGTTCCTGATCATTATTGTCATTACCACCCAGAAAATAAGAAACCAAAGCCCAAGCTAAAAGAATGCAACATGGATCCCTGTCCTTCTAGGTATGTATGAGAAATAAATAAGTATGTGCTGTTGTTGTTTACTAAGGAACAAGTCATCATATTTAATTAATTTGGGTTCTTTTAATCTTTAAGGCTACTCAGTCTTGGTTGGTTACTGCATGCATTGAAGGCTGGCATCAGACGCCACTGTCAGTGGGTTTGTAGTATTTCTTAAGTGTTGTGCATTACGTGATTTTGCATTATACCAATAATACAAGTTTCTGTTAGCCCTTTCTTCAAAGGCTAACTCTATCTTCTTTTTTTTACTAAGTGGCACTGGTGTGAGTTTTTTCTGATGTTTTATGAGGAAAGACTGTATACCAGTTTTCAGATTTTCTCAGTCCTGCCATTCAGAATTTCTCATTACAAACAGGCAGTGGCTTTAATTCTCAGTCAAGTTTTACATGTGGTTTATCTTGGTTTACTCATTTGTCTACCAAAACGTCTCATTCTTTTTCTGTACTGCAGCATTGAGAATAATTGAAATTTGGGGCTTCGTTCGTGTGTGTGTGTGTGTGCACGCGCGCATGTATTTTTTTGTTGTTGTTAGTAGTATTACTTTTACATTAAGAATAGAAAAAATTATTAATCGTGGTACAAATAGAGTGGGATATTATTGCCAAATTATAAAGGCTGCGGTATACATAAGTTGTATTGAATTGCACTATAGTATTTCAAACTAACTTTTGGATTGTCTGATGATGTTTCCTGGCTGTGCTAAAAGAATCTTAAAATAACATCCCAGTATCAAGTCCCAGAACCTCACAGTAATATGCCAGCTGGACGAACTAGAGTTATATGGACGAAGAAAAGGAAACACACTCAATGGATTTCATTTCCTATAGCTAAACTGTCCATTTCCTTTCATTCCTGCTGAACATAATCTTTGATAGTGACCTCTAACAGTTATAGATGTGCAGGATTTCGAGACTTTTTCCTGGATAGCTGATCACTCTATGGAGTGGTAGGACTTCAGTAAAGCTTAATGGCAATGGGTGCCAAATACTGAAAAGTTGGATTGGGAAAATAAGAGAAAGAAAGGATGTAATTCTTTTTCCTTTCAAATTTATTGTATAAAGGCAGAAAAAGAGAACTATTACTAGATAGAATGCCATATTTCTTAGTATTGGAAGTAAGGCTTTGTGCTGACAATTCAAGCAAACTGCTGTAGAAGGATCCTAAGCACTATTCAGACCTATCTAGAATTAAATCTGAGCTGCCTTTGTTTCACTGCCACACGTGTTCCTCAGAGGTCTTCATTACAGATATAAGTATGTATTTCTTGTTAGTAAATTAACGCAGATAGGATCACTGAAAATATAGTTCTCTGCTGAAGCATTCCTTCTTTCGTTCTTTCTGTTTGTCTGTTTGTTTTGTTTTATTTGGTGGAATTAAGTGGAGAAACTGTATGGTGAATAGATCTCTCTCTCTCCAGAAAATTTAAGATTGTATGAGTCATTGTTGGCTACGGAGGTAAGTAACATGCTGTGAATGTAAGATTCCCTCGTTTCACACTGGAAATTAATTACTTGAAGTATGATCGTGTGTAAGTATGTATGTAGTTGGTGTTTAGCCTTGGATATAAGAAATAATGCTGCAGTATTTATTTTGTTGACAGTGATGGATTTAAAGAAATCATGCCATATGATCACTTCCAGCCACTTCCTCGGTACGTACAATCAGAACGGCATATGTTTCAGTGTTATCCCAATTTTAACTGTAAGTTCACTATTTGAGTACTCAGATCATTGAATGTTGTCTTATGATGTTTTTTGCTGTAAGTAGCAAGTTCATAACAAAATCCTGTATTTCAATTTTGAATCTTGTACTTTGGGTAATTAGCTTCTCTCTTCTTGAAAATATCAACTTGAAAGACTTCAAAGAGTTGTTCCCCTAATCCTTCTCTTGCTGTACTGCCAAGAAGGGCATCTCCTTTAAAATTTGTGTATGGATTCTTTTATTGAAAGATTTTTAGTCTGAAGATGAATGTGGTGAATGTATCCACAAATACAACTGGTCTCCCTGTGTTACAGGACTCTTTGGTTCCTCTTCACTTGAAAGACCTTATTTACTGTTTAGACTTGCACTCTATTTAATGACATCAAGGTTGACATGACAGTTTAAAGATACTCTGTTGTCTAAATGTCTACTGACTAAAATTAGGACAAGAGCACAGATAAATGACTTTTGTTTGTTTTTTTCTTCTTTTTTTTATCTCCCATCAATCATAGAATTGTAAGGCTTCTCTGAAATGTGTAAATGTTTTATAAAGACATTTGTACTAAAAAGCATTGAGCCAGACTTACTGTTAATGTAAAGAATTATAGTCAGTGGACCTAGGTGTGTATTTATCCTAACTGAAGCTCTGCCTTAGAATACAGCAAAATGAATAATGTATATTTTTCTAAATGACTAAAGATGTGAAGTAATAAGAATGAAATCATAGATTTGCATGGCTCAGTGGAGCTACTGATTACAGCTGGTATAAATGGGCAAAGTTTATTTCCATAACAATTTATGCTTGCTGTGGATCAGCTCTACTGTGATGTATTCTGGCTTTCATACACTGATTGGGTTCTTTTCATTTACATCTTTATCCTGTGAAGTTCTGTAATTGTTCTGTCTCTCTCTCCTTCCATTTCTTCTGCCAATTCTCCTGTCAGTTCCTTTTTGTTCAGATCTCCTCTGAAAGTCAGCACAATTTATTTTCATGAGTATTTCATCTTCCGAACCACTCAGCTGGAGACAAGCTGGAAGAGAAATTTAATCCCCTTTCTGTGCTGTACTGTGCTCAGCATATTTGCATGACACTCTGGTGAGATGGATTATGTCTGTGATAAAGCTGTGGGCAGGTTCTGAGAACTATTGACAAAGACCCACCTCATTTCAACACCTCCGTGTGTACCATCAGAAGATGTCATGGTGTTTCTGTGCAATGCTCAGGAGTGAGAACTGTAACATGGAAGCAGATGGCCAAGCCGGGCTCAGAGTTGATGCCATCAAGATGGAAAGAGAAGAAATTGGACAGACTGTGTTCCTTCCACTGGGAAGACACATGAGTAAACATATCAGAGGTTTAAAGGCACCACTTCTCACTGAAATTTCTGTAATACTTGAATCAATGAGGTGAATCTGGCCCAATGTGGATGTAGGTCTTGCTTCAATATAGTGAGGTGTTCCTTCTCTCTGTTGTTGCCTGTAAAGCAATTGCCTTGTATCAGTTCTACAGGGCTTTTTCTGCCTATTCTTTCTGCTTTCTTTTTTCTTACCTGTTCACACACTAACTCAAAACTGTTCTTCAGAGCGGGCAGAAAACAAGTGTTGTAGATATGCTTGAGTGAAGTTGTACAGACTACCTCACCTCAACCAGCAATCGTACATCACACCTCCTACATAACTCAAGGGCCATCTGCAGTCCTGTGGCATTTACCACTACTTGCCCATTCACACAAGGAAGTTGTGGGAAAGTCATGGTGCACACCACAAGATCTTGAAAGAGTTCTCCTGTGGCTAGAGTTGTAAATGCCCCACTGAAATATTTTTACAGATGGAGAATTCTTTTGAAATAAATAGAAAATTTTCCCAGGATGAAAATTTTCTTTTAAAGCTTTTGGAATGCCTCCATTTATTTCAGACTTGTTGGACTGTTGAGAATCCCTTGACAGCTGTGGGTTCTGGAAAGTATCTCCTTGACTGCCTGTCCTAGACCCCCTTTTCCCCGGTAGCCATGGACCTCACTCCATCTTGAAAATGCTTTTGGGAGTATGGGATCTGGAGTGTGTTTGAGACTGATGAGATAAAGAAAAACAACTATAAAACTTTATGCTATAAACACTTCTGAGGCTAGTATTACACATAGCACAGTGAGCCTTATATATATAAATCCATGAGCTGCTAATTCATCGAACGGTTAATTGCTCTTTAGTTCCTGGCTTTTTCTTTTCCCTTTTTTTTTCTTGTCCTTTTTTTTTTTTAAAAAAAAAAAAGAAAGAAAGAAAATGATTTAACACTGAACATTCATTTAAAGAAAAGTTTATTTTACACTACTGATACGCTATCTGTGCATACAGCTTTATTCTGAATGCTTTTGAGTGTGTACTCTGGTTAATGTTATGTGGTTTGCTCTCTGTTTTATGCTCATTCTTCTGTTGACCTTAGACATGATTAATATGCTTTCATAGGAATGCTTAAAACAGAAAGTATCCTTGATTTACCTACTGTATCACAGAAAATGTGTAATGATTATTTAAATTTAACTTGGATTATAGTATAGTACTTTGTTCCATCTGCTCCAATATTATGACTTCCTCTTTGATGGCTGTGTTACTCCTGATTAACTGATTTTGGTGGGGTATTGTAGTTACTTTGTCCGTTATTCATAATGGATGTGCTTTTTATACATAATCCTCTGTGAACGTCTGCAGTAATCAGATGAATAATTTCTTAGCAGGACATTGATTAACTATAAGATTTGGTCCAAAACTCAACCATTTTCCAGAGTTTGGCTTTAATTTGAGTGGGTGGTGGGAGGAAAGCAGGAGGCAAATAGTGAGAAAAACACATAGGGCTGAGTGTATGCTATAGATACATGCTATGACAGAGGCTTGTAATCTGTTAGTGTGGCAAGAATGGGGCACTGAGATTTGTTTTTGTTGCAAAATAATTGCTTAAATATACATTTATGCTAAGACTGAAAAATAAATGAAACAAAGCTTGTAACCTAAACACCTCCATGTAATTCTCACTTTAGATGGTATAGCAGTTTCCATCTTTACTGTAGTTAGGTCTAAGACCATGGGTAAATTTTGAAGACATTCTTTCCCACCAGTTTGTATATCATCCCTCTTCTGGAAGCTGCTAAACTATAGCTCTGCTAGTTGGCAGGGCTTTGTGAGTTTTCCTTAATTTCTGTATCTCCTTGCTTCAGAAGAAATCAGGTAGGTTACCTGGAGTCACTGAAATGGTTAAACGTGAAGCAAGTTGAAAAGACTGAATACAAAAACTCATTCAATGGCATTTTAGGTGGGAAACCTCTTGCAGAACTGCAGTAGTACCCAGCCAAATGGTATCTGTCACAACATAATTTGTTTAGGGTCCTTATGGATGAAGACATTTTGTGCTGAAATAGCTGATTTTTCCCAAAACAAGTATTGGAGTTCCCCCCAAAATGCTTTCATGAACAAATTTTTAAGAGTAGTCTGCACCAGTGTGGGCAGTAGTGAGCAGCTGTGGGTAACAACATTCTCAGTCACCATAGTCTGTTCTGTATTTGTACTTTACATAATCTCAGGTACATACACTTCATGTTCTCTGACAAATGTCAGAAAAAAAAAACTGTGAAAAATATTGTATTTAGGTGATGCAGAAGAAAGAATGAAAACAATTCTAGTAATCAAACTCAATATATTAGGAACTTTAACATAAATATGATAATTGGATTTTCAGTTATGTTTGTGAGGCTTACTTAAATTTGTCCTATTTGCGTTTTCATTTGCAATATAATTCCGTAATTCAACGTGTTTATATTAAATGTGTGGTAAGAATTAAGAAACACATAAAATGTAATATAATTACATTGAGGCTAGATTCAGTTTTTTGCACTTTTAATAGAGGTTAGTAGAATAAAAATTAGCCTTGTTTTTAATCTACTAGTCTTTTTTCCAGGTGGGAACATAACCCTTGGACTGCATGTTCTGTTTCCTGTGGAGGTGGCATTCAGAGGAGAAGTTTTGTGTGTGTAGAGGAGACCATACATGGAGAGATTCTGCAAGTGGAAGAATGGAAATGCATGTATGCCCCTAAACCCAAAGTCATTCAAACCTGCAATCTGTTTGATTGTCCTAAGTGGGTGGCAATGGAATGGTCTCAGGTAAGTTGAAAGTGTTTTGTCTATTATCCTTTTCTTTAGGAAAAAAAAAAAAAAAAGCAGCATCTAATCTTGTGTTATCATGTATTTGTGAGTACAGACCTACAGGATAAAAATGCAGGCAAAATTCATAGCATTTCATGGGATAAATTTGTTCTGATTAACCTGGCCTGATGATAATAATAATAAAAAAAAGTTAATGTGTCTGTGGTGTCTGGGTAGATAAAAATACATATTGAATTATTTATGCTTCTTTAATTCCTGCTTTACAAAGAAGAGAAATTAGAGGAAGAGGTCAGACTCATTTCAAATCAGGTTGTTTCTCAGCTCTTGATAAATGTAATCTTTCACTCCGTGTAATAACTAAAGGCATGGCTGTGTAGTGGCAGATGTGCAAGGGTGATTTTCCAGCATTCTTAACTTTCATTATAGTAACAAGAACATAGATTCAACTCATCTTGGCTGTAGTAATCTGATAGTCAGATAGCTCAACACTTTTATAATTACTTAGTTCATCCAGACGACATCACTGAAACAGTTCTCACAGCACGTCTGACCCAGCTTAAACTGAAAATGACCACTCTGAGAGAGCATATTCTCAGTACACAGACACCTCTGTTTTACATCGTTGCCAATCAGATAAGCTTTAGAGAACCCCAGTAAGCCATTTTCTTTCCATAAATTAGCATTCAAGCATCAGCCTTCTCTTTATTCACCCCAAAATGCAAGGTCATAGTCACATCTCTAATACCTGATTAATTCTGGAAAGACTTAAGTAAACATGTAATCAGTATTTCAAACTTGCTTTTTATCAGTATTTATAAAGAAAATAAAAGAGTGAGATGGTTGCTTTATCTCCTGCAGTGCACAGTGACATGTGGCCGAGGTTTACGTTACCGTGTAGTGCTGTGCATTGACCACCGTGGGCAGCATGTTGGTGGCTGTAATCCGCAACTTAAACTACACATAAAAGAAGAGTGCATTGTGCCAATACCATGTTACAAGCCAAGAGGTAAATGGAACTTCTGAGTCTGTTATTGTTTTACATTTTTGTTAAGAGAATTAAAAGCCCCTAGTAACCTCTCAGAAATGCCAGAAGCTGGAATTTACTGGGACTTATTTTAGTCTTGGCAGAAACAGATATTTTAATTATTGGTGCTAGAAGTGTCCTGCTGATATTTGCTGATAATGTGGCCAGGCAGTCATAAGGTGAACATGCTAACTGTACCTATACATCTTGGTCAGATAGGGAAAACTAGAGTTAATGAGTTCAAGATGGTAAGGAATAGTTGTTCAGTAACACTTGAAATGGGAATGATGCATGTATCAGCTGGGATGTTGCTCTTTTGCATCTCATTAAAGTTATCAGTCTTATATGTGGACCTCTTCAATTCATTAAGATTGAAACGTTTTTTGTGTACTTATCATGTTTGTCACAATTATGTGAATTGACAAATATTCTCTGGAAGAGTTGAAATGATGTAGAAAAATAGATGTGAAGGTGAAAGGAAAAACAAAGGGAGATTGGGAGGAAGTAATATAATTTGTCCTTTACTCATTTCTATCCCTCTGTGCCCAGAAAATTTTGGTTGGTGCTACTTTTGTTCTTTTCAGCTTTTATTTCAGCTTTAAGACTATGTTTCAGACACTCACTGTAAAGATTTACTCAGAAAGAGTGCAAATTATCTGCAGACAGCTTAATGTTTCTCTTTGGGATGTTGTCAGACTCTAGGCTATTCTTCAAGCAGGAAGAATTCAGGGTTAAACCATGAGGTGGAAACCAGAACTGATAATTAAAGGGCTTTCTGGGATTTTAGTTTGGAGGAGGTCCTCAAGTGCCTAATGTTGCCTCAAGAAAAAAACATCACAAAAGTAAAGGATACAAAAACAGTTTAAAAAAAAAAAAAAAAAAAAAAGCTAGAATTCATTGTTTTGTTTTTTCCTAATTATTATATGGAATTCTGTATTTGGTAAAGCTAGTTGATTTGAATAGCAAAAATAATTTATCTAATGGAAATATTTTAATGAGGGCAGTCCGTGTGGAGAGCAACATATTTTTGCTTTACTCGGACTTGTAAACTTTCTGATTGGTTCAGCTATAAACTTACATTATGGTGATAATACATCACACAGATAAGCCACAGTCTAATAGAAAATGCTTTGCTTTGGGAAGATGTAGAGAAGAAATCAAAGACTAAATAGGAATTAAAATCAGATTACTGGTAAACTCTCAGTAAAAAGTGGTGTCAGGATGGAAATATCCTAATAAACAATGTTTTATTATCCACTCTATCTTTATTCTAGAAATTGAATAAGTAGATCAATAGGCAGTGTAAAGTATGAAGTGCTAAGGTATATAATGCTAGCGTCTACTTATCATCTCACTTTTGGGAGGAATTCTCTAGTGTTTATTTTTTCTCTACTAGAAAAAAGTCCTGTGGAAGCAAAATCCCCATGGTTTAAACAGGCACATGAAGTGGAGGAGACCAGAGCAGTCTCAGAAGAGCCAACGTAAGTACATTGTCTTATAGAGTGAAGAAATATTTCCAGCATGTTTTGCAGATGATCTGGAATGACTGTTGGCTCTGCAGTTTGCTTTGACATTTGGCCCTCCTTGGAGATGTGTTGTGTTATGAGCTGTTCCTAATTTTCTTCTCAACAGCTTTGCTTCTGGAGCTCCTGTTTTGGATGACATAGAGCTTAGCTACTCTATTAATAGTGTCCATATATCGTTCAAGCGACGTAAAGTGTTATTAATTTAAACAAATTAAGATTAATTAATGCACACAGAAGCACTCCATTTGATACATAGTAATTATGTTCAGTTTTATCCCAGTGTGCTGCCACCTGTAAATGTTAATGGTTTAATCAGAAAATAAGAAGTACTTTGTAGGGCTGCCAGAATTTTCTTGGTGGAGAGAGACCAGTGCATAAAGAAAGTGAGAAAAAGCCGATGGTCTCTGAGCTTAGCTAAATCTGTGGAGATGAGTTGTATGTGAAAGACCACCTGGATTTTTTTTTTATTTTTGAGTCTCCTTCAAAGTTGATGGGGATAAGCCTGACAACACTTATGGCCTGAATGTGGAAGCCTATACTAAATCCAATTAGGATTGTTCCTGTCCTGTGTGTTAGGGCATGTGCGCAATGCCTTGTGTCCCTTGTGTACAGGCCTGCTTATATTTGACTCGTATTCAATAATTAACATACACCTTTCCATATTTTGTGAGTTTTTGAAAAGCACTCAGTTGTATTTAGCCAAATTCAGCAATCATTTGTAGCAGTTGTAGTTTAAAATGATTTGGGTGAGCTTACTGAAAAGATTCTGGATTTCCATTGCTCTATCTGGAAGTCGAGTATGCACCAGAACCTCCTGTTTTTCTTCCTCCATCTAAGGGTTTCTGATTTCTGGCACACAGCAATGAGTAGGAGTGATCACGAGTAATAAAATCTTTACACCTGCAGCAACACGAGGAGAAACTTCTTGCCAAACAGGTGTTTGCGTA
>JAPSGF010000010.1:12301300-12448416 GCA_035772895.1 Perdix hodgsoniae
AAAAAGTCACGTGGCTACGTTAGAAAAATGCCAGAGTAGAATAAAAACTATTTGAATGTGTTTTCTTTTAATCTTAAAATTCTCTGTAAAATCCCAGGCACTGATATTCAACGGGAAAACCTCCATTATGACATAGCTTTGTTAAAAATAAGTCAAGGAAAAAATGCTTCAATTTTTCTGAGTTTCTTTCTAAATCTGGTTGCTGTGGCTCAAAATTGTCTCTCAGATCTACGGAATTTCAAAATCACACACCATCGGTTATTTCTGGAGCATCTTAATGCGTACGGTTTTGTAAGCCTGTGCACAAACTCCTTGATCCAATGAAGTCCTTAAGCACAAGTTTAACTCTGAGCACATCGTAGTCCTATTGACCAGAGAAGACTGCCTAATATGCTTAGAGTTCGGCACATGCTAAAGTATTTCACTTGCCTGGCTACCCTAGTTAGGTTGTGTGGCTGTCTTTGGGAAGACTGTGAGATCTGCTGTTTCAGAGCCAAGCGGATTTTATCTGCTGGAGTAAAAGGAAGCCTTTCTTTTCAGCTTTTTCCACAGTTGTTCACTTAAAGTTTGTTATTAAAAGCATCTGGACGTGATTCCTGCCAGCTCTGCCGTTTAGCTCAGCAGGCCTTTAGGTTGCACTGGCATGCATAGTTGTCCAAGGCAACTTGGTTGTGGATGCCCCATCCCTGGAGGCGTTCAAGGCCAGGCTGGATGTGGCTCTGGGCAGCCTGGCCTAGTGGTTTGCCACCCCGTCCATGGCAGGGTACTTGAACCTAGATGATCTTTGTGGTCCATTTCAACCCAGGCCATTCTATGATTCTGTTATGATTCTGCAGTTCAGTGACATTTGCTGCTTTTAGCACTGAAAGACAAAACCATTCATCGATTTGCCAATACTCTTCCAATAAGGAACAATCTGATCTGGGGTGGGAGAGAAGTGAAAGACTTAAAAAAATGTATTCCATTATGCAATCGTTTGAAACACGAAATAGCGTTATGAATTATGTTATATCTGCACGTATGCCTTTTAGCTGTGTTTTTCTTGTGCATATGCAAACACGTTCTAGAGATAAAATGCAACCGTTTCATTTGTGCCGTGCTCATTTGCAGGTTTATTCCTGAACCGTGGTCTCCATGCAGTGCCACATGTGGCAGTGGCTTACAGGTGCGGGATGTGAAGTGCCGAATTCTTCTCTCATTTACGCAGACTGAGTTGGAACTGCCTGAGGAGGAGTGTGAAGATGTGAAGCCCCCAACAGAACAAGTATGTCATTCAGCACCCTGTGACAGTGATCCAGTCCCCTACACACCGGAATTTTCACGTGCTGAAGATGGCAGTGTGATTTATGACTGGGAGTACATTGGTTTTACTCCTTGTTCAGCCACGTGTCTTGGAGGTACTCTTATTATCCTTTTTTCTCCCTTTCTTTTTAATCCTGACTTATAAGAACTTGGTATTTGAACTTGCCATTATTTTCTATTTGCATTCACCTGAATTAGTAATGCTGATATGTAGGAAAACATGCAGGTTCAGTTCCCCTCCCCCCCTCCCCTCCTCGGTTATTAATAGAATGTTCTTAATGTGTTCACGCTTTATTTGATTAAGTGAGGCACAATACGTTTTTCTATAGCATATTGCTTCAGTCTTATTGCTGTGAGGATCTCGGCAGCCAGGCGGTTTCTTGTACCAGGATGTTTAATGTATCAGTGATGGGCACAAAAAAATTGAACTTTCTTTTCCTGTGTACTGAAAGCTTATCATTTTGGTGGTAAAATTTCCATGTTAATTGTTTATCTTCCAAAACGCTGCAATTTTCCTCAGTACAGTAGGGATACAAAATTATAGCTTCTGTTTACTGTCACATAGATAAAAATATAATATTATGTATTGCTTTCCATTTGACTGGTCTGGAGATTGAAGAGGAGTTTGTTTAGGTTTTGGTACACCATAAAACTCTTTAGGAACTTCATGCCATACATCTGTCTGCAAGTAGTTAAGCACATTCCTTTTTGCATGTAATCGAATCTCCCTGTCGTCCAAAGTACATGTAACTAGACCAGGCTGCTGGTGTTGCTACTACATGCTGTACTTCAGAACTGAACAGAGAAGTGAGTTATGAAGTGTTAAGTGGAGGCAGTGGAATTATGAGCACACCTATACATGACAGGAACGATGACATCAGTGGGAAGTGAAGACAGTTGTACCCATAGCAGAAATAAAAAATGTAGGAAAGGGGAGAGCAACTACAATTGGAAGCAGAGAGCCTAGTTTAGAGCTCATAGAAAGCAGCCTGCCTTTGTATTATTACCAGTTCAAAACTTGAAGATGGAGGTTGGGAGGGATGCCCCTGAATGCTATCAGCAGAATGGTAAGTGACTGACAAGTGCCTTCTTTATCATTTAACACTGATGATATTGATTCATTCAGGGACAGCAGCATGTGCAGTCACAAAACATAATGTATCAGTTTCTTCCATTGCCTTCAATAGACGTGATGAACAGCAAGGATATAATCCAAGTATGTATGTATAAAACATGGTGTGATAGCAACAGCTGCTGTCTTTATTTCCGTATTTTGAGGGAATTGTTTTCAGAGATAAGGAATCACTCTCTAAAGCAGAAACAGGGCTTTTCTTGTTATGAAATTCACAGTTTTTTTAAGCTGTTGACAGATATTTGTAATGTAAAATTATTTCATTGCCATTTTAAATTTATTTTACTGCTTTTTAGCCAGTGTCTTTCTCATAGATGTTACAAAAAAACCACATTTTTTAATTTTTATTTTTGAAATCAGTAGAAGTTCAGCTAAAATCACTTCTGATCTTTGCCTGTCATTGCATGTGCACATCTGCATTGTTAGTGTCTTCACATGTGAGTTTGTCCGTGCAAAAGCATTCACATAACAAATTGCATTTGGAGTGCAGACTAAAGGCAATTTAAGGAGAATTTCCTGAAGACAGTAGATTCATTTGCCAGCACAAAGGAGCTTCAGAATGACTGGTTAACAGAATCACATCTGGCTTTATTTTGCTCCCAATGGAGCTGAGTGTGGATTTGTCTGTCGAGTTCTGGTCCTCTTGTGAATTCGTGAGATTGCCTGACTGAGAATTTTCCTGTAGTTGCTTATAATATTGTTTGTTTGATGTGAAGTAAGAATAAGTCATTATAGAAGTTTGAAAGTAAATGTTTTTTTGTGTTCTCAAGACTACTGTGGTATCACTGGTACTGTACCTAGACATTTCTTTTAAGTCCTGCTCCCAGGAAATGAGGAAAGTTGTCTGAATGCTTTATCAGTGAACAGCTTGAGAAGTCCTGTGCTGTTATGCTAGTTAGGTAATAGTAATTTTTTCCTTCTGTCGGTTCTGGTTCTCTCGCAGCTTTGGCAAACACTTTTAAACAGACCAAAAATTACCTGCCGATAAGTAGTTTTAAGGAAACCAGAAATCTCTTCTGTTTCCAACTTACTGCAGTGTACTAACTAACGATCTCACTGTGTCTACTCTTTTTCCATTGCGTATTTCAAAGGATCACATCCCTTTCTGCTAAGTTTTATGTTCAAATCTCACTTCAATTAGATGAACTCTTTATTAACCGGGAAGAAATGTTATCTAAGTTTGGAATATCCCAGTATAGCGTAAATTATATTAGGTACTTTCTCTCTAATATTTATGTGTCTAGCAGTAGCTATTAAAATAAATTCCTGTGGATTTCTGTGTCCTTGGAACTTCCCTCCTTTCCTTACTGCTTACACCTCTCTGAATGAGGGAAAAGTCTGCAGGGTCTAAAAAAAAGCTGCAAGGCTTACAGCCACTGTTCAAGCAAGGACTGAATCTCTGTTTCAATGCTTGTCACTTGCACCTTTTTTTTTTCTTCTTTTTTAGATCTTGATACAGACTAGACTTTTAATTTAAGTTCTCCTCTGGCCCCTCTCCAAAGCAAATGTAAAATTGCAGGTGGTAACATTGTTTTTGAGGCATTAGAATTATAGAGAGAGATCTGCAGCTCATTCTCAAACATGATCTTTACTTTCCAGTTTCCTATTCACCGGCTTCTAAAGCACAGACAGCACTGGACATTGGTTGTTTAGTGTACGTTTCTGCATCAAGTCGATGTGGTTTGTCATGTAGAATATCGAACACCATAAATCTTACTACCTTTGAGGGCTGCTACATTTTGTTATGACTGCTATCGTAATTATTTCTTCTTTCATCAATCTTTCCATAAACACTAATGAAAATTGTCCATGTTAATTTGTCGTGAGGCAGATATCACCTTTAACATCTGTAGGAAACTCTGTAGTCATCCTGAAAGCTAAAGGTCTTTGATACCTGAAGAAATCCCAAGGTGAAAATAAGCAAACAGTGTGCTCTGGCAACAAAGACAACGAGGAGTGATCTCTGTAGTAGAAATTGCTTGGAGTTCTGAGGATTTGCCCTCTTTTTTTTCAGTATGAACTCCTTTGGTCCTGATACCAGAGTCCTTAACATAAGCACAAGTTTAACTAGTGAGATGCAATAGTTGTTATCAGAATAAATAGTATGCTTGGTGGGAATAAGAATTGTTCATGTAAACTGCAACATTTTTTTAGTGCTGTCAATCATTTAATTTCTCTACAATATTTCAAAGAGATGCTCTCCATTTAAAAAATAATCACATACTTCCTGGATATCTGCTCTGGAAATGCCTTTACTATAGACATAAGAGGCATAAAAATACCTCTTTACAAGAGATAAATTCTGGTAATTTAATGTAATTATTATTATTATTATTATTTCAAATGCCTCAAAAATTACAATTCAAGACCCCCAAGGTCATTATATTGGCTTAAAAATAGTGAGATTAAAAATAAATACATCAGCATTTCCTTTTTATTTTTTTCCTTGTTTCAAAGCTTGTGGCTTTGGAACATTTAGTGTACAGTCAAGCTGTGTTTTTAGGCTCTTGTCTGGACCATAATGGCTAGAAGCTTGCTATTTGATTTATAAGAAACCTGAGATTCTTAGAAAAGCAGTGGATTCAAGCCAAATGTAAGAGTTTTAGGAGAAAAACAATGATTGTTGTGAGGCTCATACTCACACATAAAGTTGAGAGCATTTTCTGTAAAGTAGTCAGCAGTTTGGTAGCTGGTTACTCCTTTGACTAGTTTCATTGACTCCAAAAGCTGTTTACTCCTCTACAGAAGGAGTATACAATAGCATTGGCATTGGTAATAGACTTGCAGAGAGGCTAAAGCACGTGTAGGATTTGAAATTTCTTCTGAGTATTTTCAGTGGATAGTTCATACTTCTAAGCAGTCGTCAAAATGAGACTATCTAATAAAAATAAATGTCCTTCCTCTTCAAAGCACAGACTTGAAGACATTCACCAACATACGCACAGCAACTTTCAACCCCCATTTTCTTTTTAATATAAAAAGAAGGCTGTGTTTTTTTCTCCTGGCATTCTAGCATTTAATGCAGTTTCATACACTGTATATTTTGCTGCACAGAAAAGCGTATAAAAGAATGTAAATGAATGTGGTTTGAATGCTGGGTTAAAATAGAAAATATTCTATTTCACTGAATAGGAGGATAATTACTACAATAGAGCATCATATTACTGTAAAAATACTTAATGCTCCCTGCTGCATACATAATATTTTAGTTAAATTATCTTCTATGTTTATATTATAAGCCAAGAAAGTCATACATATAAAACTTTGCTTGTTTGAGTAATAGATCGTTCTATTTTCCAATTTACATAGAATAAAAAATTCACGCATGACTGAAGTTCCCAACTAACATGAAATTATAGCTGAGGAAGAGAAATCAGATTAATTGTTGAGACATTTTGACAGTTAAGTTCAAGCAAATATTGCATCAATTAACTGTAGTTATTTATTGAATAAGGAACAGGAAGGGAGGTTTGTGGTCTGTTTTAACAGCTCTGCAATACCTGTTTTGTGCTTACCGCATCAAAACGAGGTGCCATTTTCCTTGAAATGAGGCCTCTGTGGGGAGTAACTACTACTGCCCTGTAGTTAAGTCAAATAGAAGATAGACAGCATATCAGCATGTTCTTCTGGTAACACAGTGAAAGCTGGGTAGGTCACGCTGCAAAGCAGAAGTGCTTTAATGAACTCCAGGTGGCAAGCTACAGTCACCTGGAATGGCACAGCTTTTGTTCATTTGGCTGACCAATTTCGTTTTTATAACATGGTGATATGAAGTTCCTATGGGATTACTGCTGACTTAGATGGTCTGAAAGGAATTTCATTTCATTCCTCTGCTTTGTGTGAGATATTAAGAAGATATTACTTATCACAGCCTGGAACAGAGCAACATCAGCTCTGAGTATGTCTTCCCACAGGAATGCAGTGAGATCAGCAAAGTGGAAGGTGTGTAGCATAGAGTAGTCTTTGACCTCAAATAGGAATTATGAGGATGCTCAATGTCTGCTTCATTCCTTGTCTGATAATGTAATTCATAGGCTTGTTCTGTCAGGTTCTGAAGATTATAAGGTGGGCATTTTGTGTCTAAGTAAGGAGACAGGAATACTGCTCTTGTTAAACAAATGTATGCTGATTAGTTGGACAGAAAACATTTTATTCCCTTCATTGTCAGTACATAACAAAATAGAGCTCTAGGAAAAAAAAAAAAAAAGTTTGTTTATTGGTTTATCTTGCTTGGACATTTTCACATCTACGATATTGTCTTATGATATTTGTTAAAAGCTTATTCTCAGCCCTGAGAAATATGATTTATTCAATGTGTGTGTTCTATGTTAATGTAATGATTGATATATTTGATATATCAATATCAAATTTGATATAGTAGATGGCAATAAGTTGTCAATCACATTTAAGGTCATGTCTTATGTTCTATAAAAATGCATGACTTTGTAGATACAGTCAAAACATTTATATAACAGGATCTTTTTGAACTGAAAATGAGTCCCAGAAGGGATCTAGAAGTCTACCAGAGAAAAAAGAAAGAAACTGGAATATGTCACTGTGAAAAATCACTGCTGGTCTGTACCTGCTAAAGTGTCTGAAATAGTTCAACTGATTCAAATACCCCAAAGAAGTACTGTGACCTGGACTGGTTTATATGCTCCACTACTTAAGAATATTTTATAGGCAGAAGAATGGCTGGTCTATGAAAAGAATGACAGTGTTCATGAATGTGTTGTAAAAGACAGAAAAATACGGACCCTTGGCATGGACACAAAACTTTATGTCAAATAAACCAATGAGTTCACTGAAACCAGAACAAATAATGATCGACAGTGTTAGTAAACTATTCCTGATGTACAACTGACAGAGATACAGGAGTACTGTAGAAGCCTAGTAGCTTCTGTGTAGCTACTGTAATGTTTTGAGGTAACGTCATAGGTAACAGGAAGCTGTTACTGAACGTTTCTGGTTAAAATGCCAGCTTCTCTGAAATCTTAGAAGATAGTCATGAGAAGAGACATAAAACTTGCTGCTGAAAGCAACTTTGTGTCCTTCAAAATCACTGGGAATAAGTGAGAGGTAGGAAGGAAATGGATTTAAATTCTTAGAATGGTGCAATTTTAACCTGGAAAACATAAAATGCAAATTTTCAGTGCTTTTCTGTCCTATTGGTTTATGATCACTATTATTACTTACCTAGAAAATGCAAGTAGTAAGAGCTGCAGATCAGAAGGTGCCAAGAATGGACAAGAAAGGAAAGCTCTGGGCTGGGTCAGATTAGCTGCCTTCAGCAAAACCATCACAGCTCTTAGGGCTCTTGTCAGAGCAGTTACGTTCTGTCAGACTCTCCTAACTTGTGTAAATGTTTTGCATATTTTTAATTCCGTTACTTTTGCAGATCTCTAGCTCATGAAAGTCAACGTAAGTGAGGAGTAACTTGTATCCTGACTTTGGCAATTACCCATTTGTTCACTTGAGACCATTATAAAACTAAGCGGATGCAACATCTGATGGTGCAGAGAGTGTAAACTGTTTTCTGTTTGTTTCCAGAGATTTAGAATGCTAAATCAAGCCTTTTCAATACTATAGGAGCAAATTTCAACATATAATTGACAAATAAATTTCAAAGTTTAAGTTATATAAGCTACCTCAGTGTTCTTTTTGACTCAAGAAGTCATTTTTAAGCCTGTCATCAAAATCAGTATTTGGAGCTTTTTCATTGAGTGTTATTTGAGAATAAGCATTAAAAAAATATATCTCTTCTGTGTTCAGTGTTTCATGAGTGTTTTCCTTCCAGGAACACAAGAAGCCATTGCGATGTGTCTGCATGTAGAGACAAAGCAAGCTGTCAATGAAACTCTGTGTGACAGTTCCAAAAGACCACCACCAATGACTCATGCTTGCAATATGAAGCTTTGTCCTCCAAGGTACACTGTGATAACGGCATCGTACTGAAGCAAATAAATGGTTAATGTGACTTGAATAAATGCTGTCTTTCTCAGAAAAGAGTCAAATTGCAGAACTGCAATCTTGCTTTGGGATGGTGTTTCATTTTTTCTGTTTTAAACGGGGTTTTTGTGTTATGTTGTTCGGTTTTTGGTTTCGTTGTTTTGTTTTGCTTCATTCTTTCGTCTTCACTTCTTTTCCACTCCACATTTTCATGTTCGCCATCTTCTGAAATATATTTCTTCTGTGTAGATGTTTGCCAGGAGTGGAAAAACAGACTTAACTGAGAAACTAAGAAGCAAAGACTATTTACTTTCTGAACGGGAAAACAAACAAACAAACAAAAAACAGTGAAATTATGACTTAAAGTGACTTTGAATTCATGCTTTTTTAGTATCCCCATACAGTTCTTACAGTTTTGTTACATTTTTATGGGAATCCCAGGGAAAGAATAGAAACAATCCAAATCCAAGTAAACCTAGCTAGTTTTGTCACTGGCAAGTGAATCTTTGGTATGTATTGCCTTGTTTATCCCACATGGGTCTCTGACATGCTGATTTTTGGTGTATCTAAACTGCGTTTGCAGGAACATAATCTTGAAAAATGTAGAGAACAAAAGTTAATAGGAGCAGGATGTAGGATAGAAAATGAATACATAATTTATGTTTTGTAAATGTAAGAAAGGTCTATTTATCTAGTTACATTTACAAACATACTTATCAGTAGATTGCCAACAGGCTGTTTGTTTTTATGAGAAGCATTCATTTTTCATGAAAATTATGGAGTCCAATAAATTTACTTGGATATAAGTCTTTATTACTTTATTGTGAATAACTTCTGCATTTCTTTATTCCCTGAAAGTTTATAAATCTAGATTATAATTTTGCCTTACAGTCAAACCAAAAGAATGTTTTGGCCATCTATCAATTAATATATCTTCTGTTATTTTTTGCTAAGTTCTTTTTGGGTATGATTTTTCCTTTCCTTTTCACTGAAAGATGGCTGTGTTCTTGGAACAGGTGGCAAATTGGTCTGTGGAGACGGTGCTCAGCAACCTGTGGAGTTGGGATACAAACGAGAGATGTATACTGCCAGCAGCCAGGAGGATCTACTGTTGCTGCTGAGGATTGCAAAGACAAAAAGCCTCATTCTTTGCAAGCTTGTAACCAGATTGATTGTCCCCCTGTTTGGCATGTTGAGGAATGGCAACAGGTATGACTGGGTTAGAGAAGGAGTCTAAGTGTTAGCAGTGTTCCTCTGTCTAGGTACTTGATATTCTTTATCACAGACAATGTGTTTGGTAGCTCGCAAACTTTGATATTGAAGAGGTTCAAATAATTTCAATGAAACAAGTTAATCCAGATTAAAAAAAAAAAAGTTTTCTCACCACTGTGCCATTGAGTACTGAGAGGATGAGGTCAAAAATTCTTTTTAGGAATTCGGAAGGCTGGATATCAGTTAGTGCAGACATTGCTTCTCTTTTGACACAGCAAATGCAATTATCTCTTTTTGGAGACATATTAACTGATGTAGGGCACAGTCAAATTGATGCATAAATTTTCTTCAGGATATCTACTCCATAGTGGTTTTTAATGTAATAGGTTCTCCTCAATTCTAATGTATTAGATAAACATTTTATCTGAAGAATTTTCTACAGGCTGCTTGCTTTCTAGTTGAAACCAGATGTCATTCTTCAAGACAGCAAAATTATGGGGAGTCTTACAGTGTCTATGTAATCTTATGTGTGTAATGTGTAAGCACAGGTGTATGTACAGGTGTGCATGTTATGCTTTTTTCTTCTCAGTGTTCCCGTACATGTGGAGGAGGGATTCAGACCCGCAAAGTATACTGTAAGCAGCTGTTGACAGATGGAAGTTTCCTGAAACACTCTGATGACACCTGCCAGGAACCCAAATTGCCAACTACTAAATCATGCGCGAAAGTGGACTGTCCTCCTCAGCTGGTTGTAGGAGAATGGTCCAAGGTGAGCAGCTCCCAGCAAGTCTGAACCAAAACCTTCACTTGCAACGTGATCTCTAACGGTATCTGCTTGGGTAAATAGTAGGTGATTCGTGCAGGAAGTTCACAGGGTAGCAGAAGGTTTCACAGGATGTAAATCTGGACTAAACTAACTATGCATAGAGTTCCCTATAAACTAGGCTGTTCACATCCCCCCTGCAGAGCTGTGTTTGAGCTGCTGAGAGAAATGGCTTCTGAAAGTCAAATCTTTGTTTTATTCTGTCATGTTCTGTCTTTCCCATTTAATGTAACTCCCTGTTCAAACAGATTTAAAAAAAGGCTCTTTAGAAGATGGAACTAAAAGTTTGTGCAGTACAAACTAGAAGAATGGATGGAGAGACTTGACGCAGACTCTTTTGAACATGCCGTTTTTTCTCTTAGATATTGGATTTCATTGCTATATTCTCTCTGCAGTTGAACAAAAAGAAATATGGTTATGCTATTTTAATTGTTCCTGAGTTGCTTGATGGAACAAGTTAGCTATCTAATATTCTTATTGCTTGGAAAAGTGCTGATAACACAAGGAATCAAATGGAGTAGAGAGCTTTGTCTCTCTCAGTTTCAAATTAGTTTATGTGCCATGGGACACCAAGCTTAGCTTGCATCCTTCTTTTCACAGTGCTCAGTAAGCTGTGGTGTTGGAATCCAGAGAAGGAAAATTGCCTGCCAAAACCGAACAGCAAAGGGCCAGTATGTTGCAGTAAATGAATCAATGTGTAGTGGTTTGTCTCCTTCACTGCTTGTAAGGTCTTGTCAAATGAATGCCTGCAACAGTAAGTATGTTACTTTATGTAGTTTCCTGCTGATTTTGAATGATCTGTTTGTACAGTGAAATCTTTATACAGGTTAATTCACTCGTCTGCCTGTACATTAACAACATCACTAATCTGATGTAAACTGAGTATCATAATTAGTAAGCCAGTGATAACAGGATTGTTTTTAATTTATTTTCTACAAGACAGAAATGTAGGTCATGATCTAAAGGAGTGTTTTTTGAACACACTGTCTTGGTATATGCCTCTCACTCTTATACTCACCTACACTTGCTCTGATTATTTTTCCTTTATTCTTTATCTTGGTTGCAAAACAAAAACAAAACAAACAAACAAATAAAAAAAAAAAGCCAAGCCAAACCAAAAATTAAAATGGAGTTTGAATGGAGTATAAATTATGAAGGACATTAGAAAAGGTACGAATGCAGTTCTGGCTTGTTTTTTTTCATTGTGTATTTGTATTAAACTGGACGTTTAGCTTTGCACCGTGGAATTCAATACCTGAAACATATAGCCTGTTATAACTATATGTATAATGTCCATCTTTCTTTGTAGAAATGAAAACGCCAGACTATGAGCTTTGCAGGAAGTGGTGACATTACAAACAGTCCTTTAAAAATCCAGTATTTTATTTCTCCATATATATATATATTTTTTAAGAAAAAGCTGCCTGCAGGAATTATTTAATTTGGGCACAATATATTTATGATAGTGATGGTAGTTGCACAGATAGCTTATGTGTAACAGCTGTGGAAATACCTTGCAAATATAATACATGTTCAATTACATGCATAATTTAGAACAGGGAGTTCTAAATGCAGTTTCCTTAAGCCTTAACTTGGCTTCTCATTCCTTTATAAAGAAGAGTAGCAGTATGCAGGCTTCAGGAGCAGAGAGCTGAACAGAAAGGAAGAAAGACAATCAGTTTTAGGTTTGAGGAAGACCAAGATCATAGATTAAAAATAAAAAAAATTAAAAAAAAAAAGTGTTTTGCCTCCATTTATGCAACTACCAAGAAATAGCTAATTTATAAATGTTGAGACTTTGCTTTAAAAGTTACTCACAAAATAAAATAATAAAAAGGAATAATTACTGATTCATACATAATATGAAACTTCTTTTCCTGGCCTGCATTTCAGATTAACATGCCAAACCTGAGGTTCAAAGCTCCATTTAAATAAAGCCCTGTGGACTTTCAGGAATGTCCTTGGCATAAGGTTTAATAAAATATTTTGAGCTGCATATCTATCTGAATTTAATTAATTGTGGATAGTTGAATGACAGTGTAGCCGGTTTGCAAATTGCTTAGCACAGACTGATATTCAAGTTACATTGTCAGCTTCCACTGCAGTGCCAAGAAAGCAGGACACTGGGTTGCATGGGGAATTAATGGGTATGGATTGAAGTGACAAAAGAAAACCGCTGTTTTTTCTCTTCATCTCCAGAACTGTTTGGAACAAGGGAACCCCTGCGGCTCAGCTCTGCCTGGCAAGCACACAGTGTGAGGGAAGGGGAAGCTGTGGGATGTATCCATACCCCTAGTTCTGATCTGGGTTTTGCAGGAGGAGGCAGGGCAGCAGGGCTTTGGTTTCAAGACAAATGCACAAGGCGTTGCACCTGCAGCTGTAGGTTCAGGCCTCCGTGAATGGGAAGTGAAGAGAAGGCAGGAATGTAGAATGGCCCATGGACAGGTGGGCAGTTAGCAATAAAGAGTGAAGCAGAGGCACTAGTGGTGAGTGGTGTGCATACTGTTAAGGCTTCTTGGTTCTCATCTGTAGCTTGGATGAGTTCCTCCTTTTTTGCTGTCTCATGACAGTGCTGGGGCTTTTCAGGCTTGATCTTTTACAGTGGGACTAGTAATTGTGTCTGTTCTCTACTTAATATTGGCCCTATTAAATCAGAACACTGCTGAGTCTGTGGTCGCTAAGAAAAAAGGAAACAACACCTGTCTTGCTCTGAGATCACCAGGTCCTGACACCCAGCTAAAGCTGCACAGGACCATTAGAGGTCAGAGACTCAGATGGATTTGTACCAGGTGATAATGAGGTCCAATGGCTCCAGTACAATCTAATCACTAAGTAAGGTTGACCTTGTAGAAAAATCTTTCCCAAACAGTTCATTACCTCAGCAGCTGCAATACTGGATGTTACTAAGGATCTAGAAACACTTGCATCGCCTTAGATATTTATATGGCCCTATTACATATCTATGTGGCCTGCCATCTACAGCTCTGAACTTCATTTCACTCCTAAACTTGATAACAAGGCACCAGTAAAAATGTATACACTCTTCAGTGTTGAGTGCTAATGAGAGTTAGTGGTCTTTCTTTTTTAAAGAAATGAAATGGATGAGACTTGTTAACATATTTATAAGTACACAATGGATTTAATTCCATGTTGGAACACGTAGTGTAAACAGAGCACAGCCTGAAGTACTTTGTGTGTTTAAAGTTACACTTACTGTGTCTGTAAGTTGGATTTTGGAAATCGAAGATTTAGTATTGGAACATTTCCCTTAAAATAAATATTTGGGGCCCAATAACTTATTAAAAACAGGTCACTAGCCTAATAATTTTAGTAAACCAAGTGCCTAAAGCAATTTATTTGTTGCACCATGTGAAACAGTTGAGGGAACTACATATCTGGATAATGAATACTGATATAAAAGCTGTGTAATTATGAAACCACGATATCCCCACTGGTCTGAACTCATTACCCAAAGCATTGAAAATAATCATTTTGTTCTGTAAGTATAAGAATGCACTCTAGGGTGTAGTTCATACAGTGTACACACTTATTGAATGCTTGAAACATTCAGCTTTTCACCTATTTCTTCACAGCATATTTGAAGCATATGTATATTAAGAAGCATGCTGTTTTTCAAATATTATTTGTCTGCCATCAATGTGGTTGTCATTTTATTTATGTACCTACCAAGTGAAATAGTACTAATGGTTTCAAATTCAAGCATGTTGAGAAGCATTTTGATTTGTGTGTCCATTTCCTAGCTCATCAACTTGATTTGCAGGCTCTGAGTTTTTCTGTCTCATACCAGAAGACTGGGCAGCAAATACAATTGGATTGCTTTCTAGCACCAGTGCTGAGCATTTCCCAGCTCTCTCCAGCTGGCCAATTTCATTGTGCATGGAATGAGCTCAGGGTGTGTGTGCCCTCGCTCCCCTTCTCACGTGCCTTGCTTCTCACCTACCTGCTGTTTTCTTAGTAAGACTAGTTGTTTGATCATAGTGGGGCACAGTAGTTGCCAACAGTGAGTCAATGCAGTGGTATCTGTAGCATTGCAGTCATTCTGATGTTTTCTCCAACACGTCTGTCCAGCCGCTGGTGGAAAGCCAAGCCTTCCTGTGTGGTGGCATTCAGGCAGCTCCTGGGAACCTGTCCACATCCAGCTGCCTGCAGAACAACGCAGGAGGAGCTTCGTAACACCCAGTGTCTCTGTATTCTGTCTGCATGACACTTTATGTGCTGTCTGCTCGTGTTAATTCATCTGATTGCTGTATTCAGTTTCTCCAGCTTCTGACTTTTTCCCTCTTTCCTTCCCTTCCCTCCCTTCTTCTTTTGGCACAGCATCGTGAACACCTCATCTTTCAACTCAAAGAAATTACCCTCAGTCAAGGATCGCAGGGTGGCTCTGCTTGTTGCATGCACTGTCTTCATTGACGGTTCCTTTCACCTCCTGTGTTGCTTTTTGGCTTCACTTAGTGAGACAACCAGCAAGGCCAGCCAACAATTTAAATAGCAGTCCAAGGGAGCCTTGCTCTTCAGATAGATTTTGTTTTATTTAGGTCATTCTGCATTCAACAGAAATTCAACAAATGCAGGGAAAGTAATAATGTGCTCAAATTTTTTTTTTTGGTTCACTTTTTCCGTTCCCTTTCATGCCTAGCCTTCCTGAGACAGCAATAGGAAACATAACCATAAGAGGATTATGTATATAGTATAAAATAGTACATAATATATACATTTAGGTATGCGTGCACCATCTATGTCCTTTGTATAGGTAAATGTTGTCTGTATTTTCTCATAGTTGGGAGTCTGGGGAAAGAAATAACAGAATTCTTGGCTGGAGCAGGGGAATGCCATGGTTTCATCTTGTCCATATTTTTGCATTTTTGTAACTCAGATAAAAGCTCAGCATGTTACAATCTGATTTAAACAAAGTCAGGAAGAACTCTGTCAGCCATTCTGTGAAAAGCAGATTTTGTATGCATGGGTGCTAATGATTAGTTACTTTTCAAGGCTTTATTTTATTTCAGAAATTAAACCAAAGCTTCCAGAAAAATCCTCTACTCATGGACCTCGGATTATCAGTATTCACCGTGTGTATATTCAGACGAGACAAGAGAAGCGCATTAATTTTACCATAGGAAGCCGTGCCTACTTACTTCCAAAAACTTCTGTTGTAATTAAGTGCCCTGTACGAAGATTCCAGAAGTCGCTTATACGGTGGGAGAAAGATGAGCAACACTTACAAAACTCTAAAAGACTTGGCATCACTAAGTCAGGGTCACTGAAAATACATAGTCTTGAAGCCACTGATATTGGTGTGTATCGGTGTATTGCAGGCTCAGCGCATGAAACATTTGTACTCAAACTGATTGGTAATGACAACAGATTGATAGAACCACCAAGTCTTAGAAAACATGCCAGGGAGATCACAAATGCAGATCACAATGAGGCCAACAGCTTTGGGGCCAAATGGCATAAAATGAACAAAATGTGGCAAATGTGGAGTAAGAAAAACGAGCTCTATTTGGGTGAGAGGCAAATAAATGATCAACCATTTCTGAGAAATCTGGAAGCCTTTGGGAGTAATTCAGCAGGAGTATTTAGCTCTCGTGAATTCAAGAATAAACGTCTGGAGGCAGCAGCTCTCCAGGGTGCCTACAGCATGGACACTGTGCAGTTTGAAGAACTAATAAGGAACATGAGTCAACTCATTGAAACTGGAGACGTCAGTGATGACTTGGCATCCCAGGTCATTTATCAGTTAATCGCTGAGTTATCTAGGCCTCCACAATCAACCACTGAAAAATGGAAGGGAGCCCAGGATGAGAAATTGGCTTCAAAATTCACAGGCAAATCACCAAACGAATCTGATCGTTTCAGCTCAAAAATTGTGGATAAGTTAATGTCTGACCAGAAGGTTCCAGTTATTATGAGGCAAAAGGAAATTCCTGGAGTTTCCTTTAACAAAACACTAACTGTACGAATTGGAAATACAGTTTTTCTGACCAAGAATACTCAATCTGTCAATCTACTGTGTGAAACAGCTGGTATTAGTGAAGTGAAATATACTTGGACAAAAGATGGTGAGACATTAAAATCCTCTGAGAAGTAAGTGAATGTCTTTTTTTTTCCAATCACTGAATGAATTACTGTGTTACTATAAACTGTTAAGATACATCCTGCTGTTTAATATTAAAAGATAATCTGCTGTAAAAATAAGATAAGCATTAACATTGTACATTCCGTCCTTTTATTTAAGCAGTTTGATCTTTTTTCATTCAGACATCTGTCGCATTTTGTTTTACTACTATCCAAGTGCATGTCCATTTCCACAGTGCTGTGTGCAATAAATGACTTTTTTTTTTTTTTTATAATTATGTGAAGGGATTTGGATGTGCTCAGTGTGTATCTTTTAAGCAGCATCAGAAAATGAACAGATTTATAGTCACTTCAATTGAGACAATTGAGTGGACTTGTTCACATACCAAACACAGTAGACTTGAGTTAAAACTTCTGCAATTGTATAGATGAAAATCAGTCTTTCTGATGCCTCTTAAGGAGGGGAAAAATCAGTGTTATCTTCACCATCCTTCAACACACAGTAAATTTTTTAGAAATATCTTTAGCTGTACAATTGCTTGTGAAAATTAAAAAAAAAAACAACTCAACTGTTCTAGTGCTTTAGAACTTGCAAATATTTTTGTTGATGACCATGAAATACAAACTAATAATAATAAAAAAAAACAACTCTAATATCATCCTATTTGAGATCTGTCACTGAAGAACTACTGCTGTATGTATGTAATACTCATAAATTAAGACTCAGCAAATACTTTTACTGCACTGCTGACAAATTAGAAGCTCACCTGGTAATACTAACAGAAACTTCATGTGAGAGCCTCTTGAAGCTGTAGCTAGCTCTTGAGTAATGAAAAAAAGTGATTCTGAAATGATAAAAATGTTTTTGGATACTTCTCAACATAGTTAACTGATTAACTGCACAGCCAAGAAAAATACACTTCTGCAGGGCTATCAATTAAAGCAAGGACACCAAAAAAGCCATTTTTAAAACCATAAATGTTTTTGGAACCACGTAGCTCCCAGCAGTCATGTTTAGTTTGTGAGCCAGGCATAATTTCTCATTAATTTGTTGTGATACTTTCTCTTTTTTTTTGGACATTATGTTGTTTTATTTATTTGTGAGAGCCTATTTGATTCCTAATTCTACTTTCATAAATTGCCTTTATTTTAGCTGGTATTTTTTCACTTGAGGATATATTGGCAAGCAGCTTTCTTTCTGGCTTTTTTTTTTTTTTCAGAGAAATGTTCCTTACACATGAGTGCATGTATGTGTGTTTATACATACATGTGCATATGTGTACTTATATATGTGTACTTAAAACAGTAATAGTATTGCAGCAGAAAAAGGCTGTGAAGCGAGAAGCATTTTGTATCTGTAAGGTTTGTGAAAGAAGGCCGTATTCCAGATGTGCACGAGAGGACTTTAGGCTTGTTTGGTTGAGGTGCAAGTATTTTTTTAAGATGTTTTTGTCCATCTCTTCCTTTTGTAAGTGTTCTCTGTGGGAGAATGCCAAATCTGCAGGCCTTTTGGATGAGTACATGGCATAACTCATATAACATTGCTGAGAAAGGTATCAAGAGGGACAGTTACGAAACATCAAGGCTGCTGTTTTCAGTCTCTTCTCAGACTGTGAAGCCATCTCTCATATCTTACCCCCGAGATGGCAGGTAGAATATCCAAGAAATCTGGTGAAAGATTTCAGATTTAATCATGATAATATTAAAACTAACAAATAAACTGCAGTAAATTGGAAATCAGATTAGACCATACATATGCAAACTCCACTATTCTGCTGAAAACTAAGTTTGCTCTAGAGAAATGGATTTTTTGCCAGGCCTAATACTAATTCTGCTGATGTTCCTGAGAATTTTTGGTTAGCGGCAATAAAACTTGCTGTCCTCCAAAGGACTGCTATTGGAGTGTGACTCTGCAGAGGAAGGATATCTGAAATCCTTCCATGCATGTATCCTATAACACTCTTCTTTTGTCACCAAAGAGCAGGCAGAACTGTTTCTGCGTGCACTGATCTAGAACAATAAACTCCTGGAGAGGAATTTTGCTGCTCTTGCAAAGAAGACCCAGCTGTGTTTGTCCCAGGGCAGTAACATTTGTCTTCTCTTGAATACTCTGCAGAGTGATCCTGGACACCATTGGAAAAGTGCAGATTCGCAGTCCTACTGAAAAGGAACTTGGTACATATGGATGTCTGGTTGTTAATGACTTTGGTTTTGATATGGAAACATCCTTACTATTGCGTGCAGGTAGGATTGTGGCATCCTTGGAACTGGGCATGCATTCATTTTATGTATAAACATGTATCCCAAATTCAATTAGAAATATTTTGGTATCAGTCCATGAAATCCTGCCTGATTTAATAGGTCACAGTGAAATGATCTTGTTGCTCTAAAACCAGAGCAGACCTCAACAGAGTCTGCTTGTGTTTATTCGACCAGTATTTTCTGGGTGGTTCTTTGCAAGCAGGATTCTGTATCAAACACGATGAATTTAAACACAGAATCTATACTTAAGTCAAATAATGCTTTTAAACTGATTATTTCTTTCATTTAACTTCGAAGAGGTTCCTGTCATCTTGTTCTCCGTGTTAAATGTTACAAATTTGGAAGTCAGCAATCTCTCTGCAGTTGTTGGAGGTACAATCGTAGCAAAAATTGGAGCAAATATTACAGTTGAATGTCCTGTGAAAGGTAAGCAAGAACTCCTCTGAAGTTCTTTGTAATGTTAGAATAAGAAAATTTTGAAAGAAGCTACCAGCAAAGGCAGCATTGTTCAGAAGTCATTTCTTATTACGCATGTCACCCAACCAGTCCTGTGTCTTTACTGTGTCACTTTATTTTGCACATGTTATGTATTCAAACAGGCTTTCATTTGAAAGTGCTTTTCTTTCCAATGAGATGTCTGAGGCTCCACTACAGAGCTTAAAGCCCACCAAAGTGAACAACTATATTGCTGCATTAGCAGGCATAGCCAGCTGACTCTCTCATCAGAGACTTTCCATTATCCCTACTTGAGCTGCACATGTGTCTAGACCATTGTTAAAACTGAGAATGAAATCTCCAGCCATAGTTTAATAGAACTTTAAACCTGACAGTGAGGTAAACTTACCTCTCAGAGCCATCAGTCTGCAGCTGCAGTAAGAAAACAAAAAGTGTCGAGCCATGAAAGTATATTGTCTAGCACAACATCTGTCGAGTGGCATTACTGTTACTCAGGAGCTACATGCATTAAGCAGTTCACTGTTTTATTTTGTTTTCTAGTCCTCTGTATAGCAAAGGTAGATATTTTAAGTCCCATCAGTGCTACGTTTTAAGTTTAATTTATAAGATTTAACTTACAGAGGCAATATTCTGTGAAATATTCAGTAAGTGAAGATCTGCCTTTTGTGCCTTGTGCATGAGAACGCTGATAACAGTGAACATTACAGTTGAATGCAAATAGACTTTAGAGAAGTCAGCGTGCCTTTCACACTTGTTGCTGGAGGGCTGTGTATCAGAAAGTGTTGATACTGTACCAGAATACTGTTAGAAATATATATGCAAATAATTCTGCATACTGTAGTGGCGCCAGGCTAATGTATGTTGGGACATGTGACTCTGCTGTTCACTGTTGTGCCGAGGGTAATTTTTGATGAAGTCATATTTTCCAACTACAGTTTGGCAACTCTGTGTATAACTGACCTATATCTCAAATTCAGCAGAGACTTAGTGTCACACAGTTAATATTGTTAGGATGGGTAAGCAGTTAGCAATTTAAATATAAATTAATATTTTCACATGGGACTATAGATTTCCAAATGCTTTAGTTTTGTGTACATTACTGAGCCAAATTTTAGTTATGGTAAGACACTCGTGTTGACTTAAAAATGATTTATCTAATTGCTTTATTTCCTGACATTGCCAAGGAAGTATTTCTGCTTGTGAATAAAATAGAGCTGGTCTGTCTTAAAATTTCACTTAGCTTAGTGGCAGAAAAACTTATGAAATGATGTAAGAAGAGTTATTTCTGATCTCCCTTATAAAAAGTAATATACTATTGACTTTAGTAGATTGAACGTAATAACACTCTCAGCTAATGTTTGTCTAATAGGGTGGGACCCAAAAATATGTCAATTTGCAATGTAGTAAAATGGGAACTTTAATGTAAGTGCCCATTAAATATCATGTGAATTATCAGACAAGTGAGCATTTGAATCAGAAGACACACACTGATGTCCTCTGAAAAATGTATTCCTACAAACACACAATGTGTGCCTGCAAGAATTAATTCCTCATCACAGCCCACAGTACGTCTTCATAATGAATATCTAACATAAAAATGACAACGGTTGAATGTGACTGACAGCTGAGGGTGTCTAAGAGAGGACTGTAACTAAAAAGTGATTACAACAGAGAGCCCTTTGAGTTTCAGGTACACCTTTACCCCAACTCTGGGATGCCTTTTCTTCACTGCCCATTCTGAGCACTCAAAGAAGGATATGCTTTCTTGGTGGTAACAACTTATTTGTGCATCACAAGCAAAATATTTCTAAGTAGCTATGTGTGTCTTCACATATGATGTCATGTTCTGCTCCACACTTCTTGTGTCCATCAGCACGGATTCACCCATGCAGATTTCTCAGTGACATCAAGCAGGTACATTGGAACTGCTGGTCTCTTTCTAGCCCATAACATAGCTGAGCAAAAGAAAAACTGTATTATGAGTGAGGTATCCTGTGTGCATGAAGAATATTAGTGCCATGCCACTGGCAGAATTCTTAAATTACCTTTGAATTTCTTGGCTGCAATGTCTTCTAAGGCTTTTGGAGTTGTTTTTTGTTTGTTTTCTGTAGGCTAAATAGCCTGTAATCCTTTATGGTTGTTCAAACCATGATTTTCTCTGTGAATAAATCCATGTGCTGAGTTCTACGTCTAGTTGTAAAAGATCTATTTAAGTTTTTCTTAATGAAAGGTATAAAAATGATGTACGTATGCAAAACAGGTAAGTTAATTGTTCGATTAGAGGAGAACCTCATACTGTAGAGTGGGATTCCAGCTGCAAGTAGGGCTACCCAACTATGGGACAGAGGGCTGTGAAAGATAGAGAGGAGCTGAAGTTGTAGGGAAAAAATCACTTTTTTGCTTTCTGTACTGGTCGGCTAACAGCTGTACAACATACCCCTTAATTATTCAAGGCCAGAAGAGAACCAAGTATGTTCCACTTCAGGGGCTCAGGGTTCATTAGGCCAGGCTACTCAGGACAGCTCTTGTTTGATGCTTTTAATGGAAAGGGTGTGAAGTTTAATATTACATACAGTGTTAGCCAGCTGAGTGCATTTTTCTTCCTTTTCATGTTACTGATTTGGTTCCTTTTGGCCCTTTGAGAGCCTTTGTTGCATTCAGATAAACATTTAGAAATGCCAAAAATCAATGTATCCTAAAAACAAAAATAGGTGGAACAAGCAAGAAAATGTAGCTAAGTAGCTGAAGCTGGTATCAGCTTATTTTAGTATCAGCTTATTTTATCTTTTAAATGTATAATAATTTTTTTTTCCACTAATTATAATAAACTCACTTTTATAGCTCCCATACGTACATGTGCTAGAAGATACTCATAACATTCTGGATAGATTCATATTCCATTCTTACAGCCAAGACCTTTTCAATCAACACACATGTTATGAATATCAACACTGATTGCTCCAAATTGCTCTTGGATAACATCTATTGTATTTTCAGAGAATATCTTCTTGTAATCATTACTAAAATAAACTGGAACTGTCAGAATCCGCTTACTGCAAAACCCTGAAAGTTTTAAGTTGAAGTAAAATGGTAGAGGAAAAAAATTCAAAGTAATATGGACATGTGTGTGTGTGTATACATATATATATATATATATGTATATATATAAAACATATATAAAATGTGCATTGTGTGCCACCTTCTGGTGAAAGAGCAGAAAGGACGTGTGCTGATGTGGTTGTTTAGACTATGCATTATATTGCATCTCTGAAATAACTTGGGATAGAGGCTTTTAGATATAGAAACTCTATGTTGATCCAAATACTACATATCTGTGAATATTTTTGACTTTCACAGAATAACATGTTGTTTTAAAAAGAAGTGAGAAATACACAAAGCCTGTTGAATCAAAGTCATCCCTAGTCATGTATGTTTCATAAAGATGGACTAGCTACTTGCTGTCACTACTGGAACTTGAAACAGATCCGTATAAACCAAGAATTCAATTTTCCATTTGTTCCTTCATTTACCCACTGTACTTTGATGTGCAGTTTTTTGTCTTCCATGTTCAACTCCTCAGAAGACATCTCAGCAAGGAATGGCAGTTTGTTACATAGCACGCTGTATATTTCTTTTCTTTGTCTGTGTTTTTCTAAAAGCAGTTAACAAATTTCAAAGATTTAAAGGGGTGAGTATTGCTTTATTTAATGAGGAGAGCATGACTGTGTTTATAATTTGTATAATGATGGGAAATTGGCGATCTTGTGCTTCTTTTTAACATGAATACACCCACGTTTGAGTTTTAGTTTGGATCTGGCATAAGCTTTGCAGTAAATCTTTCAGTCCTTCCCACTTAGTTATGCTTTGTTTTGTGTCTCAGAACAGTCAGGGAGCCTGAAAGCAAAATCCTTTTGGATGAAACTCAATTGAAAGATGTGCCTGCAGACTTTACCCTCAGATACTAATGGACAGTAAGTCCAAGTGCCAGGAGGGAATCACCAAGTGCTTCAAAGCAATGTGAACACACATCCCTGATGCTCTCCACCACTTGCTAATGTGAATAGAAACAACGTAATCCATGGGGAAAAATACATGAATTGGCATGGTTTGCACCATTGCTTGTTTTGATGTGTGTTTCTCCCTGTCCCTTACAGTTTTTCAGGGAGGCTTTTACTTCAGGTTTTCAATTCAGGAAGAATTAAGGTGGATTTTATTAGAAAAAGGTAAGATTTCAAAACTCTATTAGAGTTCCTGGAATGCTGAGCAAGCATGTGGGTATTCCCCTGGCACTTCTTACTTTGGTAGTAAAAAAACTATCAAGAATTTCCCTAGGCAAAGTTTTATAAAGAAGGTGTAATAGTATAAAAGGTGAGGTTATCTCACTAGTTAGTACCTTGTTTTGTGATCGTCAGTACAGGAAAGGAGCACGTGGTCACATCTTGTAGTGAGGGGAGATCACAAACAATATGCCCCAAGACTCTGCTCCAGGAATTGTGTTTTTAACGTTTTAATAGAAGTTCTGAAAAAGAATGGAAGCAGTTCGCAAAAGTTGTGAAGGACCAAGATTTATAAAGGCTTATCAAATCTATAGCTTTCTATGAAGAGTTGCACAAAGATCACACTGATGGTGTTTAATTGCTAAATGAGGTCAGGGAATATTTGAAATTATTTTCAGAATAAATGTATGTATAGAAGAAATAATCTTACATATGGGTATGTGCAATCAGGAGGAATTGTGTCTGAATGACTGCCACTGAGAGAGAGGTTTGTGCAGTTCTGATGATTAGTTCCCTGTGAGCATTGGCATGCTCCTGGGCAATGACCATAATGGTAAATAAAAACTAATGGCAGAGAAACAGACAAATCAGAAAATGTGAATTGGCAATTTTTAAAAGCTGTGATGAGTCCTGTTTGCTAATTTCATCCCAGTGGTACCAGAAAATATGGAGAGAAGGGGAATATTAAAGGAAACACGTATAGTGGCTTAATTGCTACTTCTGGTTGATGAAGACAGGAAAATATATTGAGCAAGTGTCATTCAATAGATGTCATCATTTCTCTTTGCTCAGCTGCCCATCATTGGACACAGTGCTGGCTTAAATGGAGTTCAGGTCTGATTACAAGTGATCGTTCCTATGTAATTCTGTAATTTTGATAAAATTATATTGTCCAAATCCCTGAGCATGTCTGTTTTATGAACGTAACTAACAGGGTTCTTGGCGTTATAGCCATGTGAAAGTGTAATTAGTAACCACATGGGTGAAAATGCCTCTGATAGCAGTGCTGACCTGTAGAACTGCTCTAAAGTGCACCAAATTAAGGCTTTGCAGGGGATTGACTAGAAAATTTTGCATAGCAGTGATTTCAGAGTTTACACTTGACTCAACATTATTTAGTTGCCTTATTTTAAATGTCTGGTTTTGAAAAATGTTAGCATTAAACAACTACAGCTGGAAAAAAGATCAAGTTCTCTTTGAGCTGACAGCTAGAGAACTAAATAGCACTTGACAGAGCTGCAGCAAGGGCGGGATGAGGAGGGGTCTTGCTTTAGGAACCCATCCAAGGAGGTCACCAGCTGTAGGTAAGTGTATCAAAACCCTGCCAGATGCTGCTGCCACCCAGGAAGAGGGATTGTTGCATGGAAGAGGTAGAGGTAATGGCTTTGACAGATTGCAAAGGAGCAGGGCTGTATCAGAAGGCAGGAGGGAGGATCATACCAAGGGCCAAAATGTCTCACTCTGGCTCTCAGTCCATCCATTATTCCCCGTGAAGTTGGCAAGATCCATGGAGGTAATTTCAGTAGCAGTATGCCTTCAGTTTGTTAGGGTCCATGAGAAATTGACGGCTCAAACAGAACTGAGATGAAAATTGCACTTTGCAATTTCTTCTAAAGAAAATAAGATTTATCAATCAAAGTAATTGAATGGTAAGTTATGATAAATCCAGTGTAGGTGTTAGGGGTGCAGAATCGGATGACATTCACTGCATATCGCACTGACCCAGAATTATTTCCTCTGAAAGATGACACGTGAAGTTATGCTCTAAATTTAGAGAAGTGCAGTTATCTTCTATGCTTTTAGAGGAGTGCAGCAAAGAGTGATTTGTGCCAGCACAGTTCCTCAGTTCTGCCTTGCTCCTGAATGGGAAATACAGAATACTTTATGAGATTCTACATAGCTGGGGGAAAAATATCTGAAGACAAATCCAGTGTTTTAGAGAGACTAGTTAGTAGGCCAAGATTTTTATGGTGTGTAATATTTCATAGGGCTTTCAAGGTTGGAGGAAATTTGTTTTTGAACACTGAATATTTTAAGGGCACCCTATAGTGCAGATTCCTATTTTTTTTATTTTATTTTTTTTCCTTTTTTAAACACGTGTTTCACAGTCCCATCCGGAGCTAGAGTTTTTTTCCATAACATTTGCTGTCCCAAGGCCACTGATGGTGGAAAATGACTTTTTTTTTTTTTATGGAACATTGAGTATTTTAGAGCTGCTCCAATGCTAGTGGAAAATAACCTGTTCTTGATGTCAGAAAAATAGATTAGACTAATTTTAAAGTTTTATAGCCGCTTAGGTCTGTAGTAGAAATTTTTTAACATCAGAGCATTTGGATTCTTTGCAAGATTAAGATTCTGATTTTGAAGGTTTTTCTGTGCCTGAGAAGGTCTCCATTCAGGAATGTATCTTTTTTTCATAGAAGACAATTGTAGCCATGCCTTATTTCAAGCGTGTGTTTAATTGCATTCCCTATTACGGATGGATTTAATCCTGTGCTTAAGTGCTTTCCTGACTTGGAACCATATCATATGATTGTTCGATTTTGCTGCTGGCTGAAGTCAGCAAAGCGTCTCACCCCCAGACCTCACTGGGATCTAAATTGTACTCAGGGATTCTGAATCCTTGGCAATTTGGGTGAGTCGATACCTTTAGGCTCATCCTCAGCTGCATGTGAGTGGAGATGGGGTATGAAGGAAACAAAGGTGGCTACAAGCCATCTCTTACCTCTTGTTTTTGTACTGGCTGACGATCAAACTAGGAATTCTTCAGCTTGAAAACAGTATTTTTTTGTGTGTAGATAGGGAGTGACTTCCTTCCAGGGTTGCAAACTGTAAGATTTACTTTTTGTCCTGAAGAGAAGGTCTAAGAAATGATTCCCAGAATGATTTTGTGTCTTCTGACCCATCTAGAAAGGCCTTAACTATTTTCATGTTTAAACAAAAACAACAACAACAAAAGCAACTTTTTTTTATGGTATGCTTGCACTCTATCATGAAGTTTCTGAGAAGGAAAATTAGTGTGTGTCACAGTACCGGAGAGTGTTGTCACAAGAGAAATGTGGGCTCTGTATACTTTGCTTTCCCACAGGAGCTGGTGAATGAGGCTTCTCTCAGTGTGCAGTGCCAAGTGCTGGGAGGGAAGCAGCATCTTATCTCTGCTTTCTAACAGACAGCTATGTCCTGCCTGTGCAGTGTGCAGAGCCGTGCGCCGTGCCCTCCCTGCTCTGTACTCCGGCAGGATAAATACAACCTGCCTGTTACAGGTCCCTGAACTCCACTCTGAAAGGGGAGAAATGGAAAAATGGAATGGAAAAACTTGAAGGATCCTCAGAATTGACTGTGAGGAGGCCAGCTCAGAAGGGAGACTGTGCAAAATTCACATAAAATTGTTAACTGAGATTTAATTTTTCCTCTTGGCAATTTGGGATAAAATGCAGTACGAAGGTATTCTGATTATCCTCACTGCTGTTTTCAGCACAACTGAGATTTATGAATGCACTCTGAAGGTATCTAGATAACATTAGCTCTGCTTTATAATGGCAGTGTATGCTAATGGCACATAATGCTTAATAGTATTGGTATTCCATGATGTATTTGACTGTCATTCTAAGTGCACTCTTCTGCCACTTTTCCTGTAAGTGACAGCACATCTAAGATTACTTGGGTGGATTAACTGTGCATTTCAGTTGGACTAACTGTTGGACTGCCGTGCAGACCTCTCCTCCCTTCTGTTTCTTAGACTTGAAATTTATACTTGTGTATTCGCATTATTCACTTGAGAAATGATCTGATTTAGTTGTGTGTGTGTGGTACCACTTGCTTGTTTCCCCTAAAGAGAAATACATACAGTTTCTAAGAGAAAAGAAGAGGAATCACTTGCAAGTAGCTTAAATTGACTTAAGGGTGTGTAACAGCTACCCAATTTTGAATTTAAAATGAGAGACAAAGCTGTTCTGCAGATTTCTTCTGCAAATTGAACTCCAGTCCAGGTTTTAAGACTCAACATCTCTTTGAATGAGAGAGAGGTAAAGGAGTAGAGACATGGCAATTTTTCCGGCATAAATACAAACCAAGTTTGGAAGAAAGAAGTATTTTACTTAAGTAAAATCCCAGAGATGGTGTACATTTCTACATGCAGGCATCATGGGACAATGTTTGGGGCTGAATTTTGATAGAGGCCCAGGTTAAAAGCCCAAATCTGACCCTTTGCAGGCATTTTCATGTTTTTGTGTGTTGTGGAATTCAACTTTAAATCTTTTGACTTTGGGCCTCTCCCAGCCGTGCTGCTTCTGGTTGTTTTTGGCTCTGATGAGCCTGCAGGATTTTGGTGCCAGTGAGGGTAGGCTGGCTGCAAACCTGTGGGCCTCAGCTCAGCATCCTTATGGCACCTCCTCAGCCCATCCGTATTGAATGTATGCCTGAATGGCCTTGGAAATACGCTGTAAAGGAAAATGTGTCTGAGAATGATACATTTTAGCCAGAAATATGGAATATAATGGAAAAAAGACCCTTAGAACAAGAATTCTTCCTAATTCCAAAAGGATTTTTTGATGTGGCATAAAGCTTCTTCTGGAAACTTGAAAAACAGCCTGGGTTTTTTGGATCCCTGTGCGCTCTTCAGATCTGTATCTTGTTTTACACAATTGTGTTCAGTAAATCACATTCTCGTGAGTTTGAAAGCAATGAACAGTTGCTAATTTGCCTAGAATTTAAAACTATGATTATGCAGGAGAGTGTTTCTGTCTGCTGTCTTTCTAGACAAAATGGTATGGAGAGCTTTTTCCTTTGCTGACATAGCAGGATCCAAAAAATTTGTCTGGTTCCTATTACGGTAAGGGAAAATCTTGAGGTGTGCATTGGAAGTGCTAAGCCAGTGATCGAAATGTTGAAGTTGTTCCTAAAGGCTATTCCACATCATGAAGACATCATCTGTAAAGTAATACTGCACAATGATCTGTGAAGAAAGGAGACTTAGCATTCGGTATGGCTGAGACTTCCAAACGTCCCACATTCAGGTCAGCTTCTATAGCAGGACCATTCTGGTAGCCTTCAGGGAGCACCGATCAATATATTTAGACAAGAAAACAGAGCTCAGGTAAAGGATGGTTTCACTGCTCTGACCATCTTATGCCTTGTGCATTTGCACACTGCTGAGGCTGGTCATCGTGCCATGTGCTGGACCTACCCACTGAGTTATCCCAGATTTTGGAGCTTTGAGAGAGCACTCCTGCTGGGCCGGCTCTACTGAAGCACAAATAGCGAAGTGCTTGCTTTGCCAGCTCTCAAAATATCATTTAAAGGCAAATGTTTGTGGAAAAGAAAACAGGAGAGGTCCTTCCACTGAAGTAATATTGTGCAACTGGAAAAACCACCTAATTAAAAATCAATATCCAAAGTCCGCTCATTGATTAAAATTTAGAATGACAAGTTTTCTTTGAATACAGAATAGTTCAGTAGTCAAGCTTAGCAGTAAGGATGATAGATCTTTGGCTTTCTGTAGTGTGGTAAATGAGATTGCTGAACAGCTGAGCCCCTAATGTAGTTCTTAATAGCATTTTCTGTTCCATTTCCTTGATACTCCATTGTTACAAGCTGCATTGATGACATCTGCTAGATGGAGAAGTTTTTAGAGTCTTTTTTGAGGTTGCATTTTCTATTTTAATTGATAAATATAAAACTTTTCCTTCAAGAGAAACATTTTATCTATTTCTGCTTCATTTCATCATATTAATTCCTTCCTTCCTCCATTCTGGGATGCAGATAGTTATGTTAATTAGTTCTGACTGAGGTTAGCAGTCTCACATCCTTTAGTAGAGCACATTGCTTTTGTAGGACTGGTAGCAGCTTTTAAAGCTGTTCTGGGAGCTTGCCTTACAGTGCTTAACCTTTATTCTCAGTGGGATGCTGAACTATTAATAGGGCTCAAACAAAAATGTTTTTGTCTGTGAATGGAAAAACTACTAGTTTTGCAACTGTGTCATTACATTATCTGTGAAATGATGAAGGAACTAATGATTCTTGTCTGTTATGGTAACAGCAATATAGATCATATATTTTATTTCATCCTAAATGTTTTAATTATCTTCATTTTAAAGGTGTTCCCCATCCGAATGTGACATGGTTTAAGAAGAAAGGCATCCTACCAGTTAATTCTCTCTTCCTTTCAAACGGCTCTTTATTTCTGAGGAATGTTTCCTATGAAGATGCAGGAACGTATTCTTGCAGAGCAACTAATGCTCTTGGAAAAGCTGAGGCTGCATCCATTCTTCACTTACGAGGTGGGTGCTAAATGAGAATTCCTTACTGATAACATTTAATATGGTTTCTTAGTGATAAACTAGTTTGGGGCAGTGTGGGTGATTATTTGACACTTTCTTGTGAACTTGGAATGTTTGAGTGGATCTGACTCCCTGGGATCTGAGCTATTCACTGTTTTGCGTTTCTGTAATACTGGATCTGGGTACAGCTTAATGTGTGATTTCTTCAAAAACTGTTCCACGTTCTTGCTTCCGGGCAATAAGTGTCAGCCCTTAAGCCCAGAGACACATTAGACAACTAAATCCAATGTCGTATTGCATTGTGCCTAGTGCTTTCATGTAGAGGAACAAGGTGGGCTGGAGGAAACTACAGGGAAATGTAGTGCAATGAAAGCAAAGTGGTGGTGGTGTTTCCTTTTTTAATCATAAAGGCCAATAAAACAAAGGAATAGTGAGAACAAAAAGATTTGAGTATGAGCTGCTAACTCAAAGTAGAAAATTTAAAGAAAAATTCCATTTAAATGACTGTATTGTTAGTAGATACACAATCCAATACTCTGTAATACTATCATGCCTTGTGAATAACTCCAATAAATGGATTCTTCAGCTCTGGAGATTAACTTTGTCACCATTTTGCTGTACAAAGTACAACACAGTCATACATGGCCAATCCTGGTACAAAGTTTTCTTTCTTAACCACACATGTAAGGCACATGTTAGGTATGTTTGGATCTGTTGGCCAAGGAAGACATACCAAAGACATAATAGGAGTCTCTATGTGAAGATGAGCATAGACTGAAGCTGCTTTCTTGGTTTCAGTTTTCCTGGATTAGGTCAAAACTTCATGTGTTCCAAAGAGGAATATTGTTATAATGATGTGTCTGGGAAGCTCACTCACAAGAGTCTGAACTTCATTTCTAATGGTGATCAAATGGTAAATGGTTAAATAAATGTTGAGTAGACAGAAGAATGCCAAATTCTGTGTTTTATTTATTTATTTATTTATTTGTCTACACAAAGCTGCGGTGAAATGGGAGGACTTTCTGCTATCAGGATTTGCAGATCACACTGACTGTTGTCTAAAGTAACATCAAGTCAGACTTTTTGACTTTCCCACAGCAATTAATGCTTGACCCGGGGAAGCTGAGCAGTAGAGCAAAATTTGTACAGCCTTTTCTGGTAGAAGTGGCTAAGAACTGCCAAGGGAAGTAGCTGTTTGCTGGTCAGTGCCACTGTGGGGCTGCTCTCAGTGTAGTTCTGTGGAGGCTTTTGTTTCAGGATTTATGTAGGTCACTCCGAATGTAATGCCTCCTATTTATTTCCACGGAAGTTACATCAGATACAAAGAGCACAGTAACAGAGTTTACTAAAGCAGATTCTCAGCTATAGAACACTTTTCTTCAGCACAAGTCTCTGCCATTAGCCATTTGTTGTTACCAGTAGTGAACCAGAGCCTGCATGCCGTGGTTGTAAAAATGTGCACCAGTGGAGTGACCCACTTTTGCCACTGCTGAAATGCACTACTCACTGCATCACTGTGCTCACACCCACTTTTATGGTTTACCATACATTTATGGTTGGTCTCCATAAATGTTCAGGAAGCATCAGTGAATGTCAAGTGCATGCTATTTTTTCTGCACCAAGGAATTCAGTGACATGCCTTTGCATCAGATGCACTTCCATATCAGTCGTCATTTTGTCAGACTACTTTTCTGCTGCTATCTGTCACACAACAAGATGGAACAGAATATTGGTAGGAAGGTTCAGTTTCTACTGCCATACCATCACCATCCGCCTCTGCTCATATGGGCCAACATCATAAAATGTGAGGCATTACTTTTGGTGTAGGCTTCATACAAGGACAAGCAGGGGCTTTATACAGGTCTTGTACATTGAGGAAAAATCTTCAATACTCCAATCCAGTCAACAGAAAATAACCCCAAGGGTTAGAATAAAAGAAATGATTGAAAATGTTGTGGAAGGAGAATTGTGGATATTAAGCACACTCATTAGAATGGAAATTTGGACCATGTGACAAGAATTGTGTGTTACTGACAGATTGCCCATATTCTTGGCAGCTCTTCTGGCATATGATGAAAAGGACGAGTTGCTGTAGTGATTGGTATCTGACTGCCTATGTTATGCACTGTGCATAATGAGATCTTAAAATATGTTTTTCTTTTTTTCTTAATTGTAGCATTTTGCCATGATGGGAAAAAAGAGGAATTGACTTAATTCTGTTGGGAAAAATATTTTTCTTAAAATTTCTGTGTGAATGACTTCTAGTTAAAACATAAATAGCATTGTCTTGTGAAACAGTAAATAGACTATACACCCTGTAAATTTTGTTCTTTAACTGATGTTACAGCTATGGCTGTATAGCGTATACAGCTGTAACTATAGCTTATTATGTTAAAGGTTATTGTTGCTAATAAATACATACAATTCAACAAATTTGATTATGTTAAAAACAGGCAGGAGCATTGTAAACATCTTGTGCTTTTCCCTGTTTTCACATCTGAGGTATATTTGCTTCATGAACAATTTGATCAGTAGGTTGATCAATTCAAAGCACTATTGTACTTGTTCTTCATAACGGGTGTTTTGGATGCTTGTTTTTTAACATGTTGATGTAATTCTTCCTAAGAAGAGATCTTGTATACTGTTTTACAGAACAAAGATTTACAGAGAATAATACTTTACTATCAAAGGGAAGCAGAAAAAAACGTGTCCTAATGGCATCTGGAATTGGTACAAATGTTAGTGTGGTACCTGGAGATCCATTAAGAATGGGTATGTTGCCTTTTATGCTTTCTCATTTGAATGATAACATTTGTTCATTAAAAAAGAGGAGCCCCGCGGAAAAAGTGGGGATGATTCCTGAGAGTCCATGTTTGGTGGATTGCATAAAGTGGAGTTTGGAGTGCAATCCTAATTCCTTTTAAAAAATTGCTCTCCACTGCTCCTCTTCAGTTATATATAAATGGAGTATGTAAGATCTTCCTGCAAGGGGAAATATAAAGAGCTGTGATAGGTGTATGCCAACTGAAAAGCCTCAGGGGATGGTCAGGACTACAGCTTGTACTTCAGTGAATTTATGCATATTCTCATTCTTATTTAGACTAGAGGGGTCTAGTATTTAGACTAGTGAGTTCAGATAGACTATCACTGTCATACATAACTATGTCCAAACTTTTCAATGCAGCTGCTGTGTTTAGGAAAAAAAAAACGCTAAAATGCCATCAATTTTTAGGTTGCCCAGTGCTACCCAGCTCCAGAAACACTGTTCACTGGCTTTTCAGAGGTAGTCCAATTGAGGAAGTCAAAACCTTGGAATACCGAATCCTGGCTGGGGGTCGCATCCTGGAGGTGAACACCAACTCGGGTCGATTTGCTGGGCAATTCCAGTGTTGGACTTCAGCTAGTGCAAAACCAGTGTCAGTTTGGGTAAATGTCAAGAAGGAAGGTTTGTTGAAAATTATATGACAAATTCTATTTATTTTTTTTCTTAAATACTACTTACTTTCTCTCTTGACGGACTTTCCTGAACCCTTACCTGCTTTTATAACAAGAAAGTAATACACTAAAACATGTTTAACTTCACCTATATGCACAATCCCACCTAAGCCAATAGACAATGTCCATTCTCAGAGTTGAATTTGGGCAGGGTGATGTGGGTTTCCTTACCTGTGCAGCTGGAAATCCCAGAGGATGTTGCCTCATTAGGTGTCTTGCTGCTTTAAATCAGGTAGGTTTTCTCAACTTCAGCAAATCATGTAAATGCTACCACAGTAGCCTACCAAACTGAAACAAAACCCATATAATATATGGGTTATATATAAAACCCCAATAATTCTGTCATATTTCAGCATTGTTACAATATGGTTGCCATCTTCTTATAGTCACCCTTAAACATACCAGGGTAATGGGGCACCCCATTATTTATCATCAATTTAGGTTTTAAGTTTTCAAGAACATTTTAGAATGTCCTCAATGGAATGTGTTTGCACACAATTCCACTTTCATTAGAAAATTTTAAAACGTGGAACTGAGAATTGCAGGTGAATGAGCAGCAGGAAAGTAGGCTGCATCTACAGACATTTCAAGATGTGTAAATATTTAAAGTGCTTTTGAAATTAATAGCATTATAACTGCTAGACTTTAAAATTTAGAGCTAAGAATTTAGATCCTAAGATCCTGGCAACAAAACACCAAATTCCTTTTGACAGGTTAATAAAAAAAAGCAAACATCCCCTGTATGCAGGGGATGCAAATCAGATTTAAAAAGAAGTCTCTGTTGAAATTGAAGGTTCTCAGGTATTATTTATCTATTATCTGTATATTTTGGCTTATTGTGGGTGAACAAAGGAATGAAAGAAGATTTAAGATGAGATCTTGTAAATCCCCTCAGGGACTGCCACTGGATCACTTCTGTGAGTGAAGCTGGGTCTGTTTGAATGAGGTGGCAAAGTAATTTTACTGCAGTATATCTATGATCAAAACGTTTACTGTTGGTGATAAGTCTGAAAACAAAATTGTATCTCTCTGAATACTAATGAAACAAATCATAAAATATCCTGATACAACATATCAAAAAATATGTCCAGACCTTGATACTAATACAGATCTCATTAGAGTTAGAATTTCTGGGCAGGACTAACTGCGTATTAAATTGTCTATCTCTATTCTTCAGCTGAACTGCCTTCTAGTCACCCAATACCCTTTCCAGTGGGGCTGGTTGGAGTTCTGGGAGGATTCCATTTTCCTTTCATTAGCTCTGACTCTGATTGTTGCTTGTGTAAACGTTTCATCGCTGGAATAGCCATGCATTTTTAAGACTGCAAAATCTCCTCTGGTGGTTTTTGCACAGTAGGCATATTGAGGGTACTTCTGAGTAGTATCTTCCTAGTTAAATAAACAATACAGTCACTCCATCATAGTTGCAGTCAGTAAATTTAACTGTTTCTACTTTGAAAAAGGCCCTTTTGTATTATTTTAAGAAACCCAGAAGTAATAAGGAAACATTGAAAAACAATAAGTTAAAGAATTCATTATGTGCTGTAAGGGTGAGCCTGTGGACACAGCTGGTAGCTATCAATTATTCTTGGTTATTACAGAAAAATCTGACTCCTTCTGTGATCACATAAAAATCTGTCAGCATTGCACAGTACTTCATCTTTTACCAAGTGTCAAAAAAAAAAAACAAAAAAAAAAAACAACCACATGGGGGAAGGGGTAAGTGTGGGATTGTGACTAAATATAAAGGTTGTAATTGTTAGGGGCAATCGATTTTCAATGTAAAATGGTCTTTAAAACCAATTTCTTTTTCATGTTGCCAGAGGCCTCAGTGGCAAACTAATTATGCATTAAGTAATTTTCTATAGTTTAGTACATGATTTTCTTAAACCTTGAAATCTGTGTGCAATGTCTGAAGTAAGGTGAGTTTTCTTTAAAATAAACCTAGCATAGGGCAGCAGGAAGCCTAGAGAGACTGATTTACAGTTTCCTCTTTTTAATACTTATTGTATAAAAATGTTATGAAACTTTTAAAAGAAGCTCATCAATTCCTACTGTGAGCCAGACTCTGCCCTTCAGGTGCACATATGCTGATCTCATTTGCCTTCTAGTGAACTTCATGCTCATGTACAGAGGCTGAACTTCAGGGGAAGCAGAGTAGGACTACATTTTACTCTGGCTTCTGGTCCCTTTTCACAAAGCTGAGTTATTCACCTTTCTACGGGGACCGTGGTGTCTGTCTCACTGGCAGGATTGCTGCTGTATCGATTCACATGTGACGCAGCTAAAATGTTTAATGCTTCTCTCACACACTTCTTTTGATTGTTTTTCTTATTGATAATTAGATTATAAGTGGGAATATGCCGAGTGGAGCACTTGTTCTGCTAACTGCGGCAATTCAGGAACCCGCTCCAGGAAACTACAGTGCATGAATTCAGAGGGGCAGAAAGTAAATGAATCATTTTGCAGAGATCTGCAAAAGCCAGCAGTTATTTACCAATCATGCAACAGAGATGACTGCCCTGCCAGGTAAACTCCTGCCTACTGTATTTCCATGTGCTCTATCTATATTAAGATAAGCTCACAATCTCCCGAAGTTGCTTCTGTGTTCGTGTACTATGTGTGAAATGTGGGTTTTATTTCATTGTGACCCCTAAAGCATGAGAGGTGTGAAAACGGATCACAGTCAGGGGAGCTTGTGATTCAGCTTTTAGACTGTTTACAAGTCCATGCTGCTGCAGCAGGTCTTGCTGCTACCACACTAACACTGTGAAAGCCATGGGAGGCCTCTGAGATGTGCTTGTTGTGTGGAATCTGTGCCAATGCCCTGAAAGAAAAATCATTATGTTTACAGCAGCCAAGATGCTCACGAGTGGAGTCTGTATTCACCTCCTGCTCTTTCATGCTAGCAGAGAAGCTCTGAGTAGTATGGTTATCTGGAACTCCCTGTTTATCTCCAGTGTCCCCCCACCGCAGTGTAACACTCCTTGCATTTGCTTCTCTGCTCATTTTTCTGGCTCAATCAACTAGTGTACATAGAGATCTCGTGGCAGAAAGTATTTATATCACAGGCAAATATACCACCACAGTATCTGTCTCCAAAAGCCCAAATGTTACCTGTCTATTTAATCAGTTGCACTGAGCATTGTCTCAGCAAGGTGCTGTTCTCAGTTTTTAGCAAGAGGCACTACATGCATTCTCAAAACAAATGCCTTGAATTGCTTAGAGGGATTGGCCTTAACATGTCAGCAGTATAAAATCCATGAGAAGTCATGCACATGTTTTGGAGTTGTCCTTCACTGGAAAATTTTTGGAAAGAGGTGTTAAGACCTTAAGTGACATTATGGGAGTGCATCTTGCCAGTATGTTCTGAACTCTTCTCTAAGCACAGAAAACATGGCAACAGATAAATATCAGGATAAGTTTGTTTATATCATTACTAGAAGCCAAAAAAACAGATCATCCTCAGTTGCAAGTCTGAAATTTAGCCAGCCCATAACAAGTGAACTTTTTGCCAGTGGAAATGTACTAAAATAGAAGGAATAGTTTAAAACACAGATTCTCAATCGCGGCACTCCCTCTAAAATCCATCCATTCAGAGCAGATGAGACAGAGTTATGAGGATGCTGCCATGTGTTTAATCTGCTTTTCTCCAGCAAGCATCCAAGTACAGTGAGGTAAATGTAAGAGTTTAAGCATGTATTTAACTTGTATTTTAGATGTTCGCTGAATTTGTGCATTGCTGACATGCTGTGCATGCATTGCACCCAAATATTTGCAAAAGTACTTGAGCTTTAAAAGGTAAAGAGTCCATATTGCAGAAGATTAATTTTCTTTGAATCAGTATGAAATATTTGGCTGTAAGATAGTAAGATAATTGCTGAAGAAAATAGAATCTTTTTCCTGTTATCACAGAGGTGCTACAAATACTCTCATTCCGTGTTTCTATCCTACATTTATGAAAAGATCAAGCAGAATAAATTATATTGCCACTTACTGCTTCCCTGGTAGAGTTCCTGACTGTCAAGGCAGAATAAATCTTTGCAACTTCTAATCAATAAATAAAACGTTTTGTTTGAGCCATTATCTAGCAGGATCTTGATGTAATAAATTCAGATGAGTTATGACATCTACTCCTACTACTGCATTGATAGTAACTAAATCAGTACCAGGCATTTTACAAGCTACAGAATAGCAGGCTGTGCTTCCCTGCAAAAGGAATAAATCAGCAGTGACAATAGCATTTACTTTCTATCACCTTCTGGGTGACAGTGTAACTTGAGTGTATATTGAGTACATGGATGTTAGAACTTCTCAGTTAAACAAGTTTGTACAACCTTGGGTAAGGGCTGAAAAAGATGATTCTGCCTTTTCTCACATCTAATCTCTAAATACCCACCTAAAAATCAGCTCTCTTGAGTTTTATTTGCAAACAGGTCACTGCAAATTACCAGCAAGGTTGCAACGCTTTCATATTTGCTATTATTGTCTGCATCCTCATAGGTGGGTAACAAGTCGATGGTCTGAGTGCTCTGCAACTTGCGGCAGTGGTTTTCGCTACCGGCAAATAACTTGTCAGCAAGTGAAAACCAACGGCAGCGTGGTGACAGTGCTAGCAGGTGCTTGTATGCACCAAGATCGCCCTGTGGGAAGGAAGCCCTGTACAGGTTATTCATGTGCAGCAGGGACAACGCAGACAAAAGAACAGGTAGGTTATAGAGTTTGCATGGAAGTTCTCCATATTGTAGAAGACATCAGTGTAATCATTCCATTGTCTGAACATCTGCATTCTCTTGCTGCTGCTATCACACTGACACCTTGACAGCCAAGATGGAGGCTTGTGGCAACAGCTGTAACTGCCTTCAGAACAGTGACTTACAAAGCCTTGTTTCTTGATTTTGTGTTACTGTAATTCAACAAAACCAAGGAATTGAGAGCAGAACACAATCCCAAGTTAGTTTCAGTATGTTTTATAACCTAACCTGCTGTTATCAATTCCAATTTTAAGCTAGTGTATTGTTTTCATTGCAGTCTTATAAAAACACAGTTAATGTAGCTGAACTTGTGAGGTCCTCAGAGACAGATGTGTGCTTCAAAAGCAGTCATCCTTAATATGGAAAACTTCACTTCCTTATGTTCTGCATCTTTGTTTATGCAGTAAACTTTTTCTCATTTTGATATGACTTTTATGATTGTCAATGCAGTATTTATGTTCAGTAAGCAAAGTAATGAGTGAGAATTACTGTTTCTGCATTCCAGATACAGATATTAACAAGTCAAGGTTGTATATCTTTCTGAATAGTTGGGAAGGTCAGCATCTTGGAGAACCATTACAGAGGACACGGACTGAGGGCTGAAGGCAGAGTTATCAAGATCTATGACTGGGCTGTGCAGTTGGGTAGCTGCTTAGGAGGGTGATTCTATTGTAATTAATTTGATTATTTTTCTTTCTCACCACCTTCTTTGTCTCCTTTTTCACAGTGTTCTGGTTCCTGTGTAGGCCGCCCTGGAGCTTCACAACATCACCACTTTTTATGCCGACTTCGTAATGGATCTTTGATGCCAAACTCTTCTTGTGATGAAAGGAAGAGGTACACAATTTGAAGCAGTACAAGTTGAAGTCTATAGATGATCAAATTAAAGTTACAATACCATAAACACTGTATAAATGCTCAAATTCTTCCCATGAATCAAATACAAGGAAAGGGGACAGTAATCCCTTTTGTGTACACAGGAAAAATTCAGGAACCCAAGGAGAGAAATTGATTTGATCACTGTCCTCCCCTGTGCTGATGGCAAAGCTAGAAAGAGAGTGAGAAAACCTTGATTTCCAAAGAAAGCACACACTGGAACAATCTGTCATAACTTAGCTGCTACTGCTGAGCTAGTTCCCTTCTGCTATTATTGTTATTCAGTTCTGTGGCTGAAGAGGTTTTGTAAGAGTTTTCCTGGGCTTTATTTTATAGTCCCTGTAAATTTACTACTTAATTTAATTAAAATTCACTTAAATAAAATACTTAAATAAGATATACTTATCCAGATAGATAGATTTAGTTCTGCTTTTAAGTATGTTATGGGAGCAGCAGTTAAGGTAATTGAAGGATGTATGTGAGTCTAAATTGAAAAGTGTTTTTACCTCAAGGTATGCATTTGTTATTATTATTATTTTGTAGGAATTCTGTTAATTTGCTTTATTGTCTCTAAATAGCTCTTTACAAAAAGAAAGATACAGGCTTTACACCCTCTTTAGAATGTTAATCACTCGGGGATATGCTGTTGCACATCGATGGAAGGCAGTGTCCATAAAACACTGTAGTCTCAAAAATGCTGAATTAAAGAGAAATTAGCTCTTAACACAGTGGTTTTGGGGAACAAAACCTAGCATAGGTAGGTCAGTGAAGAACAACCTATGACTGGGTATCAAGTACATACACTGCTTTGTTCCTGGATTACAGAAACTAGCTCTTTGTATTTTTTACTATAGACCTACTTCTGAGTTGGGAACATTTTTGAAGCACGTAGAAGGAAATTTGGGCTTCACAGAATAGAATGCTGAAACTTCCATTCACAAGTATAAGCCAGGATTTCATTTTGGCAGCTTCAAATGTTTAAGAGGGTTCTGTGTCAGCATAGAAATATTACTTGTGTTCAAGAGAGCTTAAAGCACCTGCAGCATCCAATATGCAGCCTTTCAGGGTCAGTAAAATTGTCCAAAAGGTAAAACATTTTTTCTATGTCAGGTTTCAGTTTAAACGAACAGAACCTTCTCTTTTGTCACGAATGAGGCATGATGTGGTTGGTGACCCTGCACATAGCAGGGGAGCTGAAACTAGATGATCACTGTGGTCCTTTTCAGCCCAGGCCATTCTGTGATTCTGTGATGAATGGGCATGATGTGAAGTACAGGAAGTTGAACTTAGGGAAAAAGGGAAAAAAAATGACTCTGAGGATTCTTAATACTGGAAGAGGCTGCGCAGAGAGGCTGTAGGGTCTCCACTTTGAACACACTAGAAAACAGACAGGAGATGAGCAGCCTGGTCTGGTTTACTGTGTGATGAGCAGCAGGCTTGGACTGGAAAATCTCCAGAAGTCCCTTCCATAACGATTCTGTTTATAAGCATTTAGCACAAAAAATATGCATTTAACTGCTTTTTGTTTTTCCCCACAGATCTGCTGTCAGAAGAAACTGTTCCTCAGAAGTATGTGATGTCTACTGGCGGACGGGGCCTTGGAGGCCTTGCAGTGTGCAGTGTGGGAGTGGATTTCAGTCTAGACGAGTGTACTGTGTACACAGAAAGAATAACAAGCTTGTGGCCGATCAGTATTGTGGATGGAAAAAGAGACCAGTGAGCTGGCAGCACTGCAATGCCACAGCCTGTGGCAGTATGTAAATATTTATTTCTATCTGAACGTAGTGATAGTTTCCAGCACATATTAGAAAGCACCTCACAATTGTACGTTAGTGATTCTGCAAGCATTTGATTGTATCTCGAAGGTAAAACTAAACTTTCCAAGCAGCACTTGATAATGCTGGGGTTAGTTGTCTCTATGACTAGGGCAGTTTGATATTAAAGTCTCAAAAGCACTTCTAGAAGCAGGATTTGTAGGAAGTTGTTTTATGCAAACTTCCCTTATGACTGCCAGCTGTGAGTCATTCATGAGTCTCTAAGCAAGCTGTTAATTCCTGGAAGGTGGGGTTCTCTGACATGAATGCAGTGAGATCACACCATTTATGTGTGACCTACTTTAGCTGTTGTCAGAAATGTAAAGTAAAATAATTACAAAGCTACCAGTATCCATTGGTTGTTATGATGATTTCTGCTATTTATCTTGTGTTCATTTTCAAAGTTTTTTTAATGTTCAAATATATTTTTCAGAAGGTGAATGCAAGGATACAACTCACTACTGTACATTTGCAAAGCAGCTGAGATTATGCTTGATAGACGTCTACAAACAAAGATGTTGTCAGTCATGTCAAGAAATGTAACTCTTCTATGGAAAATCGTGATACTGCAGTGAAGAGATGAGAAGAGAGGTTCATTGAACTATCCTGCTCCAATTATATACCTGTAAATAAGACATTAGTCATAACAATTAAATGGAAACTTGGGGCTAATGAAAAAACAGTATTGCAGATTGATACGCTGGGCAGGGTACTTCTTCCAGGAACTTTTATTATCCACTCTTTACAATGGAACTTTTAATGTTTTAAACATCTCCATGTTTGAATTAGGAATTTTTGTTTTGTAGACGAAGTAGATGTCAGTACAGTTTTCAAAACAGCAAGAGATTTGTTTTGAAAAATGAAGTGTCATTATCTATAGTTTCTATTCTTCTGCTCAGTCACTGAAGTACAATCAAAGTTCTGGCATGGTTAGACTTTGCTACTGATTTTGAATTAGACACAAGCCTTCCTTGTCAGAGCTGTGAATTAGATGTTTGTGAGCACTGTTCCCTACGACAGTCAAATGGGGAGCCAACAAATAGCCAAACATGCCTGTCAGATTTTCTGTCTTCAGCAAGTACTTTAACAGGGAAAAATGTCCAAGGAAGAATTACTAATCATGAAGATAGAGAAGTGCAAAAATCTATTTTGAGCAGTTTTCCTTCAAGATGAATTGTTATCATGACTGTTGACCCCGTGAATCTTTGCAAGATGAAGAATTCTGGTTACGGTTTTCGTGGGTATATTATTTTCTGAATTGCAGATTGTCTCATGTGGGCTATAAGCACAGAAAACCCCACAGAAGGCAGCGGATAACCTTTTTTTTTTTTTTTTTTTAATGCAGTTCCCACACTACTGTGCTTCTTGGAAGCCTGAATGTGATCTAGACTTGGATCTTTTGTTACATTACTGAACCACACTACATTTTAATTAGTGCATGTGCTGTCAGAACAGTTTTGGAGGCAGCATTCCTGCGCTATGGGTTTGCATCACTGAAAATTAGATTAGCACTACTGTATAGAAAATGTTTAATATGGACTATTGTGTCCAAGGCTGACTGCAAGGAGAGGATATTCCTGATCATTATGTTTTTAATCAGTGATGGATTTTGATAAGCAGTTTTTTAAATTAAACAAACAAACAAACAAACATTTTGTAATATACTTTTTGTAGATATTTATTGTCTGATTTAAAGTGCAATATTTTGTTTTGTACAGTGTTTAATAAAGATTTTTGGACATATATTTTTTCTTATTACCAAAATTCATATTTTTCCTTTATATTTAAAGTTTTCAGATGTTAACATATAGCATTCTTTTGTTGCTTTAATTTTGTCTCTGGTTACATATGCATGCTATACAGAAGCAGTGCTGTAAATGTTTGTTATTGCACTTGGCATGACATTCCTTTGTACATTATTTTATTGCTTCTGCAGTAACTGAAGGTGTCTCATACTTTGCTTTTTTGAGCGTAGTTTTGATATTTCTGAAATAAACTCTACTTTGATTATTCAACATCCTGATTACACAGAGATTCTTTATTACTGTGATTTTCACATTAGTCATGCTTTCATTCCAAGAGTTACTCTGTCAGCCTACCACGTCCATCATTCTGGGATCTTCAAAGCTTAGTTCTTACTTTTGACAGCTGTTCTCAGCTTTGCACATCTGTTAAGAAGCAGCAGAGATGTTACCCAGCTTTGAGAACAATCAGCTTTAATTCATGGAAATCTAGAATAAGGATTTTGTAAAAAGGTAGAATAAAGTTAGGTTTCTTTGTCAGGCCTTCATGTACTGCATCAAAGTGCTCACTTAGAGCCAATGGAACAGCTCCATGTTTTATATTTGGTGGATGGTGGCAATAGGCATATGAATAAATTTATTTCAGAATCTCCAATATGTGTAATAGCTTTTAAAAAGGACAGTTCCTGTAGTGGAAATGCTAAGTCACGGCTTGAAACAGTAATTAAGCACTTGGTGGGAAGGCAGGGCCAATCCAGTGGAGCTCAGGTGCATGCAATGCACCTGTATCTGAGAGACTGGAAGGGGTGCAGCCAGGATCCACCCCTTCCCAGACCTCATCTAAGGGCTGGCAGGGGAGGCAAAGCATTTTGCTGGAGATCCCTCTCTACTTGAGGCCTTCTATGTGTAAGCAGTTTCTTTCTTTTGTTTCTGTGTCTATGGCTGTTACATTGGAGCAAGTCCTCACTTGCTTCAGCCCAGGACTTTACTACTCTGCTGCTGTTGCTGCACTTACCATCACATTATGGTTCCATAATTTTAGTAAGTTGAAAATGCCTAACAATTAAATGGTATTTTAGAATTATCCTGGATTGTAGCACTTGCAAAGGAGCATGATTTCATTTGGTTTTATTTTTTCACTCTTTCTCTATAGTCTTCAAAAGAAAAAAAACAAATACTGTATAGGGTAGTGTGTGACAAGCACTTCTAGAACAGATACTGAATCCACAAGTAACTTCCACTTATACGTGTTAGCACGATACCATAAAATACTCCTTTAACAGCTATTTCTTGAGAAACATTAGTTTTCCAGCCTGCTGTTGATTTTGTGTGCGTTTTGATCGTATCTTGCTTATGAAGAAGTTGACCTTAAGTATTTGAATAGTGACTGAAGGTTTATAATATCATTTGATGTTTTTCTTGGAAGCACAATCTTCAGGGTGTGGTCTTTCTACTGTAATGTAATAAGGGTACTTTCTTATACTTTGAAATTTAGGGGGGGGGGGAGGGGGAATTCAAGGGTAAAACTAGAATATATCTCCTTCAACCAAAAGAAGTTATCATACACATCTGCACAGGAGCTCTTAAATATACCTGAATGTGCCCTCCATTTGCTCTCAAAATTTCTCTGTGAAAGCTGGTAGGTGGTAGCAAATGACTTCCCACAAATTAAGGGGAAAAAGAATAAATTACCTGGGTACTGCAAAACCAGCTGTGAAAGTTACACAATGCACCTGGAGCTTGCTTATAGACCCTGAGGAGGAGCCACTGCCAGTAGAACATGCAGGCGTGTGTAACTATGTGGGTTCAGGATGTGTTTCTTAAGGATTCTTTTTCCTTTCCTAGAAAAGAGGACTGGAAGGATGTTAGGGGTTTCTGTAAATGTCACGTGAGGTATGTGTAAGGTGTATATGTGTTATTAATTATGTATAAGATATGCTGTTGGGTAAGTGTAACTGTGGGATGTTTTCACTTTAGCTGTGGATAAACAGAGAATAAGTGAAGTTTCATGAAGAGGATTATCCAACGGTTGTTTTCTTCTGTGGTACAGAAGGATGAAAACAAATTGGTCATCGTTCTGTCCTTTTCAGGCATCCCTGTTTTGCTGCTCATTACTCATCCTCCATCCAAAGTATGTCTTTGCCGGCTGGGGAAATGAACAGTCTTCAGCAAGAAAAGTTTAATTGAATTGTCATTTCATTAACAGAGTAATTCAGATTACAAACACACACTGCAAATTACCTAACAATAACTGATACTTTAATACACTCAGTTCAGGTTTCTTCCATACATAAGATCTAGTTCCTGCTTTCAATATCTTCTCATCATCAGTCTTAGCCCACTGATGGCTGATGTGCTTTATGAAATATTAGCATCCAGATATTCAGAAAGCCAATGATTTTTCCTATACCGACACTGATTGTTGGATGAAGTAAAAACAGGTAAAGATACATGGGGAGAAAGTTAAATGTCTCATATAAAAGCATAATAATTTCACGTTTGATTTCAAAGAAAATTGTTTTTATGTATTTGTTGCAAGTCACTTTTGAAGAGTGAACTGTTTGAAACCAGGCTCTCAGTTGCACATCTCAATGCATGCTTCTTTTTTTAACTGGGTTTGCACTATTTATTTATTTATTTATTTTAACTCTGCGTACACTTTTTTTCTGTCCTTTTTCTCTTCAGACTACCTCTGCAGTGAACTTCGGCAATGATAGAAGGCTGTTCAGCTTTAGATATCAGCAGAATCCAAAATTGCAGTGGATGGGCATTAACTTTTTGAGACTTCCTCACTTTTCTTTCTCGCTGTTTGCATTTTAAAGTTGAATAACAATCATCTGTGAAATCTCATTGAGAAATTCAGTTTGTACAACAGCTTAAAAAATGACTGATGTGGGAAGGAGACAGTGTGTCAAAGTGTATCTGGAAAATTAGGAGGAGTCTAATGGCCTGCTTTGAGTCAGCGATTTCAAGTATATGTACAGAAAGAGCAAGGTTAGTTCTTCACTGTCAGAAGTTACACTGGGACCTTTAGATTCAGAATTGGATGCAGGAGAAGCAATCATGACAAAACTAAACCCATTTTTTAAAGGAATATCTAGAAATGAGCAATATAACTTGGCCAACAAACTAGAAAGAAAAATAAAGCTCTTATCAGATCACTGAAAGTATTGATGAGATGAAGAGCTGGGATTTGCAAGTTATTCAATATTTTATTTGATTATTCTGAAAAGCAAACTACTATATAAAAAATGCAATTACAATGATTTGACTTGCAGAAAATCATTAAAAAATAGGAAAGTAGGTTTGAGAGGGAATTGAATGAAATCTGGGAAGTCAAGGAATCTGGAATGCACAGTCAAGAAAGACTTGATTCCATGTAAGATTACTTCTACAGAAACAGGCAAATCTCCAGTATTTTCATAATCTTCAACTATCAGTCTAAATGCTTTCTAAATCAAAATTTGCATTATTTAGGTTGCTTTGATGTAATTTGAAGGAAAAAAAACCACCAAAAAACTGGTAGCATTCCAGATATTTCACCAGGATGCTTGCGATGTAAGTATTACGACACAACAGCTACTTCCTTTGGAACATGATTGCTTTTTAACTCAGAAAATTCTGGAGTGAGCTGGCGGAAGAATTTATGACCATGAGAATCTGTGTTTACATAGACATAACCTGGAGGAGATGTGTAATTTGCTGGGCAGATCTCTTGTTTCTTTGGAGTGTATTCTGTGCGATACATAGTTTCATCCTGAAAATGAGCCAAATTAGGAAGAACGACGTGCACAGGTTTGAAACTTTGGGCTGGAACAATGTGATGTGGTATGTAATGAGATTTGAATGTAGTTAAATCATAGAATTTTCCTGTGGGTTTTGGAATTTCCTGTTGTTTCTTAATAATTTCTTGCCGGGAGCTGGCCCAAGCTTTAAAGTCTTCCTTCATGGTAGTATTTCCTTGGAAAGGGGCACTGGTTCTTCTTGTGTTAGAAATTGGCCTTATAGGGACAGCAGGAGAAATATTGTGTTTAACATAGTGAAGACGGCTTGTGGAGTTAAAGTCCATGTTACCCTGGGGAGGAACGTACTCTCTTGATTTGCGTGCCTCAGGCAAGGAGACCAGCCAGGGCTGAAAACGATCCTGGAATTCAGTGACCCCACTAAAATGATCACTGGATTGGACTTTTGCATTTTCAGGCTTGCAGCTTCTTGCAAGTGGCCCAGGTAGCCCTTTAAAATCATTCCGGTGAGTTGTGAGATCTTCGAAGGGCTGGCTGCTTGGCTTGTACTCTTCTTTTGATTTTACAAACTTTGGTTCCAGATGATGAGCAACATAGGAAATGCGATGACTCGTAGTGCTATCAAAAGGCACATCTGAAAGTTTGGGCACACACAGAGGTTTGAAGCTTTGTCTAGGATTCAGCTCCCTAGGAACAAAGTCATCTTGAAACGTAGTAGGATTTCCAAATTTCTCTGTAGGTGGGTGGTAGACATGATCCACTTTAACAGGTTCCCTTCTTTGAGCCTCCCATGACCTATAGTCATCTTTAAGGCAAAAACAAAACTTCACCATATAAGTGTTATTTCTTAGGAACATTCCTTTGAACTTAAGACAACTTCTGGTACTAAGCCTTGCAACCTAAACAAAATGGGTGTGAGTTAGAATAATGTTATCTCTGTGATGTGACAAACCTGTCTTCTATTAACAGTGTGACAAAATCAGGAAAAAAAATGTACTTGATGCCTTATTTTGACTATTTCCTCAAAAAAAAAAAAAAAGTAAACTCAGTAAGTTTTCTCCATCAACTGTTCTAACTTCCTGTTTTAATGGCTGTATCAGTTTGTTGTTATTTCTTGCTGTGTCTTTTCAACCACAGTGGTCCTGAATATCTTGTTTTTTTTGTTTTTGTTTTCTTTGGGTTGCTGGTTGGCAGCTCTGGTAGATCATATCTATCTCACCCTTTATTTTTACATGCTTTTAACTGGGGTCTGGCTGCATTACATGTAACAAATTGAGTTACACACTGTATATAAAAACTTTTATGCCTTTATAAAATATGTCAAGGCCACTTGCCAGAATGATATTAACAGAGATTTAGTGTCTGTACTGAGTCTATCAGGATAATTTTTGTCAAGACAGATTATTAATAGGATAATATGCAAGCTATATAATACAGGAGAAGGAAATCAGAAATCTTTTGACCTGTGGAAAAAAATTGTGCTATCATAGCTGAAACTGTCTGAAAGATACACATTGTGAGTTTAATGATGGCAAGCTAATGTCTGAGATAGTCTAACAAATGTGTGTCAGAGTTTCCTTCTAGCCAGAGAATCCCAGAGATAGCTTTTCTTCTAGAACTTGTAAATGTCAGCTCTAAACAGCTGGAGGGCTGAACATCTTAAAGCATTATCACCTTCTATTATTATGCCCTACTCTCTGGCCCAAACTAAGAAATCCAGTTTCACATCTCTAATATAGAAAACTCAGGAAACTACCTTTGCCTTTGGCTACTTTTCTTTCTAAAGATGGCATTTGTTATTACCTTGATAGGTCGGTATGGTATCCAATTTTCCTCCTGTAGTGTGTTTTCTTTCTAAAGGTCTTACTAATGTCACCGGTTGTATTTCATGAGCATAATAATCTTTCTTGTATGTGGTTCCAAGTTCTAGCTCTCCAGGCTTTGGTTTATATTCTTCTTGTACCCGAAACGGTCGTTTCACAATATCATATGGTAAATAATCAGATCTGAATTGAGGAAGAGGAAAATACTGGTTAAAATATCTTTTGCTCATTAAGTCACCCTTGTCATTTCCCCACTGTGTGGATAAACAACTTACAATGTTTGCTCTGAAAAAATGGATCAGTCGATATGTTAGAGGGCAGCAAGGAAGAAAGGAAATGATACCACGTAAATCTATGCTGTCCAGTGCAAGGTATCATCTTTATTCAAAGGTAAACCATGAAACAGCTTATTCATCGCTTCAAGCCTTGTCCCCAGGTTAAAAATATTCTTTAAAATATTTGAAAGTGTAATTGTAAAACTATTGTTTAACACAGAAATAATACATAAAACAGGAACAGAGCAAAAATCCAACTACCGCAGGTAGCAACATTTGCCTCTTGCATGAAGAGCATGGAATATGAAGAGAAAGCATTTCACTGTAGATCTCATGGGTCATTTTCATACAAGCACAATACAAAAAAATGGCTGTGCATTATTTATAAGTGTATAAACAGTACATGCAGTACACAAACAACTTTGCAGAAGAGTTTGAACTTTCTATGTACAGTTCTTTGGCTTTTTTGTAAATGTGCTTTATTATGTTTTATCATCTCTTTGGGGTAACTGTAAATCTACAATCTAAACTTTGCTTTTACATACACTGAAGGAGGAAGGGGTGCAATGATTGAAAACTGCAATATACAGCTCAGTGTCCCCCTCCCTTCAAAGAGAAAATATGAGAAATGTTATGAAGTGATAGTAAAATACATTGCTTTAAAATGCTTACTTAAATGTTGTAATTCCTTCCATTTTCCCACGATGTGCTTGGTACTCCTGTTTTGGCTTAAGGCTCCGGGCAGGAGAGATGTTGCTATACCTGGGGTATTTTTCCACATATTCTGTTGTGAGGCACAGCCGTTGTCCATTATCATAAATCCTTGTGGGCCTATGAGGACAGCGGTGGCGCCTGGGCGAAACACATCAGATGAGATCACTTTGAGAAGCTTCATTTAAGGGGAAATACCATTTGTTATCTACTGGGAATTTATAACAAATGAGAAAGATGGTTTGATGTCACTACACTGTGTTTAAAGGGTTTTTTGTTTTTTTTTTCTGAGCACAAAATATTGTACTAATGGAACAGATGCAAAGAGTGCAAAAGTCTTAAAGCCTTGAGCTGAAGAGGAAAGTACTTCTGAGAGCTGTTAAAATAGCAAAGTCCCCAGCATTGGATCCGAGAAGTATTGTATATTTGGTAAACTGATCTTTGAGGACTTCCAGTGGCTTTTGGCATTAAAATTTTGTTGATTTTGAAAAAAAGATCACTTAATAAGCACAGGAAGCAATTTAGCCCAAGGAAAAGGAATCTGAATATATTCTTAAAAATATTTAACAGTCCTTTGTTTCTAAAAGGGCTCAAGCCTTCGATCCTTAAATATGAACAATAACACTCAGATTCAGCTCTTAGTGGATTATATGTATGTTATAATATGAGGGAAAAAATGTCATTCTAGAATTTTGAAGGCTCTCTACTTCTGTGTAAAGAGAAAGCTGAATTTAGTTCTGCCTTTCCTTGTATTTGCAGTTTGTGTTTCTTTTTTTCTTCTGTGAATAAATTCCAGCTAGGAAAGATTGTTTCTTTCCACTTTGACACGAAACAGTAATTAAGCAGAAAACTTAATGGAGTTAACTCCTCCAAAATATTAGATGGTTTCCTTAATCCCGAAATCTCTAAGAGGTGTGTGCATTGCAATATCCAGGTAATGGTGCCAAGTGACCAGGCTTCCCCTGAAAACAAACTCTATAGCTACACTGAAGCAAACAATGTGCTGCCTAACCCAACAACAGCTTGAGTTTCGTTGAGTATAAAAAAACTTAAATGATGTTTATTTAAAGCCACATGTTTTGTGTGTGTTGCCTTCAATTGTTCTGTGATCCTGTGAATATAGCTGTAGTCGGTGGAGGAGACCTCTGGAGCTCATCAAGTCCATTCCCTGCTGATGCAGTTCCCTGCAATAGGTTACACAGGAAAGCATCCAGACAGGTCTTGAATGTATGTCTCCATAGAAGCAGGCTCCACCACCTCTCTGGGCAGGCTGTTCCAGTGCTCCATCTCTCACAGAAAATAAGTTCTTCCTTATGTTTGTACAAAACTTGTGCATCACTTCTTGCCCCCTGCCCCTTGTTCTACCACTGCACAGTACTAAAACCAGCCCAACCACATCCCCTCTTCAGACATTTATAAACAGCGCTCTCAGCCTTCTCCAGGTCTCTCAGCCTTTCCTCACATTTTGATGCTCCAGGCCCTCAGGTCACCTTTGCATCCCTCAGCTGGACTCCTTTTAGGAAATCGCTGTCTTTTCGGACTGGGGAGCCCAGAGCTGAGCCCAGCACCGCGCCTCTGCCGCTGGGGCAGAGCAGAGGACCAAGGGGCAGAGCGGGGGACCAAGGGGCAGAGCGGGGGACCAAGGGGCAGAGCGGGGGACCAAACGGACCGCCCTCGTCGCCATGCCGGTTCCGGTGCCCGCAGAGCACACTGCTGGTCACGGCACCGGGAACCCCAAGTCATTTTTCTCACAGCTCCTTTCTGCACTGAACTCAGCGTTTGCGCACCAAGCGTGGCCCCGAGAGCCCCAGTTACCGCCCCGTCCCTATTTTAAACGCAAGCCAATTCATTTCAGAGGAGCGACTCCACACGGGAGCTGAAACGCGAGTGCATCAGTTCCCGTTTACCGAGGGATCGCTTAACAGCAGGGGAGCGCCCCGTTTCCCGCCTCCCGGCGGGGCCGTTACCCACCCGCAGGTGCAGATCTCGCACAGACACCGCGCCCGCCCCATGCTCCGCTCCGACCCAGGCGCCGCTCCGTCGCTCGGCAACGGCGGCGGCGTCCCCGCGATCGGCCTCGGCCGGCCGCCGTCCGACGTCACGGCCCGGCGGAGGAGGGGCCGGCTGGGGCTTCCGGGTGCGGAGCGCGGTGGAGGTGAGCGCGTCTCGTCGGCGGGGGCCGGGGGTCTGAAGGGAAATGAACGGAAGCGCCGCCGCTCCGTGCGGGCGGGGTCGGAGCCCGCGGCGCCCCGCCTGAGCCGCGCGGTTCCGTAAGGAGCGGAGCGCCGGGCGCCGCGCGGTGCCCCGGCTGAGCGCCGCCCTCTGTCGCAGGACTGAGCAGCCATGGTGCTTACGAGCGTGGGGAAGATGACGGGACTGCAGCAAAAGGCTGCTGGCATCAGGAACATCTGTGTGCTGGCGCACGTGGATCACGGTGAGCGGTGCCTCTGGCGGTCGGGGCTGCGCGGGCTCGGCTCGGCTCGGCGCCCCGTCCTGCCGAGCGGGCGGTGTGCCCGTACGCGTGGGTTTTGTCCCCGTGCGGACAAATAACTTCTGAGTGACCTGGCACAGCTGAAACCGAACGTTCTGTGCTGGTGAATGGTGGCATAAATGCACGTCTAGAGCCACGGAATCCCTGCCAGTGATTTTCCGGTTCTGCTCTGCGCTTGTGTCAGCGTCTGTGTCACACCGCTTTCTGTTCTCCGTATTTAAACTTAGTGATTTGTGTTTCCTTTCAGGCAAAACCACGCTAGCAGATTGCCTGATATCCAGCAATGGGATAATCTCCAGCCGCTTAGCAGGAAAGGTAGAGTTACCAGCTCGTCTGTAACAAAACTGCGATGACGAAGGGAAGCCCCCCTCCTTGTCTCGTTAATCCTTGTCTTTGTGCAGTTATGCTCTTCAGCATTTGATAACTTGTGAACGTAATTCCCTGTATTTATTTCCTCTTCTGTTGTTGCCCTCAGTTGCGATATCTGGACAGCAGGGAAGATGAGCAGGTCCGAGGGATAACGATGAAATCCAGTGCGATTTCATTGCACTTTGAGAAAGGTAAGTTGTTGATGCCAGCAAGTACAGAACTGATTGATTGATTGGACTCTTTCCCCCCATCTTTCTGTTGTTGCTGTTGAGATCTTTTTCTATGTAGATCATATGTTCCTGTGTTTCCATGATTCTGCAAAGTCTTGGGCTTGTATCCAAACGTTAACCAAGGTACTAAAGACACACAGTACCTTCAGACTTCCCTGATAATGATGGGTTTGCACAGGGATAAAGTTAATTCGTCTTAAAAGTTACGAGTTAAATTGCCTCATGTATAAGCCACTGGATGCTATGCTGCTGGCAGTTTTCCAGGCCTGGTTAAGTTTTTCTTGAGCTTAATGGTTGCTGCAAATTTTGTCCTTGGAAATCAGTACTAGCTTAGCAGTATAACAACCTGGCCAGATTACATATTTATGGAAACTGTTCTGAAATATTTATTGTTTGATCCTAGGTGGTCAGGAGTATCTGATTAATTTAATAGACTCCCCAGGGCATGTGGATTTTTCTTCAGAAGTATCTACTGCTGTCCGACTCTGTGATGGTTGCATCATAGTGGTGGATGCTGTTGAAGGCGTCTGTCCACAGGTGAAATAAAAAGTATATTAGAGAAGGAGAACAGTGTAGAGTGAGTAAGCAAATCAAAATTGTTTGTATGTCTGAATATATTATGTGGAAATAAAACATAAGCTGGCTTAAGGAGTTCTGGACACTTGTAATGGATGATCAAGTACTCAAGGTCTGAAAGAGGGCAATTTTATTTCTTGGTTTTGCTGAAAATTGAGTAAAGCTGTTGAGTGGGTGTAGTGGTGTAGGATTGAAAAACTGTGTGTAATATTTCTGGTAATAGAATATTTGTGTAGAGAAGAAGTCAATGTCTGAAGCAAATTAATATTGTTGTGTGCTTTTAGAGTATTGAAAATGGAAGAATTATGCAAAATAATGATTTTTTTTTTTTTGTAATGATTTTATAGGAGTATGGGTTAGTTTGGTGGGCATTTTAGCTGTAAGAATATTTTCTGTAGAATTCTGTAATAACTATCCCTATGGAACATTCTGTCTCTTGTGGTATCAAGCTTTCTGTAACAGGCTTTCTTTTAAACTGTTTTTTTCTTAATAGACTCAAGCAGTTCTACGGCAGGCATGGCTAGAAAATATTCGTCCAGTATTGGTGATAAATAAAATTGATCGCTTGATTGTGGAGCTGAAGTTAACCCCTCAGGAGGCATACATGCACCTTAAGAATATTTTAGAACAGGTATTCTTGCTTTAGTGTTGTGTACACACAGCAGACTTGGTTATGAGTTCCCCCTGCCTTGTCTCCATTCTTGAATTGAGAGAGATTGTGGTTTCCAATGGTTTATAACTGCAACAGAACCTTTTTTCATTACATTAAATTAATTAATTTAGTAATTAAATTAATTTTTTAATTATTTTATTTTTTATTAATTTTCCTTACTTTGTGGAACTGAGCACTGAGACACTTTGTCTCATTTAACCAACTGAAAAGAAAATGCATCAATGATATAGGGCTCATTCTGAGTGTCTTTGATGGAAAAAAGGGAATAAAATATCATTGGACAAGGCATCATGGAAATCTCCTTGCTTTTAGAAATAACATGCTGTGTGTCTTGCCCTGATAAATTGCCTAAGCTCCTTTGAGACCAGACAAATATCTGTAGACTGTTATTGATAATGATAGATTTATGCCAGAATGAAGTTAACTCTTCTCAGGTTGGAAGGTAAATCACCTTCAGACTCTTTTCAGAGCTCCTTTTTCATCAGTTGTCTGCATGGTTTCCCTTTGCCCTCTGTTGTTGTTTGTTTGTTGGCAGTAATGAGTTTATATTTCATCATTCCTTCTTCTGAAAAACACTGGGTGATGTATAATACTCTAAAGCTGATTTAATCCTGACATGACTGAGTGAATCAGAAAACCTACTCTAAGCTGAAATGTTAGTCTGTCAAACTCCCACTGTCTTCAGATTGACAGGGTTAGATACACGAGGTCTGTGTTTTAAATTGCAGAATGAATCATAAGTGTGCAAAGTTGTTAAAAAAAAACACAACACCTATGTATTTTGGAGGGTGGGGGGAATTGTGTTTTAATTACAAGTGTTGTGAAGGAGTGTACAGATCTTTGGCCTGCCCTTTCGTAGATAAATGCAGTCACTGGATCGCTCTTTACCTCGAAAGTCTTAGAAGAAAGAGCTGAAAAAGAAGCTGAAAGTGAAAGTAGTTCTGACTCAGCAGCTGGAGATCAAATTTATGACTGGAGTGCTGGGTTGGAAGATACTGATGATTCCCACCTCTATTTTTCTCCGGACCATGGAAATGTGGTGTTTGCCAGTGCAATTGATGGCTGGGGTTTTGGGTAGGTATGAAATTTAATTTGTTGCCTTTTTTTGATATGTGTTTGCTGCAGGTAACCTCAAATTTGAAATGTTTTGGGTTCCTTCCTACTTCTGATTTTTCTTTCCCTGTGATACGCAGCATCATATATACATAGATATTGTTAATATATATATGTTAATGTATATTAGCACTACACAGCTGGAAACACTATGACCGAAGTAAAAGTAAGAATGTGAGGATAGAACAGTTTCACAAAATTAGCAGGGTGACTGATCTGAGTGTGTGGATAAGTTTTTGCAGTCCTGTTCTGAGTTACCAGTTTTGGAGGACAGCATGCTATGGTAAGGATGACACGTGCTCTGTTCTGACTGGCCACAAGGTGGAGTCCTCAGCTTTAGCGCGAGTCTGTAGTTAAAGGGATTCACCCGGTCATCCAATACATTTCTTGGCTGTTGTAAAACCTTAAACTCTGGCATTTTAAAGCTCACGCTTTAATTTGGATTTCATTATTTGGTATGGTTTTAGTCTTAACTTGAGCTCTTATCACTGCAGTGAAGGAAACTGAAAAAAACTCTTCAGACTTTTGCATCTTGGTGTATTGTTGCCTGACAACGTACCTAGAATGGTAATATTAAACCCAGGTCACCTTTCAACTCCTCAGAACCAAAGTGCTAGTTTTTATTTGCATATATTTCCTTTTGCAGGCTTCCAAAACAAACGTCATCTGCAAATTACCCAGTACTCTGTGTGTAGTTCTAATTCACTTTCACAGCCACTAAGGAAAGCATTCATATTCTGACTTCAGACTTTAATAAGTTTACAGTGGTTGTATCCCCTCAGTATTAATATTTATGTTGTTTTATGGGTTAGATGTGTTGTTATTTGGAACATTTTGATAAGTGCCTAAAATAGATTAGAAAATAATTGCCATCATTGGATGGCTAAAGTATGACTAGAAAAATTACTTGTCTTTTAATTCTTACTGTTCTAGTCACAGTTAAATGTATAAAGTGTCTCTCCTGTGTAAATGTATAAACAGTGCCTCTTCTACAGAATAAGTTGGATGTGACTTTAAATACTGAAAACTTTTATATTGTATTTGATATTTTTCTCAAGGGGTCGTACAAGTATTTGTTTAGTTGAAACAAGTTCAGCCTTCAAGCTGACTTAAAATAAAACAAAAACATACAAGTACTGCTGGCATTTTTGAGCTGTTGCCACTGAATGTTTTTGTAGGTGTAAATGTGAAAAAACAGGAGCTAACGTGAAGGTGAGCTGAGAGAAAGAAAGGGAGCAAAGCAAGGTCATGAGATTTGTGTAAGCTGTCACTTGCTTAGGCTGACAAGCACATGTAAACTGTAACACTTTAATCAAGATGCATTTTGTTTGCTTTCAGCATTGAGCATTTTGCAAAACTGTATAGCCAAAAGATTGGAATCAAGCCTGCAGTGCTGCTGAAGACTTTATGGGGAGATTATTATCTAAATACAAAAGCAAAGAAGATAATGAAAGGTGATCAGGTAGGCAGATTGCCAGAATATTACCTGGGGTTTATTTAATTTAGGTTTGTGTTTTTTTCCCCCCAGCTTTAGAGATTCAGGGTACAGCAAAACACAGAAGATGAGTGCAAGGCTGGTAATGTAGGAACCAGTGTAGTGAATGGGCCTCTGTCATCCGAACTGAAGAGTGTTTCTGCAGCTCCTGATTTAGGATTCCCATATTTAACTGAATATTTAGGATTTTAGAGGATTTTTGCCAAACTGAGATGTAAATTGTAATTGAAGGCTGTGCTCGAAACACTGGCATGAGAACTGTACTTTTGTGGACATTGTTTCTACCACTCAGAGGGTAGGAGTTTCCCAGTTTTCATCTAATGACTTTTTTTTTCTCAGTAGGTGAGGATTAGGAGAAGATAGCCACCCTCAAGGTGGATGTATTCTATGTTTATCAGGCTCTTTCTCTGAAATTGAAACCCTTATTCTGCACTTTAAAATTCCATGTTATTTTAGTGATTTATACCATTTCTTAGACAAGAGTTGATCTCGTGTAGGAACAGGAGATGGGGGGTTGATTTTGAATATAGATTTTACATGCTACTTAGGAAAATGCTTAATTATAGCGGAGCCTTAAGCCTGCTGGAAAAGTGTGGAAGTGCTGATAATTGGCTGCATGTCTCTTCATGTTCTGCCAGTCAAAAGGAAAGAAGCCCTTGTTTGTGCAGTTGGTGTTGGACAACATATGGAGTCTATATGAAGCAGTTATGAAAAGGTGAGAAGAGCCTGTAAAGCTTTCACAGAATCCCTTTCTTGTGGTGATTTAAACTACTCTAGCAAGAAATGCATGTTAGATATTACTGACATGGCTTGTATTTCCTTACAGAGATAAAGAAAAAATTGAGAAGATTGTTACCTCGTTGGGCTTGAAAATTGGTCCCCGGGAGTCACGGCACGCAGACCCCAAAGTTCACCTTAATGCCATTTGTAGTCAGTGGCTGCCTATATCTGATGCAGTCCTTTGTATCCTTCAGGAAGATGCAGCTTTTTGTTCTGCTGGCGGTTCATAGACTTGAAAGAGTGCATTCTAATTGTGTAGTGACTTGGCTCATTTGATGCTAGTGGTAATGGTACTTTGCCAGTGCTGTTTTTTTTTATTTATATTTTCTGTGATGTCTCCATTTGAGAAATTCCTTAGGAATATCTGCTTTCTACATTTCCCTTCAATAACAGTTTCTGTTCTGGCATTGTTTTTCAAGATGTTAGGAGTGTTAGAAATAAAGGCCAAAGTAATGATGGCTTGATTTGAAAACAAACTAACAAAAGTACCTGAGATGATAACGAAGTAAAAGACAGTGCAGAGAGGGCAGTTTGAATTGCGTACTTTCTCATAATAACTGAAGGTACTGATGAAGAAGCTGTGAGTAATCATAGGAAGACATTTATATTAGTGTGATTGTAGGGAACGAGTGTTCACTACAACGCTTATCAAAGGCAAAGCTCTGTGATTACCACCAAGAAGGAAGTTAATAAATTTATAGCATGATTGAGATTTTACTTCTTGAACATTCTTCTGTGAGACAAAACATTTTGAATGTCTTCTTTCAATAACTGTATACACGAACATGTTCATTTATTTGCACTTATTAATCAGTAGATATGTGCAAATGAATGCTTTACAAATACTAGCTCTATAAATTGTCAGTTGTGCAGCTCCTAGCTTCCACAAAGTGAGCCACATCCTTACTTAGCTCTCTGCTCTGCATGTGGGCAAATGTCAGAAATGGTTGCTGACTCGAGTGTGCTGTGAGAGACAGGGCTGGATTGGAGCTGTCTGTTGTGGATGGCAGTTAGTGCACGATAGTGTTGATTTAGAGAAACAGATACTGAAAGCATTTGTCTTCCAGTAAGGAAATATAACGAAAGTTCTCTATATCCTTAGCAATATGCTTTAGCTATGGTGTGTAGTAAACTTCCCAGTCCCCTTGACATCACTGCGGAGAGAGTGGAAAAGCTGATGTGTGTTGGAGCTAAAACCTTTGATTCTTTACCACCAGAAACCCAGGAACTGAAAAGCGGTAGGTGTTCAACCATTGCAGGATCACAGCTTTGCTTCAAGCTTGATTATTCTGTTTGTCTTTGGATTGTAAGATGCTTGGTAACCTCTATTTAGATGTATATAATTATTTCACTTGTAGTTTCGTTGATGTTTATCTGTGATGTGTCATAGTACTGTCTTATTTTTCCACCTGATATTTTTCCTCAATCTCATATATTCATGACTTTCAGACAACTCAGGCTGCAAGTAACAAAGTCTAAGACTCGAACTGGATTTTGGGAAGTTACAAGGTTAATACTTGTATTTATAGGTAAACAGTGGAACTCATCGTGTAGTTCAGTTCAGAGCAGAGGAGGCTGAGGGGAGCCCTCATGGCAGCTCACAGCTCCTCACAGGGAGCAGGGGGCAGTGCTGATCTCTGCTCTCTGGTAACAGCATGGAGCTGGATCAGGTGGGGGTTAGTGTGCTTAAACTAGCAGCAGTTAAAACAATTTCTGAACTCTGGGTGTGTAGTAAAAGGTGTTTTTGGAACAGTGTTTTACAGACAGCTTCATTGAATCCAGAGGGACGAGATGTCGAATGTCCACTTGAGATGACATATCAAGTTGACAGATTGCTAGGAATTATTTCTTGATGTGAGGAAGCTGATGCTTTCCTCCTTCTCTGAAGTACAATGAATGTGTTCTCAGGACAATGTAGAGTATCATATTAGTGTAAGTCAGTTGGAAGAAAGTTGCCTCTGTAAACCTGAGTCGTCTTGCTGTTGGGTATGAAGATAGGGTACTTCACATTATAGTTTTTACTAGTTTTTTATAGTTTTATATTTATTTTTTTATTTTATTTTTTATATATTTATTTATTTTTTATAGGTTTTTCACATTATCAGTTTTTTCTTAATTCTTAAATGCAAAGTGCTTATGACTACAATATTTTCACACATAAAAGATAAAGATAAAAGGCAGAGCATTAGACTACAATTTATTTTCTGTGTTATTAAGTCTTAAACAGCATTGTTTGCTTTGATTGTGATAATGAGCTCCAAGTTTGTTGGGGAAAAAAGTATTTCCTAAGTATGTGTTAACACTTGAGGTAGATCCATTCTTGCAGCTGAGTTGTTGGAATTTCATGAGCCATGAGTGTCTAGATGCTTGCAGGACTTTTGCCTTTGATCTGTAAGGAGGAATAATACAGTGAGGTACTGGATTAATAGCTCAGTCTAAATATTAAGCTACTCCCTGTCTTTTCATTTTGATTTTAACTAGCCTATGAACACAATTTTAAGTATCATAATATATATGTTATGATATGGAATATGTGTACTTTGTGCTTTATTATAAAGGAGCTATTTTTCTACACATGTACTCTTTTTATTGTGAAACAAACTTGAAGATTAGGGTAGAGTTATCAAAAAAAAGAAAGCCAGAGAAATGTATATTTTTCCTGTTCGTTTATCTCTATCACGTTACTCATTTAAATGGAGAAACAGTTCCTGTAGCAGTCATGAAAAGCTACAATGTTGTCCATGCAGTTGGGGAAAAAAATGTTGCAAATAACCTTTATGTTTGTTCAGCTTTTCTGAAATGCAGTAGTGAAGATACGGCCCCGGTGATTGTTTTTGTTTCCAAAATGTTTGCTGTTGATGCAAAGGCGTTACCACACAATAAACCAAGGTAAGGAGATGGATCATGTCACTTCTAATCTATGTTAATGTCTTCAGGGATTAATTATGTTTTTATGATCTTAAAACTAAAAGTATTGCCACTTACAGCTAAGTAACACAGTATCTTAAGCTTTCTACTAGGTTGGACTGTTGAATGTGCAGAAGATGATACTCTTGCTGTAATAACCCTTGAAGATTTTTCCATTATTTCATTTACTGCCCAGACTGCAATCTTTTCTGTCACAGTTATCTAAAATCTTCCACCAAAAATTCTTTCCTGCATTAAGTTTGACTTCAGGGTAAAACAAACAAACAAACAAAAAACCCCAAAAAACCAAGCACATTACACTTGTGGATTGACAAGGCACTAGATGGTGCTGTTTTGCTTCGAGTTCTCTACTGTGATGCTGAGTGTGATCAGGCATCAGTACAGCATTGCGCTGCTATTCCTGCTTTGTCTGCTTTCCTTCATAGGTACTCGATTACAGAAGAGTTATTTTTCATTCCAAATACACTGAGGCTACCACTTTCTCACTATTCTGCCGGTGATAGCTATCCATTCTTTTATTGGTTGAGAGAATCAGGATTGTTTGACATGATGCAACACAGAGGCAGCGGTAGCTTTTAAATATACCAGACACAGAAAGTATTTGGCACATTTTCAGGATTTTAGTTGCAGCAACAACAATGAAATGAGCTACTACAGGTTCTGTTTTGTGATTCCAAGCAGAAGACCATGTGTGAGAGATTGTGACTTTCCCAGGACTAATGGATAGCTCTTAATATTTTCATTCTACATAGTTTGCATACTTCTACATGACCACTCATGGATAAACTCTGCTTCCCTGTCTCTTCCAATATTCATCTTGCATCTTTCTTGTTTGCCTTTTTTTTAAATTTTCTTTAGTCACACACCCTCAGGAATTCTGTCTGTCATTGATCTGGGTTGGAAAACATCAAATTGTTTACTGAGTTGAGCAGAGGATTACATCTGAGTGACAGTTCAAGTAATGCAGAGCTCGTCCAAAAATTGTAACAAAATGTAGGTAGATGTGCCTACACTAAATCACTGAAAAGTGGGTTTTCTAAGGTAATATTGTAGCAGAGTGAGAACTGGCTTAGAGTTCATTCTGGGGAATTTGTAGGATACCAGCTCTGACTGTAGGCAGTGTCTTTTCCCTACCTTTATTTAGGAAGTTGAACACTGGTGTTTTTCTTGATAGCTTTTCTGAATGGTTTTTCTTGAAGTCTTTAATTATTCAGTTAGTTACTGGTTGTTGACATAAAGAGAAATCGCCTGACTTTACTTTTGAAGTAAGCAGTCATTATCATCACCATTTAATTTTGCTGATTAGGTAACAGTGGGGAGATTGTTTTGAAGTCATGGTTGGATCCCATTATTTTGAAAACTAGTAATGTAGGTAAATGTGTGTTTCAATGTTTTAATGGCTAAGATTCTATAGATAAGCAGTTCTTGAAGAATTTAGAAAATGAGTTTATTTCTTATAATCTCTTATTAAAAAAGAAGGAAAAACTGAAAAAATATTTTCAGTGCAACAAAATACCAATGTTTTAAAATTACATAATTGTGTAATGTGGTCCCTCAACATGCTTTGAAATATATTGGCCAATATGTGCTGTGGTGCAGCAAAGACTGTGATGGCTGTGCTGAGAGGCAGTGTTGGAACCAGGAGGATCAAATAAGGCTCCATGTGGATCCTCCTTAAGGATGTGTGAGCAGAGGGAGCTACAGGCTTAACATATATAGGTGAAGAGTGTGTTATAACGGTGGTTTCATATTTGCTAATATAAAGACGTGTGTATTGTATGTTTCAATTTCATGTTGACTTTCAAGGGCCATTACTGTTCTTGTGTGTTCTGATGTTTAACTGCAGGACCTATCTGAAATTTCTTTGGTCACACACCCTCAGGAATTGTGACTGTCATTGATCTGGGTTGGAAAACATCAAATAGTTTACTGAGTTGAGTGGAAGATTACATTTTACATCCTCTTGGATGGTGTTTTTTTGTTTTTTTTTTTTTAATGTGTTAAAGCATGTAAAGAAATAGATACTTTTCTATAGAGTGTGTTGTGTTCTTTGTTCGTTGTTTTTGTTTTGTTTTGTGAGGCTTATGCTGTTGTGCTTCCAGAGGTAACAAGCAGATCCATGCATCTGCTGTCCTTTCCTTTCCTTTTGCAAGGTGCTACTGTGTAATGTTACCTTTTTGTAGTTTGCTTTGTAGCTGCAAATTGACTTTGTCTCATAGTGTTTTTTTTTATAGTTTGTCTTATTTCTTCCACCTGCTTGTAATGCTTTTTAATCTCAGCCTGGGAAAAGAGAAAGGCTTTTCCATGTCCAGGGCATTCAGTAAATGATAAAGAGGGTTGTTTTAATTAAAAATCCATCTTCCTTTGAGACTGCTGCTGGCAACTAATATCATCTAGAAGGTGACTTTAAAAATCAATAGTTTCTATACTAAAATTGCTGTTGTTTTTTTTTTTTTCCTTTTTTTCCTTTTTCTTTTTTTCTTTTCTTTTGCTGTTTAAATAACAAGATTTGCCAGAAGTTATAATACTAGAATAAGTAGAAAATGAATTTGTGGAATTTGTGGTCAGGTTTCCACTGTTTGGCAGCTTATGTTTATCTCACTTTGGGAAGACTTGGAATTTGACTTGTTGTACCACTGTGACACTGAGTCTTTTGTCAGTGTTTTAAGAAATAAGAATTGTGCAAGTATGCTTTGTTTTCCAGTTTCTTCTGGCTGAACTTGTGAAATTATTTGCTAATTCCAATGAATTGAGACAGAGGTGGAGATGTTGAAGATATTAAGTTCAGTAAACTTGTGAAAATTGCTGGTCCCTTGGTTGGGTGGGGTAGGCAAACAAATGAAGAGACCACTAAAACAGTGCAGTATGATCTACTTCACCTTAGATATTTAAAATATCTATAACCAAAATTAGTGGGAAATAGGACCAGATTGGCTTCTCTGGATCTCCTTGCTTCATATTAGAAGACCACAATTATTTGTGAAAGTTGTACTTATTTATTGTTACATATTCAACTTCTACTTCTAAGTGGTAGTAAAAAAAGGCCTGCTGACATAATAACCTGATCTGCTAAAATGGTATTTCATGAGTGCAGAAGGGATATAAAACCTATAACATCCTTGGCATTTTCCTGAAGATAGGATTGAAAGATGGTGCATTGTCCTCAGTCAGCTGGAAATCAGAGTTTGTCTTTTTTGTGTCACTTTGAGATCAGCCCTTTCTTATACAACTCTGCATGAAATTATTATAATAGGTTTTTTTTCCCGTGTTTGCATGTCCTAAAGCAGCAGACTGTAGTGTACTTTGTCTCCTTTCTATTGTTTCCTAAATACTTTATTACAGAAAACATGCAAATCCAGTGATTTTTGCCTGACTGCAACTGAAAATGCTTTCTGTTGTCTTGATTATGAGTAGGTAACAGTGATAAAAATTCATGCTATTTAAGAAATTACTGTTTCCTTTTAGGTAAGTTAAAAACAATATGATTTTCAGTGACTTCAGTTTGAGCTGAACCCATCATTTTCTGTTTGCATTAAACAGAAATTTGTATTAAATTGTAGTTGGTGCATTAGAAATGAATATGCCCTGAGTCATTCAAAAAGCTTGTCGGATTTACAGGTTTACATCTGGAGATGGCACCCAGTTATATCACTGACAGAGTCATATATGCTTTTCAAAATGCTGAAATAAATGTCACTGTAACAGTGTACATTTGAATCCAGAATACGCTTGAATTTTTGGAACTGATTTAAGAGCTGGTATGTGAAACTCTGGACTTAATTTAGTATGTGTATTTATGAGCTTGGGAGAGAAAAGCATATAGCATTCTGGAAGAGTTCTGTTTCAAGTTTCTTCTCATTGTTGTGCACTTAGTATGCCAGGTACATCAAAGGTTGGTGTATCAGTCAGGGCAGTTTTTCAGGATAAGGTATGACAGCTTGATACTGATGTCTTAGTTTTGTTATGCATCTCAGATTGAATGATCTTTAGTGTATGATAACAGAAGATGAAAAGTTATCCATTTATACATTTTTTTCTGGAGTCCTGTAAGACCACTATCTAAGATTTTATGTAAATACTGTTTTGGATAATTTTCGCTTGTTCATTTTGTGTGTAGAAATGGATTTCTACACACTACCAGAAACTGCACAGGGATTGTGGTGACATTAAAAAGGCTGCATATGTTGGTGTCATGAAGTGCAATCCAGAAGATTCTCTATAAATTAGAATCATAGAATAGCCTGGGTTGAAAAGGACCATAGTGCTCATCTAGTTCCAACCCCCTGCCATGTGTAGGGTCACCAACCACCAGACCAGGCTGCCCAGAGCCACATCCAGCCTGGCCTTAAATGCCTCCTAGAAACCAGGGGCCAATTTGTGTATGATTTCTGACTATGAACTTTTCAAATGTTTTGGAACAAAGTCTGTCTTTCATAACATGGAAGGGCAGAAAAGCTATCGTTCACAGTGTTGATGGAGGGAAGAAGTTTAGTTGTCATCCAGTCTGAACGGAATGAGCTATCCCTGAGGAATCTGACAGTAAGAAAATAGTTGTCGTCGGCTTGTTTATTTTACCTGAAGTCTGTTGCATCAACAGTCTGCTGGGTGATAATATTGTGTATGTTACACTGCTTGCCATGTTATTTCCATAACTGTTGTTTACCATGGGGTTGAGCTTAATGCGAGTTAGTAGTAATGTGGTTGGCCACCCGTGCCTGGTTCATGTGTACAGTGTGCATGTTATAGCATCTCTTGTAGGCAGGGAATCTCTTCCTTTCTGCTCCAAAATTTTCATTTACTCATTTTCCACGTGGTCTCTCTTCTTTCCTTCTTGCCAGTATCATTGGCTTGTCTTATGGACTGGAGGAAAAAAAAATAGGGAAGAGGAAAAGAAGAGAATAGCTCTTCTGATTTGGTCACTTCGCTCGACATTGATTGCACTTTCATTGGTTTTACCGTCTGGACAAATAGAATAAATCAGGGTATAATTTAACCTGGGGATTATTGCAGATCAGTGTTGAGTGTGTTACAGTTCTATGTAAGGATTTATTTGACAACATCTCATGATCTCAACGATCTCATTTTTGTGAGTTCTAATGATTCTACTAGGAGCGACTGATTTTTATGGAAATCAGTGCTGACACAAACTAGGGTGGAAGTCTAGGTTTTACCTACTAACTAAAAACCTGCCCACACTCAATCTGCTTCTTATCAAATTGAGAATGTGATTAACAGTGCTTATGTGTGTATTGCAGTTTGTGCGTTCGGAATTTTGAGGTACCTTTGAGATTTTTGGTGGGGACTGTCTGACACATAAATACAGTGATATTTATAACGGTACCATGTAGGGAGGAGATGGGAGGGGAGCATACATTTTACTTGCACTCTCAGAATTATTTACACAAACGAAAAGCATTTTTGGATAGTAAAATGTGTTGGAACGCATACATACATCCTCATGTGCATTCTGTGCCTTCACATATAGACTGCATTTATCCCTTGGCTGTCTCCTCACTACTTTTCCTATCACTCTCTTACCCCTGGGAATTTTTCAGACATTCCAAACCCTTAAATAGCTTTGAACAACTGCCTTCAGGACAGAAGCCTTCATTTTAAAAAGTTTTCTTCTTCACCATCTGCTTTGCGTTTTCTATTGTTCAGCCTCACTCTCTTTTGCAATAAAATAAACAAATTGAACACATTGTCTGAAATTTCAGAGATGCAGATTCTTGATTCTGTCACAATGACTATGTAAGAGATTGTTTAAATGACTAATAATAACATTCTGGGAAGTTTATGGGAGCAGTTTTGTCACGTTTGCCTTTCCCATGGCATGTAATGTGTCTGTTCCAGGTTCCAAGTTGTGAAACTGTTTCAAATTCAAGCATTCTGTCCTGGGTGGATTAGGGGGTGTCTATTAGGTAATTTTTAGAGATGTTTTTAATTCAGAGGTAGTTTTTGTGGCCTTTTGAGTTTACTATTTGGATTTAAGTATAATAACTGTTCAAAGTGATTTCCTCAAGTTCTAAAAAGTATTTTGGTAAAATGAAGCGTTAAACTTTTTTTTTTTTTTCTTAATAAATAGTTTCCTACAGAATGTATGATATACAGAAGGCATACATATCATGATATAAAAGATGTATTGAGACTGAGTTGGTCTCAGCCACACCATCTATCCACAGCTTTCTAATTAATCCAATTAAGGGCAGAGTAAATATGTCCAACCAGTGTCCTTACTATCTATATACAAAAACTTTGACCCTTAAGTGATGGGTTGTTTCCCTCTTTGTCATTTGGGGTGGTTGATTTAATAAGTGAATGTGATTCATTCATTAATTACAGTTGATATTAACTTGTCATTTGGTGAAGAAGCACAGCTCTTTTGCATCCAAGAGAGTTCAGCACATCTTGAACTGTTTTGTTGTAGAGAAGGAGTATAGTTTACACTTCACAATGTGGAAATTAAAGAGACCCAGTGACTTGTCCACAGCTACTAAACAATGTAAAACTAATAGGGCACTTTTGGTTCTCTCTGCTTGTTGGTCTGTGTGCTTCATACTGAAAGAACCCTGAAACATCTTCATACTTAGAGCTGTTGTCCTTGCTCTCATCACGTTAGCAAATGCAGATGGGGTATTGTTGTGGGATTATGTTATCCTTCTTGAGAAGAAATGAACACATAAGGTGTTGTGATTTGTTGGTCTGCTTGTGCTTTACAAGTGCAGGCGGGTAGTAGAGAGAATTCTTCTGTCTCATCTCAGGTTAGAAGTCTGTTACAAATACTTATATATAATGGGAAAAAATACACTGTTGTTATTTTGGAAATAAGTTTATTAATGCTGGAAGGCAATATATATTCCATTGCTCACAATGGGGAAAAATAAATTGAAAACATTCTAATTCCAATGGAAAAAGGTTTTTTTTTCCATTTTTTTCCCCCAATGTTTTAAGCCACAATAATGAAAATGTTTTTGGTGTTGGCACCTGACACCGTGTTTCACAAGAAATAGAGGATCTTGAATTTTCTAAACTGAATTTCTTCTTTTTAAGAATGTGTGTAGCTCTTTTATGAGCGAAATAGAAGCAGAGAAGGGACTGGAAATGTCAGATGTCCAGTATCTGAGATAAACTTCCTTGGGCTTTGAAAATCTCGTCTCACAGTTTCTCACTTAGGGCCATATTCAGAAATCAAGAACACAACTTCAGGCAGCACTTCTAGATTTAATGGATGTCTTTCTACTTTGCAGCTTAAATTGCTTGGGAAGAGTTGTATTTAAAAGTACATCTTTTTGTGCTGCCTTAAGGAAGGGTGACAATGCCTGTCTTAAATATTACTATTTTATCTATTTGTTTATTTTGTTATCTACTTATTTGCTTTAAATCATATGTTAAAGCCCTTTGTTTTGAGATAGGGCTTACCAGTGAGCAGATGGAAATGGCATCAGAATATTCAAATTCATTTCTTTGTTGTTGCTTCAGTCGAGGCTTTTGTCTTTTATGGACCGGTCATTTCATGGGAAGGATATTATACCAGGCAAAGTCTTTTTCCTGCGTTTTAACACCTGCTGTAAAACCAGCCAAGAATAGTTTAAAGGAAAAAAAAAAAAAAAAAAAGAAATCACAAGTAATTTAAAATGGGAGCGTTTGATTCTTGTATATTTGGAAGAAAAGTTTTTTTCTGACCAGGTTGGTACAGATAAGTCTAGACTTAGTCTTAGCTGTCTTTCTAGCTCAGAATAATATAGTGGATGTGATGTAAAGAGCAATTTTAAAAATTGACTTGAGTCTATTCCAGAAAAAAAAAATGAGAATTTACACATCAGTGGAAGCAACTGCATTTATTTTAATGAAATATATGAAAGTTAACATGGTAACCTCTTTCTAAACATGATAGAGGAATAGTTTGTTTATTTTAGCTGGATTAAAAGATGTATTATCACAGAGAAATCCATGTTCTAACTGGTATGATTTAATTTATTTTCAAGTAAAGGGCATTTCCAAATGCTAATATTTTTAAATACAATTTAGGCCTTTAACCCAAGAAGAAATAGCTCAACGACGTGAACTTGCAAAACAGAGGCATGCAGGAAAAATGGCAGCAAGTCAAGGAAAGGAGGTTTCTGAAAAGCCTCCAAGTGAAAATTCATCTGAAGGGACTGGAAGCACTGGTGATAAGAAAGGTATATAATGATCTGATATCTGTTTTTTTCTAGTATATTTAATAGTAGCTTCTGGGTGTCGTCAGGCAGCTGATTATGAACAGTTTACAGTCAAGTCTAAACAGTTCAATAGGTGGGACTAAATGAAGAGTGTAGAGGGAGTTACTGGCAAACTGATGTAGTGTCATGGATACCTGTTTATAAGCCTGCGATTATAAACAAAGTCCAAGTGCATAGTCTTGGAGTCACTTGTGGGTAGATGATGCCTTAAGGAGATGCTTTGCAGAAAAAATAGTTTTTCGCTTTAAGTAGGAATGCAGAATGGTTTATTTTTGTCCATGTGGATAGTGTCAGGTTTATTTGACTTGCTGTTACTAGATTTGCATTATGGACTTATTGCTAACATACTTTATGCCAATACAACTTTTAATTCCTCAAAGCTATTATGAGAGCATGTGTTGTATTTTTGAAGAAAACGCTAAAATAAATTGGTACAGAAGCAATGATTGATAAATGAGGTGGACTGGGAGTTACAGTGAAGGATTCTTTCTGTCTTTCAGTGTGTCATCAGATGTAATACCACAGTATGTAACTGAGTTTTTGTTTTTCTTCAGCTGATGAAATAGAAGCTGCTTTTATATTTGATATATTTTTTGTAACTTTGATTAGGTGAAGAGCAACAGCTCACTGATCAAATGGATGTCATGACCTCAAAGGCAGCGAAACAGGAAGCAGACAACAAGGAGTCTTTCATTGCTTTTGCTAGAGTGTTCAGTGGTGTGGTACGAAGAGGGCAAAAGATCTTTGTTTTGGGACCCAAATATGATCCTGCTGAGTCTTTGCATAAGGTAAGAGGTGTCAGTGAAATGTTACCATAACTTGGCATTCTTTTGAAATATTGGCAACTTTTAACGTATTGCTTACTCCAAAAAAAGGTCAAAGCAGAAATTCCAAGAAGAGTCAATGTAACTTAGGGAAGTAGTTATTGTTTATTTTATTCTAGCAATAAAGTTGCTCTTGTGAAGAAGGTATAGACTTTCTTTATTATTACTTTTTGGCTGAAGATCTCAAGCTTATGTATGTTTTCTTTAAGAGGAATAGATAAATATATAATCCTTAATCTAAGGATTACAGCCAATCTCTGCCTAATAAAAGATATTTTACTTTCTGCTGTCTTATAAAGAGATGTCAGTTAAATGTCTACACGTATAATCTGTTTTTAATTAGATTCAAGATAATTTGATTTAAAACCTTGTATTGATTTTTTTTATTTTTTTTTTTCTCCTGTGAAACCAAAGACAGACACAAAATGTCTGAACACATTTGTAAGCACACAGGATGCTTCAAAACTTATTCTTTGACTTTCAGCTGTATCCTGAACCCAGAGGCTTGCAATGAGAACAATTATATCGTAGTGGCTGCACATCCATGGACAGAGGAGTTTTGTAAAGATTTGAAGACAATATAAATAACAGTGTATTCCAAGACCTGTTAAACTAGTGAGAGGCTGGAAGCTGTTAGTCATTATCTTATGGATATGCAGCATTTTCCATTTTGTTGATTCTTTGATATTCTTTTTCCTACTTTGCCTGCTTAGTCTCTACAGTTAATTATTTGGTGTTTAAAAAAACATTAATTTATCTTAATTCTTTAAGATGATGAAATACTTTAGTAAATACCAGATGTGCACTTATGATCTTAATTTCATCATAGAATGTGAAGGTAATGCCTCAAAAATCTGCTTGGAGATTTCACTTGCAATATGTTATTGAAAGTAACTATTTCAAGTCTGATGAAGGTGAAACCTATTAGATATGGCTGACTCCAGCTTATGTGGGATTTAATTTTGCTTAGTGTCTTTGAAATGTCTTAGACAATAAAGGTAAATCTGAGTACCTCCAAAGCAGAAGCAGTTCTTCAAAAATGAAGTTTGCTAGCACTACATCTGGATAAAACTGCCCTTATTTTTCTATTTAATATGAATTTTATGTTGTATAAATAAAATTGGTTTGCAGATTTTAAAGTGAAGCATAAAACTTTTTCAGTTTAGTAAGAGCTTCTTACTGAAGTACATTCTAACCTACTAGAGGAAGTTTTCTTCTCAGAAGAATAACTGCTAATCAATAAAAACGTTTCATCTTGTTTGAAAGAAAGTTTGGAATCTGTTACTGTGGTGATATATTTTAGTTTTGCATATTCAACTGATTTTACTGGTATTGAAAAAAAGATATTGAAAAAAGTGGTGGTAAATGTATTGAGATTGCAACCATGAAGTTAATAATTCCCTTAAAATAATTACCTTAAAACATTTGTTCTATTAATGACAATGCACAGTGAGAGACAAGCAGTATGCACTTAAACAGCAACAAAGCAAGCACAATTTTTTATTTTCTGGGTACCATTTGCTTGTTTGCTATAAAACTGAATTCTTGGAAGGGAAACAACTAAGTATACAAGTCTAACTTATGAAATGAAAATACTTCAGAATGTATTTCTTAGTTTTGAGGCTCAAGAGGCTTTCAGGAGGAGGTTTGTATCAGAAGTAGGTGATAAATATCCAATACTGGTTGTTTTATTCTGTGTAGCTGTCATCCCGGTGTTCTGCTTCAGATGATCTGCCACTAGTACCTCATATGTCTTGCTGTACCTTGGAAAATCTTTACCTGCTCATGGGAAGAGAACTTGAAGAGCTTGAAGAAGTGCCTGCAGGAAATGTTCTAGGTGAGACTTCAATGCATCTTAATTTCTTAGAGCTTGAATACTTACATCGTCCAGAATGCATTGAGATTTGTTTTGTTATGATTGAAAGAAAGAGAACCTAGATGAATTTGAGTAATTTTAATTATGTTGCATGTTCAAAAAATGAAGGCACTCGAATTGTTGTGTTTTCAGTGAACTTTTAATTGTGAGATGGGGAAAAAATGCATGAGTAACAGACAACTCGGGATTACAGTAGCTTTATGTACTGTTATCTTCAGGTTGAAGTACTGCCAGGTAAGCATCGCTGCCAGGAATTGCCAAAGGCTGCAGCAAGGTTTAATAGTTTGTACACTGTGAGGATTATAAATAGCTTTTTTTGCAAGAGAAATGCTCTGTAGTATGACATATCTACTGATGTGGATAATTGGAGTTCTCTTAATGGGCCTGCTCAAAACTGTGGTGCTAAAAATTATTTCTGTTACGGCTGTGGCAAATTTGGAACATCTTCCATGCACGTGTTTTTGAATGATAAGTCATTGCAGTCACTGAGTTATGCCCTTTTGTGCCAGATTTTTAACAGTTTTGCTCCAGAGCATTGTTTACATTCATTGCTGGTTTTGTCCTTCATTTGTCTTTTTTTTAATATCAAAAATAGTATTTAGAAGTTTTTTCATTTGTGGTTGAATATGAACTATACCGAAATACAAGATTGTTTAATGCATATATTATGGTTTTCAGAATGTTACAGTGAAAATATTGCTGTATTATACAAAAAAATGTTGGAAGGACAACATATTTAAGCATTTAATACTAGCTAATGCTAATGATGTTGATAGATACATCTATCTGCTTGTCAAATAGTAAGTACCTCTACAGTCGCATCATTAAAGAAGAAAATACTCTGAAAATTGTGTTACATCTCTCATGTTGTGTTGGGCCAAATCTCAAGAAATATAAACAGTTAACCCTACTGTGAATAGTCTCTACTGCTGAAAACTTCATGGGATGTGACTTTTCCATAAACAGAAACGTACAGGTAGAGTAATACAGAAGTTTGAAATGTCAGTACAAGGTTTGTTGTCTTTGGAGGAATTCATTAGAAATTCAAGATTGGAATTAACACTCAGAACTCTTCACCAAAGTTGTTCTGATGTGATGAAAAGGATAGAAAGAACATAGTGGGTGATCCTCAAAGTGGCAAAGGAATATTAGAAGGCAGTTTGTGAGGAAAAGAATAATCTGGGCTCAGATGTTAAAGCTGATCAAGCACATGCTCTTCAAATGCACAGAACAGCATTTTCTTTTTCTTTTTCTTTTTTTTTTTTTTCATTCCTTTTTGTTATATATGTTTGGCCTGGATTTATTTTTTTTTCTTTTTGCTTTCCTAAAATTGAAGGTGAAATGATGTTTTCTTTCTGTTCAAAAGAAAAAAAAATTGTTTCAGTACAAAAGTAGGTGTTGGAGATGATGCAAAAACGTATTTTTAAGTAGGCAAAAAGACTTAGTGTTTGTTGTGATGCCATGAGCAGATGAAAGGATGAAAGTTCCACAGTTCCTGTGCTGGTTCAAACTTCTGAGTAATTTAAGCAAATACTGATGGTAAAACAAAGGAACGTGTTTGTGAGAACACTGGTGGCAGTATTTTTAAAGCATGGCTTTATACATGGGGATATATAAATATATACATGCATATATGAATAATTGTTCTGATAGTGTGCACATGGATTCCAAATAACGTGCATCCAAAAACTTGAGGTGTTTACTGCTCTTTTTCCACAAGTACCACAGCTGTAGTCTTATGTTTGCTAATGTATGGAAATTGGATTTTTCCTTCAGTGCTCTGTGCGTTTGTATTCTGCAGGAAGTTTTCTGCTATCTTCAATAGTGCATTGGTGTAGTGCTCCTCGGAGGTTGGATGACTTCCTTATATTCTGAAATGCAGTTAGCCATGTGAGTCAAGTGTTTGAATTAGGAGTGTTTTTTTCTTGAATAGATCAGATGATGATGTTAAAAGCAGAGATAGAAGTCACTCCTGTTGTCAGCTTGCTATGAACTCATTTCCCATACGAATGACCTTCGGGGTTTTTTTCCATTTCTGAAATACTTGTTTCCCCATACAGTGTTCTTTCAATTTTTAATTATTTGTAAAGCAACTGAAGGATTCTTGAAACTTAAGCAATATAACATGGGAACAAGGTAATTAGGGATTGATACTTCTGGATTTCTAAAGATAGGTGCTGTAGAGCTGCAGTCGGTGTGAGGAGCTGCTATGAATTAGTGCAGCTAACCTCATTACAAGGTGTCTAACAAGCATTTCATTCCATGAGGGCTTCATCGAACGATTTAGGGGCTTTTAATAAGCAGCCTCTGTTAAGAGCAAAAAGCAGCTGCAAGCAGCGGTGCCATTTTAAAGGCCCAGAATGGCTTTCTAGGACTGATGCCAACTAGCAAGTATTACCACCTTGTGTGAAAGCCCTAGGAACAGTACTGCTGTTGCACCAGCCCATTATTTCTGTGCAAACATTTGGTGGGCTAATTTCGATCTCTGAATCAGTAATGTGATTATTCAGAAAACAAAAAAAAAACCCAAAACCACAAAGACCAAACCCAAGTGATCCGAGCTGAATGGGCGGTCTCAGCATCCGTCAGTGAACACAGGAGGGCAGTCTTTCTCAAGAATGCTACTGAAATCAGCAGAAAATAGTGAATGAAACAAAGAAAACTCAACCCTTTGTCTTTGCTTTTGGTATACTTACAGATTGAATTGCTAACTGCCATCTTACAACCTCATTGAAATAAAAAATAATTTAGCATTAATAGGACAAGATATTTAATTGAAAAGATTTTCTTACTGAACAATGTTTTTATGTCTGTGAATCATTGTGTTCACCTGACTTTGTTGTATTTATGCTGAATTCCTACCAACGGGTGTCTTTTTAAATAGTTAAATCATTGAAAAATTGAGTATGTTTAAATTGCTTCTTTGAGATAAGGGTGTAGTAGATGATCTGTAATTTGGCCTTTTTCTATACTGGATACTACAACCATTTTCTTTGCTCTATCTTTGCTGTAGTGGATTTTGTCCTCCTGCGGTTCCTGCTCTCCGTATGGTGTTGCAGGCAGGCTGAGGAACGTACCTGTACTCATTGGGCAGTGTAACATAGCATGGCACACAGCTAATGCACTAGCATCAGGTGAAGTGTATTTGGAAGTGTATTTTGCTGTTAAGCTTGCTTTACCAATTCTGCTAATCACTTTGTGCTTTCATTTCATGGGATTTGACTTCATAAACTGGATTGCAATAGAAGTGATTAATTATCTTGTTTTTGAACCAATATCAATGTATCACTAGGGCATACATAGATTAATGGAGAGGGAAAAATAAGACAAGTCTGAGGTCGGAGATATAACACTGACATCTGTGTCTTTGATGTAGCTGCAATTTTTTGGGAAGGAATACTATGTATGGTTAATAGTTTCCTTATAAAGCCTTAAGTTATGGTTGTTTTTCTTTTTAAGTTTCTATTGAAGATTTTCAGTGGCTTTTTTAGTAGTTTCTTTTTTTTTTCTGTTTTTCTGAGTGTAGCTTTTTAAGTCTATAAAAGGAAATCACATGTGTAGTAATTCTTACTGAAGAAAACCACTTCTGAATTCTGTAGTTCTTCTGGAATGTTCTCTGCTCAAATTTTCAGGGGTTATTATGAGATCTTAAAAATGTGTTTAGTCTCTCCACTGGTATGCACGTTTTTTGTCATATTTAAAAATTGAGCTGTATTGGGATAATTTATCATAGAATCACATGTTCTTCTGGCCAAAAATGCCTTTAAATTTGCTCTTGACCACACTGGATTGCGATGTCAAAATTTTCAAGTAATTAAGTTTTTGAGTGTTATCTGAAATCCTGCATCGTGAGGAAAGGAGATAACGTAGTGAAGCATGTTTATCAGTTTTTAAACAACTCTTAGCTATTATCATCTGCAAAAATGAAAATTAATATCTACATAATCTTCCAAATCTGAGGTGAACATTCCTGATTGCTTAAGGTTTGTATGCAGATGGGTGCTGCTGATGCTGGAGGTTTCCCAAACCAGGAGGAAAACTGCTGAGACTTGTTGGTGTTTGTTGTTGCTACTTGTGTGCCTGTGGGCAGCAGCAGGACACACAGGAATTGAGGTGATTTCATTCCATTGCTGCCCAAAGAAGTTCACATGCGCACGCTCTGGAGCTGCTGAATGGAAAAGATCCAGAAATAGGCTGCACAGAGGGTTGAGGTACAGGCAGTCATTTCTGATATCACTCCTGTTTGCTTCAGAAAGAAGTGATTATTTTTTTATTATTATATTTTATTTTTATTTGGCCTGGGGCTTCAGATGTATTAATGCTATTTATTACATGAATACATGTTGCTGAACGTAGCTGGATCAGTATTCAGTAGACAACTCCTTTTTCTTGTGTAAGGGTAGAGAATTGACTTGTGCAGTCATTGCCTCCAGGCAGATGCTACTCTAGCTTTCAATAGCTAACTGTTTGTGGGTTTAGATCCCAGATACTTACTGGCTTATCTCCAAAATTTCCAAGTCTCATATGTGAGTGCTTGGCTGGGTGTGATTTTTCGTGTCTCTTTTAATCAATATGCAAGGATGGTGATATTCCCTAGTACTTTATGCTTTCCTTAGTCAGCATTGATGCATTGTTTTCAGTCTCTCCCTCTATAGATGAACATGTTCAGTTTCATAAAGGAAAACAGTTATTTGGGTAATGTACCTTGTATTTTTTCCAGTGCTGTATGAGAACAGGAGTGTTGAAGTTCCACCTGTGTAAAATGGTAATAGGTGAATTTCTGAGGCCATTGCCTGAGCCCACACCCATAATGTTGTATGTAGGAATTTGTCCAACACAGTGAGATCACAGCTGATTTTAGGTAAGTTCCTTAAGGTTTTGTGTGAAGAGCCTGAAAATATTCCACTCCTCAGCCTACTTACACAAATTACATGGATCATGCTTTTGTGCTGTTAGTTTCTTTGTTTACATGTTTTCTAACTAGTAGTATTTGCTTTCAAAGGAGAGTGAGCATCAGTAGCTTGCTAAGTGACTGTGATTTAGCTGTGTGCTTTCTCCTTTCTTACAAATGTGAGTCTAAGAGGATATATCTGACTTTCCTGGTGGAAAATTGTATAAAGAGATGTTTATATCTGCTAATAAATAAGGGTCTGTCATACGTGAATCAGTCACTTTGGTTTTGCACTCCAAACTGTTGGAGCTCCATATCTAAGACTATCCAGCCTGTGAGTGCTGCTATGATGTGCTGCATATTGAAGTGGGAAACATCAGTTCAGGAATGAATTAGGACAGCAGGGCACCAAAGTAAATGGCCAAGAGATGTGAAGCTGTGCTGTGTGATTTGATTGCCAAAGTATTAACAGTTCTTCTGTCCCAGTGGATGCATGTGATTCTTGAATCAGGTTTGAAATTTATTACTCACATACACAAATAGAACATTTCAATTGCTGTGGGGGAGCTATTGTCCCTCTTAGTATTTCTGACTGCAAACTTCCACAGAGCACTAATGGGTGGAAAACCAATCCAGAAAAGAAGCATTAACTTCACATATGCTTTACACGGAAAAGTTTTTGTCTCTGCCACTGATTTAAGAACGATGATTTTAGCACACTGAGCTCAAGAAATTAACTGTTCTCATTTTAGTGTGTCACCCTGAGGTACATAGGTAACACATTGTTGCACCTGAAGAATTCCAGTTTTCTGAGGAAAAACTGTTGTGTATGTATATACAAACATAAATACACAGCTGTTCTGCAGATATCTGCCCTTTTTCCATGTTATGTATTAAAAAAAAAAAAGGTTGGGATTGAGTTGTTGTAGTCAGTGCTAATTAATGACACTGAAGTGTTGTTCAGTCTGATGATTTAAAAAAAAAAACACAACTATTTTTGTATAACAGTATTTGTGTGGTATCGTGACACTGATGTCAGTGGATCTATGCAAATATGTTTGAAAATACATGTAAATCCATGGATAGCAATGCAAATTTCTAGAAGATACCATACATCGAATCTGTTGAGGGATATCTGTACTTAATAAGCAGAAAAGTGTTCTGCTCTTAAACAGGTTTTAGTTCTTTAATGTGATTTTGTAGGAAATACATTTTATGTGATGGTGTACTTGCGTCACATAGTGATGTTTGAAAAACATGTACTTTCAGCTGGCTGTTACTGCAGCTCTTCTGCTCAGATGAAGCTCAGTTATTGTCAGATGAGTTGAGCTTTTTGGCTTCGTAGCAAAAGTAGTTAAAGAATGTAGATCTCCGTTGCAGCATCAAGCATGCTGTCCTTTAGCATACTTTCCAGCAAATAACTAAACAGAAATTCAATAGGAATGATGTCTCATAGGTCCTTTTGGCCCAAGCTTCCACCAAATTCTGGAATTGCCACGCCATAGGAGGGTGTAAGAATTTACATAAGCCTATGAAGTTACCAGTTTTGATAATCATGGAGTTATTTGAAATGTGTGTGGATGTTGGTTCCTCATGTAGTTTAGCTCTTGCCAGCCCTCGTTTGCAGTGCTGCTGCTTTAGTTTTTTGCAGTCTCAATCAGAACAACATGCTTTTCCCAACACGTTCTTAAATAACACAGCCAGCCTGCCTTGATAATCATATTCATAATACAAAATGTTTTTGCTTCTGAGAATATTGTAGTTAGCGACATCCTAAGCAAATTCAAAAGCCCTTTTCCCAACCGGCATTGTTTGTGCAATATCAACCGCTAATCCACGAGGATTGAATATGTTTTACAGTCTTGCTAGAACACTTCCTAATCTTAGTTGTGCCTCCTGTGTAATGGAGTGAGAAGCAGTGTATGTGCTTTCGTACCCACATGTGAAAAAGTGTTTATCTTATTGTGTAACAGACCCAGTGCTCATAGCATACAGCATTCTTGCAATAAATACCATCTGTGGTTGTGAAATGCCTCTACTTCTGCATTTGAGCTAGCCACAAAAGTCTTTCATTACTTTGTATATTTCTTTTCCTTCCATTGTCTGCCGCTACCAGAATTTCTTCAAGGAGTCGGGAGAAGCAGGAGGGGGTTACAGTGAGGGCATGGGAGTGTGAGTGAAGAAGACCAGTTTGGAATTAATTCTGCACACAGCCCCACTGCGCATGGAAAATAGAAATCATCTGTTCCAAAAATGGGAGGGTTACAAGTCAAGAGACCGTTAATAAAGGCTGTTTCAGGGAGTTATTTTCTAAATATTTTCTGAGATTTTGATGTTTTTTCATGCTTCGTGTTAAATTGCAGAAGTGTTGTGAGGCTTGTTTGGCCTGTATCAGGGTGTGAGTCATAAAGTTGGCTTTGTCTGGCTTGTGAACTGTGGGGGGGAGTTAAGGCAGAGCTATATTTAGGATTATCAACCGAAGTCAAACTGTGGAGCGCTGCTTAGCAAGTGCTACAGGGGCAGCGCTGGGTAGTTGAGACTCCAAGTTTAGGTTGTGTAATCACTGTTTATTATTCAGTAAATAACTGGAAAAGAGTATATTTACTACAGATATTCCTCTGCAGAGGTTGCAAGCTGAGCTGTGTGACTTTCAGTGCTGTTTTTACTTACCTGGTAATGTCTAAAAACTGCAGCAACTGAGGACAGTAAGCATAGAGGAGGCTTCATGTGCACCTTTTGGGTCTCAGAAATGACATTTCTAAGAATTTGCTAATAAAAAAAAAGTTCTATTCCACTTATAGTAACCAAGAGTAATGTTTAAGAGGTTAAAGCTTGTGAGTTTTTGTCTTAAGATACAGAACAGCTGTGTCTTGACTGTATTTTGAAATTTTGGTGTTGGCATAGAACTAAATTGAAGCGCTTTTCTGCACTGTATAAGACTAAAAGAAACTTGGTTCTTTTCTAACTCTTCTTGTTCCCTACTATATTATTTCCTTCAGTGAGGTGTGCTATGTATTTGGGCAAAAGTCAGGCCACTCATTTAAAAAATGGTTTAATTTTTCTAAGACAGCACTTCTGTCATCACTGCCATGGACTCCAGCAGGGCTTTGTTTTTGGCAGCCATTCGTAAGGCATACATACTTGGTAGTTAGTTCATTTAATTTGATAGTGAATGTTTTGTATTGCCATCTTCAGTTCTGGGTTTGTCTACATGAAGACTGAGACTTCATTAGAAAAAATAGTAAAGAAGTTAAGGACCACAGCTGAGACCTGAGAGAGCTTTTCCTTAAAGAGCTGAGAGCTTCCTGTCATCTGAATGAGTTGGAAGCGGGCAGAGTTTTCAGAGGCATGTGGTATTGGTGTAAACACACAGGTCTTCAGTGTAGGTTGGCCAGAACCAAGGCATGTACTTCTGGAGGGAAAAAGAAAGCCCACACTCAGAATGTGTAATTAGATGTATGATTAAGTTAATGCATTGAGAATAAGTCAGTTTGCTTGTTCCTATCATTTTGAGCTTTGTTGGCTAAATTATCATCATTGCGAACTGTGATAAAAGTCTAATTTCAGTGACTAATTGTACTCCTGAAATATGTTATTAGGGAACAAGTATTTTTCTAAGTCCTGGTTGCTTTGGTAATGCCATATGGTAAAAATTGTACAAATACTGTTTTATGCAGTGTTAAAGTTTTTGGTTAGCCATTGTGTGTTCTGTGACTGTGAACCCATTAATCTGAATGGAAATGTGAACCTACTGATACTTCTTGTTATATCAGTTACTGTCTTCAAAATGGCAAGCAATGGCAGTCAAACTGGTTCCCTGTTCTCTAGTCTGCTGGAGCTGTTGAGGACAAGGAAGTCGAAAGCACATCTGATGAGTTCCAGCGACAGCCTACGTGATTCATTGATGCAAAGTGCTCTGTCTTGAGAAGCATGCAAAACAGGATCTAAAATGTATAAAATCCTGGTGGTTTTGGCTTTCACGGCTTTTCTACAAAGGGTTGGTTGTTTTGTGACATGTTCAAGAAGCAAGCTCTCTGAGCAGTGACCTTAACAAAGCCTGGATTTTCCTGAGGTCTGCTGTCCTTAAAATGCTCAGCTTCCTTCTGAGCTGCTCCCATGCTACAGTTGTGCATATCCCAGTGGGCCGGCCGGGATGTGCATGCTGCTGGCCAGCAGCTGCTTCCAAGCAGGGTATGTAATCATTGTGCTTTGCCTGCCCCTTTTTTTGTTTGTGTGAGCTTACCGATTTTGGTCTCCCTTCGGTAGTTAGCCGTTGGTTCTTACATAACTTGTGGAATCTTGATTACGTCTGAACCCTCTCCTCTCAGTCATGGTTAAACTTAGTGGACGTTGACAGCATGTTTAAAAATTCTTGAAGGGAGAATATGTGATTACAGGAGTTACATTTTCTTTGGAAGAGAGACTAAAAACATGTTAAACTGATTCTTCTGTATGCACAATCCTATTGCGATGCATGGCATACTGTGTTGGAAACAGTGCTTCTCAACTGAAGAAACTCACGTAATCAACACGTTTTCAATGGAAACAAAAGCCATACACTAGAACTCTTGCAGTGCATTTAAAGCTGATATCTAGCAGTGGCAAATAGACTCATTTCTTTAGTTCATAAAAGTATCTGATGTTCTGTGCTTTACTTTGTCTTGAGGGGATGACAGTGAAACATGGAAACAAACTTACCCATCTCTCGACCACAATGTTTTTAAGTTGCTCTGGGAAGGTTCAGGTTGGATATTAGGAAATATTTCTTCTCCAGAAGAGTGGTGAGGCATTGGCACAGGCTGCCCAGGGAGGAGGTGGAGTCACTGTCCCTGGAGGTGTTCAGGAAAAGGCTAAGGTGACACTGAGGGATGTGGTTAGTGGGCATGGTGCAGTGAGTTGATGGTTGGACTAGATGATCTTAGTGTTTTTTTCCAATCTTAATGATGCTATGATTCTTTGATAAGTAATTGGCTCCACATACTACATTAATGGGCAGAAAAAATAAGGCTCTCTTCTGCTCATACCTTTAACAGTTGAGGAGAACATTGGATTTTATCACTGCATGTAGACTGGTGAGATGTAAGTAAAATTAAGCCTCGGTGAGCCATTTATAAGCAGCATTAATGGTCAAGATTAGTTCTATTTAATTTCTCTATTCAGAAATAGAGGAGCATTTTAAAACTCCATTCAATTATGTGGTCTTCTGCATTGTCATTAAGAATTCTCATATCTTAGAAATGATCTCTTTTGTATATTTTTTTTCCATTTTCTCTCAGCTTAAAGTTAATAAAAGGAAGTCGAAGTTATATGGACTATGAATTTCAATAGTAATACAGTAACTGAAGTAATGAGGTATTGGAGGGGGAGAAGTGGCAATGTTAATGATTAATTTGTGTATTTTTAATTAACTTTCTGGAATCCCACCTTTACTGTTCACTAAAAATTTTGTCACTACTCCAGCCACTACACCATGAGATGGTGTTTCAAGCACATCTTTTTTTCAATGTGAATGAGTATTTACATCCTAGTCATGGGCTGTTTTGCAGGAATAACTTTTTTTTTGGCGTCTAAGTGCATTTCAGTTTATTTCTGAATTTATGTTGCTATTAAACTGAAATTAGTTACAAGTAAGTTAATGTCATCAACTTAGAAGTTGCTAATACAAGTGTATCAAAGGCACTCCCTGTTCATTACATGCCATTTATTTGTACACTCACTGTGTCAAATAGTTGTTATCCAAGGCACTGGAAAACTTTCCTTTGTTAAAAACTTCATTCTAATTAAATATTTTCCAGAATGTTTTTTTTTTTTTCATGTAAGTACTGATCAGATATTTAAAGGTTTCTTTTAGCTTCGAGACAAATTTTATATTATCCTTTATCATCGTGAAAATTATCATAATTAAAATAAAGATCAGCTTCTGTATAATGAAGACTGAAATTATCCATCTTTCATGGTACTTTGGAACACTTCAAGCCATATTTCCCAAGGCAACAAAATAAGGAGAAATCATTTATAGTCAAATGTAGTGAGATGTGTGTGGAGATTGCCTGTAATGGAGAAAATTAGGCATTGGGTTAGGTCTCGGAGAACTTAATCTTAATTAGTTACTTGCATGTCTTACAAGTTAACAGGATAAATGGTCAGTGATTGGGTAGAACATTTCCCATAGGATGTTAAACACGTTTGGTAATTATTTTGCTGCTTCTAGTTGTGATGTCATATCTTTGCATTTACTGAATATACTGAGTGATGAAGAGATCAGATTATTTTTGTAATGGCTGAGATGTCAGTCAAATACGTTGGGATCCTGCAATTAAGCAAATTCTAAAATCCAGCACAAAACAGAAGTAAAATTAATAAGCTTTAAAAGTTACCATTATCTTTTCTAATTAGTATTAGTCATAGTAGTTTTTAAATTCCCCATTTACCTTGTCTGTGTAGTGCAGAAGTTGTACTGATATGTTCATGTTGCCTTTTCTGGACAGACATGTCAAAACCTCCAAGATATCTGCAGATTACAATGAATTCTTTGCAAGATCAGTGCCTGAAGGCCTCGTTAATTTTAACACCGTTTATAATTGATTTGGGGAGGTAGCATCTGGTAACATCTTACATCTTAGAATCTACAGTGTAAGAAAACGGCATATACTTGATGTCTGCTGGTTTTCAACTGAATAAAAAATAAAATGGCATTTTCTCTTAAGGGTCAGTTTGGTTTTAGACTACGCTCTAACTCATCTGATTTTAGAATAAATCAGAATGAATCGGATGTTTTACTACATAAAATATTTTGATTTGTTTTTTATTTCCAGAGTATAACCAATGTAAACTATGTCTTTGTTGGGGACTTCTGCAGCACAGACTTTTCTTTTAGTATACTTTGTATCTTTTAGTATATGTTCCTTTTGCAAACTTAATTAGAAATTAATATCAAGCCTAACTAACTAAATAAAGAAATAAATTACGAAATACTTCAACTTTATTTTTCTTGACCTTTTTTCCATGGGTAAAATATATTACCAAATTTTAATCATGTACTAGCTCATGTTGTGAGGAGTAATTAGCCCCACTTTTTTCTGTTTTCTGCTAGGCAGATACCAGAATTATAGCTGGAGTTTAGGAGGATTTAGATATAGGAGTTATGAATTAGAGATTCTTTTTTTTTTTTTTTTTTGTTTTATTTGAAATATTTCTCCCACTACACCAGTGGAAATCATCAGGACATGTGTATGTTTTTCTGTGTGACAAAGTAGGAAAGGTTTCTAGAAATATCCAGACTGACACTAGTAACCCATTTCTCATCTCCGCAGTACTGTGTGTGTGCTTCAGAGAGCTTAATTAACGCTCTGTTTTCTGGAAGCTTTTCTTTTTCCTTAGAGGATGGCTGGACAAAATGTTTTCCTCTGCATAGATGCTCCATATGAGTTGAGCTGCTCTGTTTTCCAATGCAATGTGCAATTTAATGAGTTTGTTTGCTAAAACACATTTATTATGGCTAATGAAAAACACATCAAAACAATATTTAAAAAAGGTTTCTAGATTATATGTTGAAAAAGCCTTTTCTAAATTCCATTTGTTTGGGATGACATCTGTGTTGAACTGCACCTAAAGTTCTGGTAGTCATTAAAAATAAATTAAGTAAATTCAGATGAGTGGCTGTCAAGTCAAATTAAAATCATCTATTCAAAGTAATTATGAATGTAAAACTTGGTTGATGTTTCAGAGACCCTTGAAGACTTCTTGTATGGTGCTAAATGTTTTCCACATGCAGTAATGGAAATATTAATTTGATGTACAGGGTAATTGAAGTTAGTTCCAATGCCTATGTTGTCACTCTGTACAGAAATCTGTCCACATATTTATTGTTGTTTGGTATTTCTGCTTGTTACATTAAGTTGAGCTACTATATGTAAAGGAATTAAAATGCATGGGCTTGGGCAAAACATCTGTTCTCCTGAGTAAAACAACTGACACACTTCTGAAGTCACACTGTTCAATGTCTATATCAAGAGCGCTTTATGATTAGAAGATTAAAGTAACTTAAATCAGGGTAAAAATTTTCTTGCTTCATTTTTATTTCTGGTGAAGCCACAAGCCAGCAAAAGTGCATTGTTTTCATAGTAAACAAAGAGAAATGCAGCAGTTACAGATATAAGCATGGATTTTGTAAGTTTCCATACTAAAGTTATGTTGAACCATACGTATTTAAAAAACATCGTTCCTTTTAGTTCTGAGTTCCAAAAGTTAGTATGACCGCCAAAGCAAAAAATCCTGGAACATAACAAAATGTATCATTATCTGGAATACTTTGATCTTCTCTATTTGTTTGTCTCACAGAGCAACTTAAGGAAATGAATATTTATTTCTGGCTATACCTATTTGTAAAAGCAGAAATCAGGTTCATAAAGTGAACTGAGTTGTGTTTAATTCTGTTTACTTTAAGGTAAATTTGTACTTTAGCAATGAATTTCCCAACTCTAAATGAAGGCTGGGTGCAGGTGGGCCTGCTCTACATTCATCTCATCATTTGTAATGTTTTACTGTTTAATATAAAGGGTTGCATGTAAGTCTTTTTTTATGATTTGTTTTATAGTTTCCTTTAAAATGTTTTTATTTTAGCCTGAGAAAAGTGTAGGAAATATCCTAATTACAATTGTCAGCTCAACCAGCAGCTTGGAACTGTTATATGTTATCATGCAGTCTAAATGTATCATCAACTATATAGTATATTTTCTAAAGAATTTCAGCACAAGATAAACAACAAGATAGTTGTTTTCTAATTATATATGTTTGCAATCCTCTTTGAAACTGTAATCTTGCAATGGGAAAGCTCAGTGGATTGTGTTTCTGGTCATACTATTGCTTTCCTTGTGTTGTCTTATAAAAGCAGCTGCAAAGATTTATTCCATAAACTTTTTTCTAGAAGAACTCAATGGTTTGCCATGCTATCTTTTGTTGCTGTGCAGTGATGCAGTAGTAAAGCATTGAGGTGATTCTTGCATCAAAAGTTGCATATTGCATTTAACATTCTATCATGTAATTGTGTCCATTGGGGAATTAATTTCTTTATAACGTGGGTTTACTTTCATCTGATCAGAAGGTTAACACTCAATTTACCCTCAAATTGTTGCGATCCTACAGGAGAAGTTCTACAGTGAAATTGCAACTTAACTCCCTTGTATTGAGGAACTGAATTGAGGTGTCTGGTTGGTAATTTCAGGTTATTGGTTGGTAATTTCAGCATTCAGGTAGATTTTTTAGATAGACTTCTTTGAAACTTAAGAAGAAACTAGGATGAAGGATTCTAAGATCTGTTGGATGGTAGTGACCGTTAGAAATTCTTCTTAAGGAAAACAGGGAGAGGGGAAATGAAATACAAAAACAAAAAAAGAAAAGAAGTTGAATTAGCTTTTTATGTAAAATGGTTGTGAAGTACTGAGAGCAGATAAAATCATGCAGATATTGTACAGTACTCTGATTTACAAGCAATTTCACTTGCTTCCGAAGCAAGTATGAACGATTGAGGGATAAGTACACAGATGAGATGAGGAAGCTCACGAACAATCTGTGCTAACATGTGGTCTGTATTATGGAAAAAGTTGATGAAATCTCAACTAGAATGTGGTCTGTGTCTTGATTTACATTCCCTTCTCTTCCAGAAACAGTTTCTAATATAGAAAGGTCAAGTTCTGCCCTCAGATGTTTCTGTGCAGTGCCCATGAGACTCAGTGGAAACGTGCTTTAAAATCTCATGCAATAAATGTATAATACAAAGCATTCTTAAGCCATAGTAGCTACTTACTTGTCCAAAGTCCCCAGAGTTGCTGTCATTTAATCCTAGTGATCTGTAAAACATTTTGAGGTATCTTGAAAATAAAAAGACTTGCTATTATATCTGAGTCTACTCCTACAGACATCAGTTCCTACTTGCAAAAATCCATTTCTTTTTTCTTTTGTTACATAATGGGCAACAGCAAATTCTCTAGACAGGTCGGTGTGAGAATGATTGCTATGGAGTTATTTTCATTAATTTCTTAATGAATTTTTTTAATATTTGGCAACTGTATTTTACCCCTGTTTCTCCTTGTTGGCTTTTAGCCTGATTATCTTGAGGAAAAGTGAAAAATGTCTAAGAGCAAATTATATTTTTAAGGTGAATTTATGAATTTTATTTCCTACTGTGTGTTTTAAAATATCTTTTAAAAAATAATTATTTTAAAAGATCTCAGCGGGGTGAAAGGGGTATTTGTGTTACAGTCCAAAGAACATTGTAAAGGTCTTAGTATCTGTAAACTCCCTTTTGGGGGGGGGGGGGGGGAGGGGGGAAGCTCACACTGATTTTAAGATTTTACATTGTGTAGATGTTCAAAGCTTACGTCACACCTCCTTTTACATAAATGATGAATGGGCTTGCATGGCCTTTCTTCACTAATGCGTAGTGCAGTGCCAGGAGTGCTTAAACCAGGAGGCTTTGCATATTGTAAAGTTCTAATCTTTTCAAACAAACTGTGTTGATAAGAAACTGTATTTTGGTGGAGACAGAGCCTTACTGGGAAGATTAACATGAGCTCCTGGCATTGCTTAGTTCCTTACACTGTCCAAGCTTGACATGTCTCAATTCCTGTGCAGCCAAGGATTCTTAAGTGGTGATATCATCAGTGGGAGGAGATGAAGATCCACTGATCTGATGTGTTGAGGCCAGTAACAATGTGGCAGAAGTCAACATTTAAACAGCTTTCATTCTTCTTTGTTTGATTTTTTTGACACTGCAAACTGAATTGTTTCCTTATCTAATTGAAACAGTTGTACATGGTGTTTTCTGCTTCATTTTTTTGTGTCTGGAAAGAACATCAAATGCTAAGTCTTTTGACATCAAGAGAAACTAATTACTTCAATCTTTATCTATTATGGGTCCTAATAGCTGAATTCAATGGGTAAAGTGTGCTTTAGGATGCCAGATTAGCATGGGAAGTGTAATGGCTACTAGTGAGGAACAGAAGCAAAAAATGTATGGAGTCTTGTCTTAAAATTTGATTTCAATCATGGAATAATAGGCCAGGTTGCTCACAGCTCCATCCAGCCTGGCCTTGAATGCTTCCAGGCAGGGGGCACCCACAGCCTCTCTGGGCAGTCTGTTGCAGTATCTCACTGCCCTCACAGGAACAAATTTCTGTTCAATATCTAGTCTAAATCTGCCCTCTTCCAGTTTAAAGACATTTCCCCTTGCTCTGTCACGATATTATCTGATTTTACCATGTTGTTTTTATCTTCTGGTAAAAGGATAGAGAAATACACAGTAGTAACTCGTTTAGTAGGTGTGGCTCATTGCCATCCGTTACAAAATCTGTAAAGGTACTTGGACTTTGTTCTGGGGAGTGAAGGCTGTTGCACGGCGTATAATGAAATATGTGATATTTCTGGTAAGGAGTTCATGTACAACAAGCTGTTGTGTCTTGAAGTTTACACACTCCTCAGAAGAGTCAGCATTTACTCTGGTACAGAATTTACATGATTTATCACAAGGCAGAGTTAATAAAAAGGAGCAGTTTCCTGGTCATGTTAATTCTCAGATTTAAAAGTTTCCGTAGATATTTTAACTCCACCTTATCTTAATAAAATAAATAAAACCAATGTGCAACAGACTACCTTATGGCATCTCTGTTTAGTCGTGTGTCAGAGCACGGTGGACGAAGTTGCACTTTGAGAGATAACTACTGAAAAATACTTGCAAGACTGTATTTCTGCTTTCATTCTCATGCTGCTTTCATTCTCATCTCACCTAAAACATACGAGCAGTTGCTTTTATCTTTCTTGCATAAGCAGATTTTTCTTCTCTACTGTTCCTTTCTTTTTGAAAATAACTACAGCAGAGGAGGACTGAACACAACAAAATCTAAAAAGTGGAGGCAAATATGTAAGCATAATTTTGGAGTGGCTTTTTTAAGTCCATTCAACCAGTTAACATTTATATCCTAAACTAAATGTCAAGTAGAATGTTTCAATGGGATCAGTGGTGAGATTGATGTAGCAGCATAATAGTAGAACACTTTTATTGTCATGTGGTACTTTGGAAGTAGTTAAGTTAGGTTTTCTTGTAGTGTTATTCAGAAAATGTTAGCATTTGCTTTGAATTATCTAATGCAAGAATTGTCCAAGAAGTTTGTATCTTTGGTTTGATGGGTGTGTTGTTTTTTTGCCTTTTTTTTTTTTTTTTTGCACACATTCACTACCAATAGTTTTATTAAAATAAATGGATTACCAGGACTGAACGCTGCTCTCTGCTAGCACATGCAGTTTAAGCAATCAAAATATTCAGGCTGTAAATCAAACAGATTTATATGGAAACAAATCTTTTTTATTGTATTGTATTACTGCTGCCAGACACTGGTAGAAATTTTGTACTTTTGCCTTCAAATGCTGAACAAGAGCAGAGAGTTTTAGATTTTCTTCTTGGTAGTAAGAGTACTGTAATGTCTGTCAAGAAAAGGCTGAGTCTGTCTGATGCAAGGTTTGATAATGTGATTGTTCTGGTTCACACTGCATTGTGAAAAGAAGCTGTTCAGCTCCCTTTTAAATCATTTTCTTTTTACCAGCTGCAGAAGATCAGAACAAAACTGACCATCCCTTTACTCAGTCCCTGGTGGTGATGATGATCCAGCATTTGTTTTTCATTTAAACCACATGTTGAATAAGTGAAAAAGAGGAAATACATGCTGGTCAAAGGTCAGGTGCAACACAGAGTTTATATGGATTTATTTTCACTGTAGCATCTGCTATCCTGCATTTAAAGCCGTTGAATGCTGTTCCGCTTCCAGTTATTTTTGAGGCAAATTTTCTTAAATAGCATCTTTTCAGATTTTGGCATACCCTACTGGGCAGACACTTGGCCTTCAGAGCTGTAGAGACAGTCGGATTCTGCAGATGATAACTCTGCAGCAGACAGACTCTTCAGAATTTAAACTCCTTCATGATCTCATAGGGTGGAAGCTGACTTCTTTGTTTCTGTTTTCAAAAAAAATAAGACCAAGCCAAAAAAGAACCTGGAACAGTATTAGAGTGATAATGGAGGGCTAAGAGCTTCTCTCCTTATCCCTCCTCTAACATTTGGAGAGAGTGAGAAGGAGAGAGCACGGATCCGTCCCTGCATTTTCCAAATACAAATTTAAGTTTTAATCAGATACAGAATATGAAGTAAAGGTTCCATTTTTTCATATTAGATTACATGTGTATTGAATTTGTACATGTACTGAAATGTTTGTTTTTTATGTTAGAATCGGGAAAAATGACTGCACACATTTTAACAAATAGTTTATATGAATAATGAGGAGTTTTTAATTCTGGTTTTGTGATTGGAATAACTTCAGCTTTTTTTTTTTTTTTTTTTAAGGTTGTGTTTGATCTCTTTTCATATGACACTTTCTGTTCTTTTTTTTTCCTCTCCAATTTCTTTTAGGAATAGGAGGCCTGCAAGATTTTGTGCTAAAGTCTGCAACTTTGTCAACATCACCAGCTTGCCCACCTTTTACACCTCTCAACTTTGAGGCTACACCGATTGTGCGGGTAGCTGTTGAACCAAAACATCCAAGTAAGTTTGAAAGGAGAATTCAGTGTGACAGCAGCTCAGCTTCCCACTCTCATTGATTGAGCTAGTTTATGTTCTATCCATTAAATTAAGTGATAGATCCAATACAAACCAAATAAATCTAGATGGACATATTTCATTGTCCTAGAGAATTCTTCTAGCTGGTTTGCCCGTGTCTCACTAAGGGGTGAGTTACAGAAGATCTCACTGCACATTTTGTGGTCACTTAGCTATATCACAAGTAGGATACTGAATGATGGTAACATTTCAGTATTCCTTTACTGTGAAGGTAAGTAAAGTGCATCTTTGTGTTCTTCACTTCTCTTCTCATTCTTCTGTGCTATATCGTTAAGCCTTTGACACAGATTTACAGTATTTCTACTGCATTGGGTTTCTAATTGATTCCTACCCACAACCCAAACCAGAGTAGCATATCTCTGCCTGTGTGTCAGTCCAATTTCCATTTCTTGTTGTGATGTTAGTAGAAACAAAATAGCTTCCAATTCAGGTCCAAAATTTTCTAACATTGAAATTACATAGGTTTTTGGTTGTTCAGTTTTTAGTTTTTTTTCTAAAGTAGTAGGAGAGTCTAGCAGATGTTTGTCTCATGTTTGATTAATAGGTAATTATATATTGTATGTCCTAATTTGGTAAAGCAGTTTAGAAAATATTTAAAGTTTTTAGCTCTAGTAGGTGTGGTATTAAGTTGCAATTTGTTAAGGAGTATAATTCTAGAATTACTGTTTAAGAGAGGCTTTTTTTCTCGTTCAGGAGATGAAGCTATATCATTCTTTAATCACCAACTTCTTCCTTCAGTAACTCCTGAATCTATTTGAGACAAATTTACTAGAGATACAGAAGTCTCAAAGATATCTATACCTGTGAAAGTTTCCTAAAAGCCAGCTGCTGCTTGCAGTATCAGAAGACAAGTAAGATTAGGCCATTGTAGGCTCAGCTTGAAAGTGATCAATTTCCTGTTGAATAGTCTTGGGTTGACCCTCGCATGTTGTCTCATGGGTGCCTGTATAGTTATAGTAAACTCTTAAAGAAAAGCCATTTCTCCTTTTCAGAATGCTTACATGCAGAATAGGAAAAAAAAAAAAAATTGCTGTAGAAGCACCTTAGAACTTAAAAGTTATTTGCAAACTTTCAGATAGTAAGTGTTTGTGTTTAGACTCCCAAGAAAATGAGTATTCTGTTTCCTCAACTTAAATATATTTGTCTTCAAGTACTGCTTCCTTGGTATTTCTTTGTTGATAATACCTTCTTTTGACAGGTGATATGCCTCAGCTGGTGAGAGGAATGAAGCTTTTAAACCAGGCTGATCCATGTGTCCAAGTTTTGATCCAGGAGACAGGAGAGCATGTGCTAGTGACAGCAGGAGAAGTTCATCTGCAGCGTTGCTTGGATGACCTGAAGGAAAGGTTAGAAGGGTCAGGGAGATGGAATATTTTTGTTCAGTAACTGTTTCCTATTTCTTTGTCAGTTAGATACATCTATCTTTGATTTATGTTATAGTAAAACAGCTTTTACCGTTGGATCGTAAAGTACCTTTTTGTAGTGTGTGCAGATGTGCAGAAGCAACTTGTTCACTGCTTTTATAAAGCCCACATTCAAGGAAATTATAAATAGCAGTAGCTTCAGGATTCCCGTGAAGAGTGTAATGACATTAAGTCGCACAAAATAGAAACTGTGAGAGGAAGCAGATCTGGCAACTGAACTCCCCAAAATTAGGAAGCAACGTGACAGAAGGTTGCAAGACCAAAGTCCTGTTCTTTTGCTCTTGATCATATCACTTCCAGTTAATATCAGACACTTACTTCTTCTGGAAGTTAGAATGGATCACTTCCAAATCATTTAGAATGTGTTTTTTACGTTATCTTTATTGTGAACTTGGTGCAGTATATTTGTATTCTTTCTGAAAACAGATGTACTGCTGCAATTTGCACAGCATTTTTCCTCAGGGTGTGTAAAATCCTTACTATTGGCATTATTCCAACTTTTGGAACAAAAAACTACCAGAGTAATTAAATGATGATGAGATAGGATGTTTCTGAGCAGCTAGTAGCAGTCTGTGTATTTATTTGTCTATTTTTTCTTTTGTAAGCATGATTTTGAATTTTTTTTTTCTGAGTTGCCATTTCACTTGATTTTTAAAAGAATTATAAGGTGTCAAGAGTCAGCATTTTGTGATGTCCCAAACAAGCACAGCACATGAACACTGTGCTGGCAGTGTCATAAGCAGAAACAAGAAACACCTGAAGGCACAGAGTGGCAGGACTCCCACTGCTGGTTCACTTGACATACGGTTTGTGATGCCTTTTCTCACTTCGGTACCAGCTCCCAAAAGGAAAAGTGGCAAAGTGTATTTACTAGCTTTTGAAGGAGGGGCTTGCTATCTTTCTTGTGTGTTACATTTGAGTTCTGATAGTGGTATACTTTAGTAAACTACTAAACTGTGAAAAGGAAGGGTTGTGGTTTGAGATGCTATTTAGATTAGCTCTAGTATAACCCAAAAGGTTCTAGAACCATGGTTCCATACTTCTTTACAAAAAACTCTTCAGTTTACCCATGGCTGCATTTTTTCAGAACATCTCACTGTAGTAACAGCTGTTCTAGTTCAAACCAAATGTCTGTCTAACTGCATGTGTCCAACAGAGTGGCTTAAATTGGATGTTTAGGAAAGAGCAAAAACAGAGCAGCCAGATGCAAAAACTCCTGCTGATACTCTGTTGGGCCTTCATTGTCTTCAGTTCATGGACAGTTCAGAGCCTGCTGCGGTTTGGTTATCAGCTAGTCCCTCTTAGCCTTCCTTATGCCCCTCATGGTTTTGTAGGCTTCTATCATATCCTTGAAACATCTGAAGACTACTTGTATTTTCATACCATTGGTCAACCTTATTTTTTCTAGTTCTATTACAGCTCTTTTGAGGAAGAAGAACAGCACATAGTTTTCAAGATGTGAGTGAACCAGTGATTTATACAGTGACATAACAGTACCTTCTTTTGTTTTGTACTGTTACTTTCCTTTTTGAAGTACGTGGTATTTTGAATAGTTTGAAGTGCATTATCTGGTAATCCGTGTTGCAGTTCAATTTATTCATGAACATCTGTTCTGTGTTAAAGCCACTGCCCTATCTTCCCCAACCCCTTGTTTTAAAAGTAATTTTAAAATTTAAGCTAATTAAAAAACTTTATTTTACAGGTTTGCAAAGATAGAGATTAGTGTGTCAGCACCTATTATTCCATTTCGAGAAACGATAACAAGACCTCCAAAAGTCGACATGGTAAATGAAGAAATAGGAAAGCAGCAGAAAGTTGCTGTCATACACCAAACAAAAGAGGACCAGAATAGAATTCCTGAAGGAATTCAGGTCGATTCAGATGGGCTTGTTACAATATCTACTCCAAATAAACAAGCTACTCTCAGTGTAAGAGCATTGCCACTTCCTGAGGAGGTAACTCGACTTCTTGAAGAAAACAGTGACTTGATTCGAACTATGGAGCAACTCAGCACGTCTCTGAATGAAGATAAAAAAGCTCATGAAATAAATCAGAAGACTATGGAAAAGATAAAGGAATTCAAACAAAAATTAGAGCAAAATCTGCAGGGAAGGAAGTGGAGAAATGCGGTTGATCATATCTGGTCATTTGGACCACGGAAATGTGGGCCTAATATTTTGTTACATAAATTTGAGGGTTATAAAAATTCTGTGTGGCAGTGCCTTGAAAGTGCTGAGAAAGAAGTGAGTAAGTATGGAGACTTCGACAACAGCATAGTAAGTGGATTTCAGCTGGCTACGCTTTCGGGTCCCATGTGTGAAGAACCCCTCATGGGCGTGTGTTTTACAGTGGAAAAATGGGAAATGAATAAGGTTGGAGAGACACTTCCAACTAAAAGTCAGGATTCAGAGGAATGTGGTACTGTAGAACATAAAGAAAGTGAAGATACTGTTTCTACAATAAGCAATTGCACTGCTAACATTTGCAGCGAGAATGAACACGAACAGAGCAGTCAAAGTGTTCCGAAGTCACTTGAAAAAAATAGTAAAAGCAAGGGAGAAGTTTTACTTACGGATTGTTATGGTCCCTTCTCTGGACAGCTGATTGCCACCATGAAGGAAGCTTGTCGTTATGCTTTGCAAGCAAAACCACAGAGGCTTATGGCAGCAATGTACACCTGTGAAATTATGGCTACTGCAGAAGTTCTAGGTAAGACAACACAACCTTTGTCAAGAATTTGCTTTCTGAGTTGATGTGTGAATTTTTAGATACGTAAAATTTGACTGAATCAGAAGGTAGAAAAAGTTGAGAAAAATGTCAGGTTTTTCTTTGTTCTCTCATAGTTTTTTGCAATGACTCTCTAATGCCTCCTTGCAGTACCAGTAAGCTTACCCTAACATTTGTTCTTGGAGTTCTCCATAGAAGTTGATATAATGAAAAATATAGTTATCTGTTGTAGAACTCTGCTGTCCTGCATGCAAGCATGATACTTGACACTGTAAGCAAGTATATCAATTTTAAATGAGAAAAACAGAATCTAAATTGCTGTTTACAAAAAATGCCCAATACTGCATGATTGTTTATAGTGATGTGATTAACATGCATCATCTCATCAGTTGTGCCATAAAATGAAATGGAAACACGGCATTCTAATACGTGGATATGTTTTTAATGAGTGTGATTTAGGACTCAGATGTACAAGCAGATTAGTCCAGTTAAATGAATGTGTGTTAGATGGTGATAGCCATGGACATGCACTGGTTCATTACAAATCCATTATTATGGATAAGCTTAAGCCAATAAACTGTGTCCTTGAGGGTGAGTGAAGAGCACACTTGCTCTGCAGTAAGGATTGACAGTTGACTTGTGATAAAGCATTGGCTTTTATAACTTAATTTTTTTCTGTTGGTGTTCCATGCATTGATATCGAGTTGAGCTTAATGCATCTTTGTATTACATGCTTGTTTCTAAGATTTTATAGCAAGCTCTTTTGTGTTCAGAACTCTTAAAGCTAGACTGACTTTTCATTTTGCTTATGCAAATGAAAATTAATTGAGAAATGATTTTATCAGACACCGTTGTGGCTTTGTTTCTGAATTTGATAGCAATGTTCATGTTATTATTTTTTTAAAAAAAAGAAAGCAAGCCCTAGATCAGAGCACTTAAGGGAACAGTTCACACAGCTTCACAGTATTATCTCTGGCTCTGTTCTAGAAGTGAAAACACACCAACTTCAAAACAGAAGAGCAGCTCCTTTCCCAACTTGCTAAGCTTATGGTCACCCATAGATCCGAAAATGTTGATCTTGTTGTACCTGCACACTATTTCTATCCAGTATGAAACTTGTTTATTTTTTTAAAAGAAGTTATTTTAGCATCCAGGGTAAACAGAAATTGTTTGGCATTTTTCTTTGACCTTCTGAAGAGCGCTGCAGTATAGCAAAGTGGTGAACAGGACTTAAATATTTTAAGGAGCTGAATATGAGACATCTTTAAAGTGAATCTGTTATGCACGTATTTATTCTGTATGTTGCAACATCTTGAAGGTTTTTTTTTGAGTAACATCATTGTTTCAAAGTAATTGTTTCAACAATTTTTGAACAAGTCATGGCATTTTTTAGGGATTGATGCTGCTGAAGCCATTCTTTCTTTCAGCTTAGTAGTGCAGAATTAGGACCTGTTTCTTTCCAGTATACTGGCATCTGCCCGTAGTGGTAAAACTGAAAGCCTCACATAGGCTATCACTTCTTTGTGAAGGTCTAAACTGAGACAGTACTCCAGGCTGCATGAATGAAATGTGTGTTGCTGGAAACCTGAAGTAAGCTAAATAAATTGTCTTCTGGTTTCTGTGTTTTGGAAGACCAGTCCTCAATGAACTATGTCTACAAAATATGTTCATCTAAAGTGCTTTGTGATAATTGTTCTCTCATCTCATTAATATGCATGCAAATTTTTCTAGGTCCTACTTATTACAATTAGAAAAATCAGTATTTTGACTTTTAACATTAATAACCTATAAAGTGGTTTTGGACTTGCTTGAACAGATGGCTTTAATGTACGTTGTGTGGTTCATCCACAACATATAAACAGTGACCTCAGTGTGATGCTTTTTTGCAATATGTGCATTTAACCTGAATGTGAAAGCAGTATGTGCTTAACCAAAGTCACTTATTGATCTGTGAGCTGTGCTGATGTGTGACCCTTTCATAGCTCTGACTTTCCTGCAGTCATTGGAATTTTCTTAGACTTGAAGTCATTTAGTTATGCAAACAAAGGCCCTCCTTGCATGGCAGACTCGAGTGACTTCTCTGCAACATGCTTTAATCTTCCTGTCATTTGAAATGTAGAATCTTAAGTATTTCCTCAATTTCCTCTCAAGCAATAAGAAGACTATTGTGTGTAGTAAAGGTGACGTTCAGCCAGAGGAGCCGTGAGGAGGTCCTGGGAAGGGCACGAGGAGATAAAATCATCAGTGATGATAGGAAGAACACTTCAGCCCACATTTTATTAGAGAACTAGAAACTCTGCAGCAGTTGGCATCAAACTGATGCTTCATCATCCACACCTGACAGGAAGATGTAACTGCACTACCTGTGTGCTTGTGCTAAATTTCTTACCAAGGGCCAGATTCTATACATAAAAAAAATAAAAGCAAATAAACCTATGCCAACATTTCCTCTGATATCCTGTAAAAGGCTTAAAATAGATCTGCAAATCAATGCATGTGACTATGATATTTAATAGTATCTTTCCACCAAATCAGAATAGGTGGGAATAATTAGGAAGTAATGGATATTCTTAATTATTTCCAGGAAGGATTGCTGTTTAAAAGCTGCCTGTACATGTCCATGGTTTGGGGATTTTTTTTCCAGTTAAATATAAAATATTTGAACATCTTAGAAATTGATATGAATTTCTTTGCTGTAAGGTATTTCTAAAGTTAATTTGTACATCTAATACTAATTATTCAGACTTGTAAATTAAGGCATTTCTAAAACATTTTTTTCAGTGTATATATATTTTTCTATGCGTTTTAGTAGAAATGTAGTTGTGAATTTTTGTCTGTAGAATACCTAACCTGCAAAAACATTTTAACTGCAAATTAATGTGATGCCTTCTGTAAAGTTGAATGTTTTTCAGAAGTGCTTTCTTCATATCTGCAGTGTATTTCAAAGGACTTGATATTTGGGAAAGAAAAGTAAAAATTGCTGCTGACAAACTTAGGATTTGCTAATTAAAAGCTAGTCGGAACACATTAAATGTAAGAAATATCCAATCAATAAATTTTCTGTGCCTTAGAGTAGCACTGCAGCACTTGGGGCACAGGTAGCTTGTAGGGAAACACTGAACCAAATAAACTTTTAAAGATAGCTGGGATGTGATTTCTGAGTAGTGTTATTACTTAGTAGCGTCTTTTAGCTTGCAGTGTTTCTCTAATCTTTGATTAGCTGAAGCAAAGCAAGTTTGGCACATAGTCTGGCAGAGTGCCTTTGATGCTGTCACATGGCTATGTTTTAAAATATACAAAGTACATGTGTTATCTAGATTCATACAGAAGCCATCATTTATTAACCGCTATTTGTATGATTTTGCACATGGTATTGGCAGAGTATGTTGTTTGTCTGAATTTAATGGATTTGCTTAAAATTTTACAGGGGAGAATGAGAGCCAGAGAAATGATGTACTTTATATAACGCTCAAGTTTCCTGAGTAAATATTCATGTATTTCTCTTAACGGATCAGAATACAAATGTATTGGTCAGCTCATCAAAGTAATGTCTTTGCAGGTCGTGTGTATGCCGTCTTGTCCAAAAGAGAAGGCAGAGTATTACAAGAGGAGATGAAAGAGGGAACGGATGTGTTTATTATTAAGGCAGTACTGCCAGTAGCAGAAAGCTTTGGTTTTGCTGATGAAATCAGGAAGAGAACTAGTGGCCTGGCCAGTCCGCAGCTGGTGTTCAGCCACTGGGAGGTAAATTATCTATTCACTCCATCTGGTTTGGTGATCTATTTCCTGTAGATGTGGCAAACTGGAATAATAAGAGGAAAAGGTTAAGTTTTGGTCAAGATGTTTGATTAATTCATTTTTGAAACGAAGGGGAAAAAATGTGGCTTTATATTGGTCTTACTTAATTTAATGATGATGCTGTTCAGAAATGGAGTTATACTTCCTTGAGATGGGATGCTTTTTATTTCAGTATCAACTAAATGCTTCAGAAATGAAACTGATTCTTCATAAATTGGTTTCTGTAATTTTTACATGCCTTTTAAAATAAATTAATTGATAAGCTTATTTGGGGGAGGGGAGGGGGGGGTATGCTACTTCTAATAAGAAATCTGATTTATCTGCAGGTCACTCTCTTAGTGAGTGACAGATACTTCAGGGTGTTGTTTTTTTTTGTCCTCATGTATTCCAACTCAACATATGTTTCCATGTTAAAAGGTAAAGGGAATTGATTCAATTCTTTCAAAATCAGGTCTGGTCGCAGTAAATGGAAGTGTCCTCAAAATCATTTCCTTTGTTCGCCTTTATCACTTAAGGAAATGAACAGGTTTAAGTAGAAGTGTAAAGGAAATACAGAGATGGGAAAGCTAATAAGAACTGGTATCAATTGAGAATGCACTTCATTTTGTTCCTACAGTGCGGATCTTCAAGGAGTAAAATGGAAAGTTTTAAATTAGAGTTCCTTGTTAAAGAAAAACAAAGCTGCATTGTAGGAGGCCTTAGAAGACTTAATTGAAGGAACTAAAAATAGATTCAGGGGAAAGAGTCTAAACCAATAACATGAACTTTTTAAAATAATTGAAGTCTAGAATTTTAATTCTTTCAAGGTCAGATGTTCCTTCATTTGATGTTAGGACTGTAGAAGCTTTTGATAAATGGACTAGAAAGTCTTATTGTTTTATCTTCAATTTTGTGACAAATGTCAAATCTGTGAGTGCAAACTACTACAGATTTTTGAGGCCAGGAGTGCTCCATGCAGTTGCCAGTTCCAGTGTCCATTCACGCCTGTTTCTCTGCAAAGTATGTGCTGTTTTTTTCACACTACATATATTCTTCCTCATTTTCTTGTAGATAAATTGTCATAATAGGAGTATTTGTTAAATACTTCAGTAGCAGTATTTCTTTCTTAGCAATTCCTGCAACTGCCTCAGGAATTTTGTGTAAGTCAAAATTGGAAAAAGAGCACCTCCAAAAACCAATCGTTTTTTCAATTGAAACTTATACTTGTCATCTCCTTTGACAGCACAACCTTAATGGTGCTAAAAAAAAATGCAATGGATAAATGCAACCCATATAAATAGTATGTGTTCAAAAAATAGACAACAACTCGGTGCATATAGGGATGTGAGCCAGTACAGATTAGATACTTCAAACCCATAACTATTGGCAGAATTGTGTACAGTAGATTTTTTTTTCAGTTTTGGATGTCCTCGCCTGAAGTGCAGCTGGTAAGGTTTCATGGCTTAACTGGTCTTTTGTCTGAAGTGTCTCCTGTATCAGTACCCCAGAGAGGTACCAGTCAGAAGGATGGTAGTTCCAGCTAACCATTGGTCTGTGCCAATTTCTTTAGGATTTGTGGCTACTGTGCTGCAGTGCTAAGCAAAAAATGAAATCCCTTTCCTCTGTGACCTTCCCTTCTACCCTAAACTGTACTGTATATTTTCTCATTGTCAGATGTTAGGAATTTCACATAAAAGAAAGTGTCCACACAGTTATAGGTATGAATAGGAGAGGGAGATTTCAGCATCTGGTGACATTTTCTTAAATTGATCCTCAAGAGAGGTAGTAATGATAGCTAGTTTGTTAAAATGTGGTGGTAGTAGAGAAAGTGACTGTGTAAGCCAGCCACCCTTCCACCTGGTGGAGATGATTGTATTTTGTGTTGCTTTGAAAAGTCATGCTCTTTTTTTCTTTTTTTTTTTCTGACAAAATGAGACCTTCACTAAGCTACAAGCAGTGTTGGCTCTGTGCAGCCATGGCAGAGGGAATGCATTCTATTCACACTTCATGAGCAAAATTGCTAAATAAATATCGTTTTCAGAATCTCTAGTGGTGGTATGACAGGGAAGCCAGAAGAAATAGTTTGTGTCTCAGATCACATGAGAAATTTGTGAAGCTTTTCTCTGGTTCTTCTGCTAGAAACAAAACAAGAGAACAGTTTTCACTTTGGTCTAAAGTTACTGGTGAGTTGTCACAGTTCATGGTATCCATGGTGTATGCTTAATAAATACCATTCTTTTTTTTTTTTTTTTGCATGCCAATTATTTCATGTATTACACTGTAAGATACAGCATGAACTCTGTGAGATCTCATGCTGTGTTTTCCTTTGTGTTAAAGATGGGTAGCAGTGTGGTAGCTACTGGGTTTCCTTTCACATTTGCTATATTACTGAGTGTGTGTCTGTTGCCTTAACTGCATTCTGTATGATGCCTTCTGTGCCACTCTGCATTGATTCCAAGTGGTGTTTCCTCACTGTGTCTTGCTGGATGCCCAGGACGTGGGTTTTTCTGTACATATTGCTTCTAACAACTTGTTTTCCCGCTTTAAAAAAGAAGTACCACTTTTTGGTATTTTTAAATTTCAAAGACTTAATCTCATAGGAATTATATGTATGAAGTATATTTAAAGAAATCAGGATTGGCTTTTTTTTTTTTTAATTACTATTATTTCATTAATATGACTTGTAGACTATAAAATAAGGGAGATCAGTGATGGCACAGATGTTTAAGTGAGTCTCTGAAAATGAGATTTCCAGTTAATTTGTCTTATGTAGTTCATATCACTTCAGCCCCAGGGAATGGGGCAGTACATGTATCAAGGTCTATCTTGTCAGATACACCTTTGTTTTACTCACTTCTTCTGTCATGCTTAAATTTATTTCTGCCTGTAAAGAATGGAACCAGCAGTGGGAGCTTTCAGTTTGGTCCCATATTAAATAAATACATGTTAAAAGATAGTCAAGTATGATTTTCCTTATGCTATCCCTGTGTTAAGTGGTTTGGGTTGACTTGGACGTATTTTCTTTGCTTGTGATTTAAACTTTCTTTTGAATTCCTGGTTAAAAGTATATAGCTTTGAGGTAATTAATGCCTTCTATTTTTTAATCCTTGAATTAATAATATACATTCAGGTAGATGTAACTCCAGTAGAGCAGTAACTTGTTGCACTGAGTCATGTCATTTTGTCTTTTCATGAAGTTCTGTGAGCAAGAAGATATTTATGATGCAGCAGCACTTAGAATAATGGAGCTCTAATCCCATTTGGGAAATGTATTATAGTGAAAATAATGCATGTGGCTCAATTCAAATGACAATTGTCTGCAAATGCAGAAATATTCAAAGAACTGCTTCTTGTAAAGCTGTGAAATGTATGGTTTTCCTGTTAATGCACATCTTTCAGATTGCGTTGATTGTCTTTTATTCTTGGGGGAGGAGGGGGATCTGTAAATACGTTTGATCTGAATTCTGTTTGACTATTTCTGAGCAGAACAGTGCCTGGCCTGTGCTGTAAAGCTCTGCAGAGAGGTAAAAGAAGGGCTGCATGTTAGATATGATAAGAATCTGATGAGTCCTGAATCACTTGAAGTTTTATATTCTGATTTTTTTATTCATTCCTAACTGTCATTTTACAACTCAAAGAGAAGATAAGGGTTTAATATGGAAGATGCTGGATGAGGCTGTTTGGCCAGCATTAAACAGGACGCAGGGTAACGTAATGAGAGACTCATAAGAGTCCGTGAACCCTTATTGGGTATAAATTGACTTTACGTCATTGTGCAAGTGTCAGCTTAGGCTTGCTAAGAAATTCTAGGAGTAACCTGGAACCTTTCAAATATGAAAAGGTCTTTATATTAACCAGAACATCTGAAGCTAATTAAGGGAGTAAATAAAAGCTGTGTGGCTTTGATTTTCGTATGTGTCTCTTAAGTAACAGGAAAAAGTGCAACAGTAAAGCCACAGGTTTCCTTACTTTCTTTCCAATTCCCTAATCCTTGTTTGTAGCTACCGACTGAAGTCACAGCTAAAGCTCAGCTGTCAGTGATTGGAGCACAAACAAGGATGGTGTTTGTGAGCCAAAGTAAACTTACATGAGTTTATTTTCTAACTAAATGTGCAAATGTTCGTTATTACAGTGTTTATTGAAAGAAGCAATGTCATATCTGACTTCATGTGTTCTAGGGCCTGGGCCATCCCTTTTAAATATTGTCATTGGAATCTCTGGATTCTTCTGAAGAGCTTTGAGTATCCTGGGGTTACTTTGTAGGGAATCTTCACTCTTGTCATTAACCTACAGGTTAAATGTTTCAAGCTTGAATACAAGTTATTCCATATTCTCTACAATCCTCTCTGAAACAAAACTATTCTGATTGCTCATTTTTTCAGGCTTTTGTCAGATGGCTGTAGAAATGAAATACGTGAACTTGTGGATTGGATTTATGCTTGTATGCTCTTGGTCTCTCTCATTGTATTTTCTCAAAGCCATGTAATTTACAGTCGTGAACTTTTGCAAGAAAATATAAGGATACAGAGAGAAATAAGTGCAATTTTTGTCAGGTTATGAAGTTAGCTATCAATATTATAGAATTATATGTAATAATCTTAAGAAGATGTATTTATTTGTTTGCTACAAGTTGATGTATAGTGATGCAACATGGCCACATCCTTCTGAGAAGCCCAGGTTTGACTACAGAGTTGTCAAAGAACTGGCAAAAAGGGAGGCTGAAGAAGAGTTGGATTCTTTTTTGTTGTTTGTTTTTGTTGTTCTTTCAGGATATGGTATAGAGATTAGCTATTTATAAAATGGACAAGCTGGTACACAAAGTATTTGGTACAATGTGAAAATTTGTGTTTCATAACTGTGACTACTATTTTTTTTTTCTAAGAACATTTATGTGTAGGTACTTCTGTAAAATTCTGAAGTATATTGTATGTACTTTTCCTCCCACCCTCTATCATCTCATCCTCATCCCCAGCATAATGTTTTATGAGTGTTTCAGGTGCTCAGCACTTTGCTCACTACTCCTAAGTGGGAACAGCAATGACACCTGCTTCCCACTGGAATTAAATGGGTGCAGCTCAATCTACCTAATCTTTCTGGATATGCTTCCTGGTGCTCTCTGTGTCGAAAACACTGCCAGCATCCAAGCTTCTCTCTCACCATTTTGTTATGCTCAAAGCAGAAGCGTTTTTACAGCATGACTCAGCTTATTATTAAAAACTCAGTTTGGAGATGACAGCTTTTCGAAGTCACATTTCACATAAACCTCAGCAAACTTCTGCCATTTTACCTGAAAAGTAGGGGTGATTTCTAATTGACAGGCCTGCTTCAGGCATCTAAAAGGTGTATCAGCAATATGCATATTAGTTACGTAGTCTTTGCCATTACTGAGTGCTGGCCACCATTTGGGCTGTCAGTGTTCTTGAAGTGTCTTTCTAGCATTGATTTTTCAAAGGTAGAAAAGATTCTGATACCCTGAGGTGTGTATGCCTTTTGGCATGGTGTGTAATAGTTCTTCTGAAGTTGTTTTTGAGAAACCACTTCTAGCGTATTGTTGTTCTGGCATGCAAAAGCTGTCCTTGGTAGTGCTTGAGCACACTGAATTTTGTCACTCTTGAGCCTTCTTAAATGGTTCACATTGGTTTACATGTTACTTGCTAGTCTTGTAGTCTTCACTGGGTAGAGTAAGGTTGCTCTTTATATTTGTGGTCCAACTAAAGCATTTTCCACACTGTTACTTGGCTCAAAAGAAAGTTTTTGTCTCCATCAGACAGTAAGGACCAGGAGGAGAAATGCTACCAGCAACATGGCTGCGTTCCCAGATCTGCCTGACCTTTTGGTTGAACTAGGCAGATCCAGTCTGTTTGCTTTTTATGCATCCCTCAACCTTGTTTTGCATAATTAGACTGCCTGAGGCAGAGGCTGTTTCATGCCATCGTTTTGTGAAATACACCAGACAATGGGACCCAGACCACTATTGGAGCCATCTGGGTGCCACTGAAATGCAAAAAATAAATCATCCTCGTATTAAGGCTTAAAATTCCAAGTTCTCTGGAATTGAAAGTAATTTGTTCTAACTCAAGTCTTGAAAAGTTTGATGAACTTACATAATCATTTGCAGAATTTAGTGCGTACTGTATTGTCTTTCAATATTGAAATAGTACTCATATTATTTGCATTTTTATTGGTTAATTATTACAGGCATTCAGATTATGTCTGAAAAAGATAGGAGCATGCATTGCTTGAATATTTAGTGTGTAAGTTGTTGGGCTAAAAGAAAATGACAGCTGTTTTGCCCGTGTTACTCTGCATGCTGTTACTAAAGAAGTCTTGGGAGACACCACTGTTTGGGTGTGTTAGTTTGAATAGTTGTGATGTTTAATGAAACATCTTGCTTTGGAGTTACTCATTTTTTCTCAGGAATTACTACACTTAACGTATTTGAAGTAATCTAATCTTCTTTTGAAGTATCTAATCCTTACTGATTTCATTTTAAACACTGCTTCTTTTATACCTAGAATTGGTTTGTAGTTCTGCAGTGAGCTATGAAACATATTCATCAGCCTGTATTTATGATTCTGTTGTTATATTATTTTTATTCTTTATTTTCTGTTTTGATCCCACGGAGCTTCCAGAGCACACAGTAAATGCTCTCTGTTAAATGGCTGCATCTTATTCCAGAAGGATGGGTACATTTAGAATCTTATTAATTATTTAGAACTCTACCCAGACAAAAACATGACTTCTGTCATGGATTCCAGTCTTCCCCATGTGATTGCCATGAATACAAACAATAGTTCAGGGGTTAAAAAACTTCTCAGTTCTGATTCCAAGAAGCCCAGACCCACAGTTCTGCCAGCTAGCGTTGTAAGCAAATTGAATTCAACAATCATGGAGCATCAGAGGGAAACACATTTATTGTTGGTTTAGTTGTTGGTTTTTTTTGCCTTCTTGCAGCATATGTCCAGAATGGGGGAATGGTGGATGCCAACTGCTAGGTGCATCTGCTTTGATCCATTAATGTGATGTGAAGAGGAGTAGTCTACTCTTGTCCTCAGCTTTACTTACTGAGTCAGAACTTAGAAATCAGAAAATCTCCTTTTTTTTTTTTTTTATTACTGTGTCAATAACACCTCTATGTAGTTAAACTAGAGTTATATTAACATGGCTATTTGCTGATTTATTAAAGGAAGAGCACAACTGATGCCTCCATTTCCAGCTCACTCAGTAGATCTGGCTTCCTCTTTCTCTTTATTTGTCCCAGTGTTTACTACAAATATTGTATGCCTAATTAACCATATCTTCTTCTGTATGTCCACACCATTTGCTTGGGTATAATCCTCAGAAAGAGGAATTCTCAAGTGCCTCCATAACTTGCTCCAGAAGCAGAATGTAATACCAGAGCTATTTAGACATGATGAGATGCAAAGCCAGTTCCTGCAGGTACTGATGTGGCTTTCAAAACCCGATTTTAGTCTCTTTCCAGTTCTGCTCTGCACAGTGCAGTGGTACATTAGACCTGTGAGTTCAGTCTTGAGTATATTTTCACTTTTCTTCAGGAACCACTGTTCATTGTTTGTCTCGGAATGTGCTTTGGGAGTTAGATAACTTGCTGATATGAAAGAACTTAATCAAAGGGAATAGTAACAGCCTTTTAAGTTGCTGTAGTTTGTAGCTACGTGCTCCCCCTTGGCAGTAGTTCTGGAACATGTCTATTGAGTATGAGTCACTTCTCATTGCTGTGTTGCTTCTTGAACTTGGACATTTTCATTTGTTCGGCTCTTTAGATAGGTCCTGACTAGGGGAAGTCTCTGGTGTTTTTCCAGCATGATGATGATTAGTATGAACATCACAACAACCTGATCCAGTCAGTATGCGTGTTTGCCCAGAAGCTGGGAGGAAAACCAGCCAACCAAAAAAACCCAGCAATTTTCACTGTCCTTTTCTTTATTTCAAGTGCATAATGGTGCCCCGTTACTTTCTGTTTACTGGCATATGCTGTCAAGGAACTGCCTTGAAGTTTCAAGGCGCTGGTAGAAAGTCCCCTCTATAAGACATCAGAATGGGTATAGCTCATGTGGATTCTTCTATGCTTAGACAAACTTTATTTGTAGGTTAAAAATAAATGCAGAATCATTTGGTAACCAAAATTTTGTACCATTTATTTATGAGTTCTATTTGCCTTTGTTTTCAGCCAGGCAACTTTATGTATGTATCCCACCTAAATAAGTAAGGCTGCAGGTCTCTTTTAGCATATAAATGATATCCCGTTTAATTTATGAGGACTATGTATGTACTTAACTGTAGCAAATTAGTATGTATTTATTTATTCTATTTTTTTTTACTTAGAGGCTTAACATTCTATTTTGCAGGATTCAACCTGCAATGTTTCCTAATAAAAAGTAGCCATCTTCTATGATGACTGCTCCAAAAGTAATGCTTCCTATTTTGTGATACTGGCTCATGAGCTCAGTGTTGGATGTTAGTGGTATGGCGGTAGAGATTGAACCACCAATATTCCATTGCATGTTGTTGCCATGTAACAGATGGCAGCAGAGACAGCGCTGAGGAATGCTGTTCTGTAGCTGAGAGTGTGCTCTGTTGAGCAACACAACACGTTATTGTGTTCTTTGTATCTGATGAGGTCTGTGAAAATAAATAGGAGGCATTACTTCTGGGGCAGACTGCGTACTGCAGTTATTGTCCTAACTTTCTATGTGCTGTATATGTAATTCCATTCATAGTGCTAGGTGTTATTTAGAATCTGAGGTATTAAATTTGGTATTTGTTATTTCTAGGAAAAATCTTAGTCCTAACCCCATTTTTTCTTCTTTTTTTTTCTTTTTTTTTTCTTTTTTACTTCCTTCTTTCTGGTTTATGTCACTTAGATGAGCTTTAAGTAATTTTGTTTGGCTTCGAATAGTATATGGCAGTTAAAAGTATTTGTCAGAATAAATGGTTTATTACACTAAGACAGAATTTAGGTAAGTTTATTCTGTCCTTGTCAGTGCTAATATTAGACTTCAGAAATGATCATGGAGTGATGTTCTCAATTACTGCCATAACTATCACTGTTCTCACAGTAACTAACATGTACTGCGTTCCTTCTCCCATGAGGATTTCAGTTAAGAAATGGATGCAGCATTTCTGTTCTTCTTTTGGTAAAATATTACCTGTAGCTGCATTTAGGGAGGAAATCTACAGTCAGAAACATTCAGTTCTTATGAATTCTGATAAGATCGTGGTGACATAATATTTTAAAGAAGCAATTCCTTCTTCAAAACTAAAAATGTTATAAATGCTATTTATTATTGTTACCTACTGGCCATTAAATTTGTTTTAAATTAAATTTGTACATAGATAAATACAACTGAATTTCAAAATCTATCCCATGCTTTGTGTGGTGAGTGCTACATGGTGTTCCTAGTTCATGTATTCTGCTTAAGTAGCTAATAAACTGTCCAGAAAACTATCCACTTTATCTTCATGCTGTATACTTTAGAGATTAAAATTACCTGAAATGTACTAAGAATACTAGGAAACCTTTATGCTCCTTTATTATTTTTTTTTCCCTCTCTTTTTATAGATCATTTCAAGTGATCCATTCTGGGTACCAACCACTGAAGAAGAATATTTGCACTTTGGGGAAAAGGCAGATTCTGAGAACCAGGCCCGCAAGTACATGAATGCAGTGAGAAAGCGAAAGGGACTTTATGTAGAAGAAAAAATTGTGGAGCATGCTGAAAAGCAAAGAACCCTCAGTAGAAATAAGTAGCTGTATCTGCTTCCTTTCTCTCTTGGTTCAGCTAACTTTTCTATGCAGCAGATTAAAAATATCTTCTGGACTTGTTTTACACCATATTTCTTACACTTTCTAATGTTTATGGCTTATGTTTTGACAAACATGAGCCTGTCCAACTTTTATATTGAGATAATAGTTTATTTACTTAAATCATAGGCAAATTTCTTGGAATTGGTCTCAGATTTTAAAGCTTTCTGCACTATTGCTGTCACGGGATTGGGAACTCCTAATTTAATTGGTTTCTTTCTGACTTTTCAGATGTAATTGCAGTTAGAGCTGGTTACCTAGTCTGTTGCAAATAAACTATGCAATGAATTTAGCTCCTCAATGTTTTTGTCTCTATTTTTAAAATTAATTTTCATTTAAGTAATGTATTTGTTGCCCTCATGCACTTTTCATAATTACCTATATGCAAACATGTAATCCTTCTTGGAGTTTCTGAACTATTTGTTTTACTCTTTTCCTAGTGTAAGCAGTGATCTAAATGTGGTGATACATTCTTTATTCCCAGGTTGTAGCAATGCATTGTCCTTAAACCAGAGGGCAAAAATAGCACATGTGGAAGACTGAGGACCGCAAACCAGACAAGGCTTTTCTTTTTTCCTCTCCTTAGAAAGGCATCTTAAAAAAAAAAGTTTACATAATTATCCTAAGCTGGGAGCTGCCATCTCTGAACTAGGTACACAGCTATCCCTGCCATTCCTGTTTGAGTATTTACAGACTCTTTGCAGACGTTTCTACCTGTTCATCCTGTTGTCTCGAATGTAGTGAGGAGAAAAGCTTGCAGGAATAGTACAGAATGTTTTGCTGTTTGCAGGTGGCTGAGATGTTGTAGTCCCAGAGTGATTCAGACCAACACTAACAAATTCCCCAAAGGGAGGAAGTTTTAGTTGAGAAAAATGGAAATCTTGCACAAGAGAGACGTGATGTATGACCTCTCATGTCTTCTCATGTGACTGCTTTGAACTGGAAAGGAAAGGACTGAACAGATAGGTGGCCCTGAAGAGTTTCTTATATTTATTTAAATGAATGAGTAATTAAGTCCTCGAATCTTGTGCCAACTGACTTTCTGCTAAATCTGATCTTACTATTGGCAAAGTGTTGTGTTTCAGCTAACCATGCAAACGGATCATTCTTTACTTTCCAGAGTGCAGCCACTTTTATTTGTGATTGCCTAGCATTTCTTTAGCACCTACTTGGTCCTTCTGAATAAATGTTCTCTGTGTCGATTAATGCAGTATGCAGAAGTTACTCATATCACTTCTGCTCCTCAGGGGAAAGGAAACTGTTACTTGTTTCACAAGTAGAAGGACTCTGACTGCTTAGCTTTTATTTTAAATAGCAGTCTTTTCTTTTCCAGTTTGTTTGCTTTCATTATGGAAATGCTTCCTTTTAAGACTGTGCTTATGAATTATTCAAGCAGATGATATTTACCTTCCTTAGAAGGTTGCTCCATAAATTATTGTTGTTTTGCAAGGGGTATATCTGCACAGCAGCCCTTATAGAGCTTATACAAATATACTGACGTCGTTCGGGCTTTGCCAGCTGTATATCTGTGGAAGGTACTGCAGCCTGCAGAAACCGCTTAAGACATAAATAAATGTTTGTTTAATGACCCCTTGCCTACTACAACTACTCTGCTAGCTGAATCCAGGGTGCAATTAAGGATGTCTGGCATGCAGTTGTGGAGGTGCTTGCAGAGCTGACATAGTAAGTAGCCGTTCAGAGATGGGTAGGTATTGGTCATTGTTGTGACCACGTAATTAACTGTAATCTACTATACTTATGTAACAGAAAGAGCATTAACATAGGTTTTAAAAGATTTAGCAATAGCTTTCATACTTTATTTTCAGATTACATCTCAAACGGCATGAAGATGAGGATTAAGGATGCTGCAGCCCTAATATTTTTAAGGGGCAAAAACTCCACTAATTAATGCTAGAAAATCAAACCATCCTACAAGTGCTAGGCCTTTTGTCCTTAGTAATGGCTTCTAGTGCAAAGAAAACCTAATTGCTTATATACAATGAATATTTTTTTCTCTGGATTATTGGAAACTTAGTTTGCTGTAGCTAGTTTTTGCCTATCTTTGTTACATATATATGATATATATATATATATATATATATATATATATATGAGATAGGAGATAAAATTGCCAAGCAGGATAAGTAATTTGCTGATGGAGCAAGCGATGGAAAGATTGGCTCGAGAGCCATTATATTGTCTTCTGTCATCAGTTTTATTGCTAAGTGTAGTGCATATTTAAAATCAGCATACACAATTTTTAAGGTACTTCATTTGGGTAAATGTTCAATTTTTTAACTTCGTAGAAAAAAAAAAATAGGCACTCTATTTGATTTGGCTCCATTATATTCACGAGAATCAAATCTCCTTGCGACTGATAATGTATAAAAACAACATTAAGTTTCTAATTGGAAATATTTATTAGAGAATGATAATTATTCACTGGGAGGTTATTCCAAATGATTCCACTTTTTAGATTGGGGGAAAAAAAAAAGAAAAAGGAGCCTTCTTTCTCCAGTGAAAAACAGTGAAGACCAAGCAGTGGCCAGCAAGACCTTCCTGTTGGCTGTGGATGTTGCTTTTATCTTCTGGCTTTAAAAATCTTTCATTTTCCAGGCACTTGTAATTCAGGTGGTTGGCCATCTTCTTCCACAGAGTTTTCTTTTTTCAATGAACTTCACATTCTTAAAACAGGAGTTTAAAGGAGAAATCAGAGTGTAATTGGAATGCTGTGCTGTATTTTCTTTCCTGTGACTCTGTGTCCATTTAGGACAGTATCAGTATTAATGCTGATAAGAGCAGACACCAGGGGTGCAAAATATTTTTATACCAAACAGAATCCCTAAATCAGATGTGAATACAGTCTCAAGACCCTGGTAATCTTTGTTTCTGCATGTGGCATCTTTAGCTCACCTTGTAGACAGACGGATTGAAAAGGAACTTAAACTAAGGAGTGCATTACAGCTAGGCCTGAAATATTGCCATGCCTGAGGAACATGTGGTTGTGTAATTATTGGTGCAAGGAGTCACCTGTTTGTACAGCTATTTGAGACCCACAGGCCCACGAGGATGAAGGAACTGCAGCTTGCTGAATGATGCTTGTTTCCACAGAGGAAATGGCAATAAGTAGATGAGAGAATTGATGTTTCTGGTATAATTGAGAATCTGAACATCCATTTCATTCTTGTACTGTGTGCAGGAGGTACAGCAGTTGGCAATTATGTGAGTAAAACAGCTTAGACAGTTATTTCTCCAATATGCCTGAATTTTTTTTCCATTTATAAACCTAGTGCCACTTATGGAGGAGATGACCTAAGGAACGGAAGCTTGCAGATCTTAAAACCTTCTGCACTGTGACTTGGCAGCTGGACCGGAACCACAAATTCAGGTGACTTTTCTCTTGACTCTGATCATATCAAACTGAGTTCTGTGAGCAGTGTATCTTGAGGGCTTGCTTCTTGTATTGCAGTTTCTCTGTTCTAATTCAGTGTGGTTCATAATGCTGTGTAGACTTACTCTGTGCTTCTTGCTGGTTTTCCTTGTAAGCGGAAGTAAAGCATGTGGAGAAGAGGATATGAATGCATTCAATTATTTTGTCAGCACTGGTTTTTAATGCAAAAGATGCAATGTGTAATTCTCACTTAAGTTTTGGTTCACTTTGGTTCTTGTTCAGACTGCTTATAAAGATGGAAGGGTTGAATTTAGGCAAGGAAGTATAGTTTTCCTCGTTGCATTGTGTGAGGGAGGGCACTCAAGAAAGCAACTAAGGTTTGTTCACTACCTGTTGCAGTGTTGACACATAATCCTTTGGTATCTATAATGTTTTGAAATTCTTCTTTGAAGCGTGTTAAATGTTATTCATTTTTCTACTGCTTAGTGTTAAATCCAGATGCATACATATGTCTGTGAAGTGACAAAAAGTGTGTACATTTCTGATTGTGCTGTTTTGCAGTTTTATTCCTCAAACTTCCCAGTATCTGTGATTTGCTTCTTGCTTATCCCTTGAATAGTAACTTGAAATGATTGTGTAGGCCTGTATGGGCCTGACTGACTCTACTGGGGCTTAGAAAAATAGTTTAGATGTAAGATAAAACATTTACATGTAAATGCCATTTTGATTGATCAATATTTCTGAATTTTGGTCTCTATTTTATGTAACTCCATCATATTCTTCATTGTGAGTATTGTGCTTTTGGATTCCTTTTGTGCTAAAGGAAATAAGATAAAAATAATTATTTTTTTATACTTTCTATTAATCAACTGAACTGAAAAGTTTAGAGGCATTCACCTTTTACAGCAGTATCATTTCATGATCATAAAACGCTGCAAAGCATGACTAACAGGAAGGAAAAATAGATACCTTAAAGTTGTGTGGTTTGGGCAGAGGCTTTTGTTTCAACATATCCTGTTTTCCTACAGATTAATTGTATATTTATTTATTTTAAATTTCTCTTTCCTTCTCCCTACTCATTCCTCCTCCTTGACTTCCTATTTTCCTGAGGGATCCCCAACTCCATAACCCCTCACTGACATTTAGAGGAATCTTTTTATTATCAACTTATGGAAATATTATTACTGAAGCTGCTTGTCTTTATAAAGATTTGCTGATTCTGGAATTGGAACCAAAAAGAAGAGGAGCAAAGTTTCAGTAGTGTTTCCCTGTTTTCATTTTTGGTGGCTGCATGGAGGGATTGTCCTTCCCCCTTACAAACGTATCATGTCTCATTGTTCTCCAGTGAGATTCCTAGGTGCTTTTTGTTTTCCCTCAGAAAAGCTGCTAGTGTAGAAAGCTAACTATAAATAATAATTTGCAAAGGCAAGAAAAGTAGACTTCTGTCAAGAAAAAATCCATAGCCTTTTTTAGACTATGCATTTCCTACATGCTCACAGACACGTTTGCTGTCCCGCTAAAGGGAGGGACATTCTGTAATGTTATGCTGCTTCTTGTGAAGTGGTCACAAAGCACAGCTGAAATATGCATCTTCTCAAGAGAAGTTACAAATGGGAGGTGGAGTGATCACTGTCACCAGTTCAGTGCTGGCCTTTTTCTTATCTGTGGAGAGTTCTTTCCAGAATTTTACTGGTGGTTCTTTTACACTGTAATAAATAAAGTCAGGTAATGAATAAGTCACTCTTGTTTCATTGCTTTCTGAATGATTTACACTGGTGTAAACTGCTACTTTGGAATATCATGGCTTTTGTTTTGCTGTAGTACAAGTCATCAGGCTTGGGGAGGCCTTGAGCTTCAGTGATGACTTACAGCAGTCATGTGCACCATTGTCCCTTCTGCCATATTCTCCTGCAGACAGTAACCTCCTGCCTCCACGCCTTGCAAAAAATGAAACCCACAAACTTCATTTTAAAAGATGGCTTTAGAGGGACAAAAATAATTTTGGAGAGAGATAGTATCAAATGATCTCTGATCTCTTAACTAGGAGGTCAGAATACAATTTTTTGCTCTCTCGATGACTTCACAGAATTTGAAAAAGGGGAATTCAGCTGTTCTGTAATTGTAGGGTTCAAGAGAATGGTTTGGAATGGTTTGTGGTGCAAGCCCGAGTGCTGCCCTTAGAGGAGCTGCACGAAGGCTGATGAAAAGGCAGATTTAGTCATGATTAAAGAGAACTTAAAGTCCATGGCAGCTTCAGGAGGTCTATTCCTTTGCCATGTGTGAAGGCAGTGTAACTTTTGGACTAGGCTTACTGCTTAGTGTTCTGCAATTATAATCCTACTTGGTATGAAGGGGAGCATTTAAAGTAAAGGTCAGTCATGTAAGAATATAAACTGAGATGACAAAAAAAAAAAAGCAAATTGTATTGTGAATGATATGCTCATTTAGCAATGAAGACTTGTTGCCTCGTGCATGTTTGACCAAAAATCCTTATTTTTCTAAAACTCCTTTGTATGATGGGTTTATAACAGTCTATCTAATTCCAAAGACTGATTTCTTTGCTCAGCGACACAGATGTATTCAGAGCCACATGGTGCTGTAATACACTAACAGGTGATGGGGATGCTACGGAGCATACTTGCAGCAAATTGTTTTCCGTCTTTCATCTCTTGTCATGATAGCATTTACCTTTAGGAGGTCAGGAAAATGACTTTTTTAGAAGAAGCAGCTGGCATTGCTTCATGGAGTGATTGACAAAAGGAGCTGTGTAAGTGGCAGCTGAAGCTGCACTTTCCCTGGAGACTTGGCGCAGTAGCTTCATGACAAGTGCTGTTATCACTGGTCTGGGGATTGAAAGCTGATCCTATTCATGAACCCATGTCTCTTGTAATGTTACTGTCGTGTAGTATGAGCAGCTTAGGAAGGTTATTTTGGATTAACCTTCCTGTATTAAAACAATGTTTCGTCTGTTCCTATCACATCCAACACTGTAAGCATCAAGGCCAGTGAGTAAATGAACTGCAGCTGATGTCAAAGAGAAAGGCTAGAGAAGAAATGTAAGAATGTAATGAAAAAAATCACATCACACTTCACTTCTGTGGATGCCTGTATAGCAACTGTAGCAATTGCATAATGGAACTGCGGTGTTTCTCTGAAAGTGCTCAGTAATAGTGTGCAAGTCTGCAGTATGGAGGATGCTGTCTTGACAGGCAGAATGTAACTACCACTCAGATGATCTCTTCTGTATAGTCTTGCTACCGTGAAGAAAAGCATGAAGAAGGAACTTCTGTCTTCTTTCTCTGTCTTCCTCACTGTTGTTTAGATTTCACGGAAACCCCATTGCTGTGGCAGTCTCATCACTTCAGAAAGCATGATGGGAGCTGTGCATTCCTAGCAGCAGCAGTTCCCTGAGTTGTGATTTCCTGGATGCATGGAAAGCAGCTCTGTATAACTTCAAGCCCTTTCTTCGGGGACCCAGAAATGAATCATGGATTCTATTAAAGTAAAGAGTGTCTGCATACAGGGATCTTTGAAGAGGTGTTCTGAGATCCACAGCCTATGCAAGAGTGTGTAAGAGACTGCTATAAAGGAAAGTATATTGATTTTCCTGTTCTTGTGTTCTCTCTCAGTTGAGCACCCCAAAGCTGCTACAAACTTGAACAGGCCTTTGCCACCCTGGGCTTTTGAAGTTTGGGCCATAGAAGAGGAAAGTACAGCAACTGTCCTGCTTTTTGATAGCTGGCACTTGTGCTTGAGCTTATCAACACCATTTCTGCCAAGCCAAGGAGAAGATGCCAAAACAGTGCTTGACAAAGGAAAATACTGAATTGTGAAGAAAAGAGACCAGCATAGTGGACTTTGCTTTTGCTCTAGAGCTTGTGGGTGACTTATTTCTCTGGCCAGAAAGAAAGTAATTGTAGATTTCTCTCATAGCTGACTAAAATATTGGCAAATGGATGCATCTTCTAAGCATGTCTGAGGGGTGAAGTAACCTTAAGTTTCCCTTGCTTTTGTTGTATAAACAGCTCTAGTATTGATATTAACAGTTTGCACTTGAGCAATGTCATTGTCATATGATGTGTGAGTCATTCATAGACAATCATAAAAGAGTTACCCAGGCCATGCTTTTGGCCATCTTGAGCCAGAGATTGTATTTCCTTTGGGCAGGCAGCCAAAGGGAAAACAGAGACCAAAAGAGCTGAAATTCAGCGAACTTGAATATTTGCTATAACCTGGGCTAGGAGAAAAGTGAAAGCACAACAAAGGAGCTGTTAGGTGAAAAAAATCATGCATACTTTTAATAGTGGTGTTGGCACATTTTCAGACAGTCTTCAGTGTACCATGTGGTTGGCATGGCATTTGCATTGGAGTGGCAATTTGCCTCTGTAGAAGTGTAGAAGTTATGCTCTCCTTTTGCAATTGATTACATAGAAGCATGGTATGTAATACAGCCTAACTTTCAGGTTCAATACATGCAGGTTGAGATTCTGGACCAAAGTATCTCTTGGGGTAAATCATTGCGGCTTCTGTTGTTTCAGTTGAGTCCTGTTTGTTTTCTGCCTGATGAGGAGCTGCTTTTTGTGACACTTCATTTTGTGAATACCACATACTTGTAATGATGCTAGCTGAGCCTTTTTTCTTTTTCTTCATTTTTTATTTTACTGGAGAGCTGAAATATTTTTACAGGCTTGTAAGCACTCTTGCAAACAGCAGACTACTGTGTATGAAGAGGCTGTTGTTGTTGCCAGGTACATGTTTTTATGACAAATCTCGTGATATTTTGGTTTTCCAAAAAACCTCAGATCTTGCATTTCATCAGAATCTCTGTTTTCATTAAAAAAAAAAAAAAAAAAAAAAAACTTTCCAGTTTGATGTTGGCATCAAATTAGAGAAAAAGTTGAAAATGTTTGCTGCTTCGTCATGATGGCAAAAAAAAACAAACACCCAAATGCATAGAAGAACCCCCAAATATAGTACTTTGCTTCAAAAAAGCAAACAAAAATCCCAAACCACCAAGCAAATGAAAGACCTGCGGTTCTGAAGGGCAGGCTCTTAAGTCTGTGTTGTGGTCTTTTACTGTAACTGAAAAAGTGACTTTTGTAATACTTTTTATAAAGGATTTATTTATTTATTTGTTTGATTGCAGATAAGCTTCTTGCAAAATCTTCATTTAAAAAGAGATGTTGAATCCTTTGAAAACGTTGGTCACTTGGTAAAACAAAGAACTGCTAATAGTCCCTTCAGATGCCTTCTTCCTTAGATTTAATTCTTGCTCTGAGTCTGCATGTTCCAAAGCAGACGGGTTGGAGGCTGACAGTAATTCTTGTCCTAAGTTACTGAGCTACTTTGGGGGATAAAATGGTAGTTATTGCTAGTTTTTGTTCAACACTTCTTGTAGAATGTTTGCTGAGCTAATCCTTCTTTTTATCAGCGTAAATATTCAAGTAGTTGATCTTGTTATATTTTTTTATACCTTGAGTGTTCCTTATGATGACTATCACAGACAGCTGGAAGTAACTTTGTGATCATAGGCACTGGTTCTCATGAAAGGCTTCAACCATCCTGGTATCTGCTGGAAAAGGAGTGTTCTCAGGCACACACAGCCCAGGAAGCTCCTGCAGTGCGTGGGAGATAAGTTCTGATGCAGGCGGTAGAGGAGCTGGTGAGGAGAGGTGTGCTGCTGGCCCTTGTTCTTACAAATAAGGAAGGACTGGTTGGCACAATCTTGGGTACAGCAGCCATGAGATAGTGGAGTTCAGGATCTTAATGGAAGAAAGTAGGATTGTAACTCTGGACTTCGGGAGAGCCAAACCTGATCTCTTCAAGGACCTACTTGGAGGCATCTCATGGCATTAGAAGGTAGGGAGGCCCAAGAAAGCTGATTAGCATTCAGGCACCACTTCTAAGTTCAAAATCTGTGCATCTGTAGTAGTAAGAGATCAGGCAGATGTTGCAGGAGACCCATGAATGAGCAAAGAGCTCATGGGAAAAATTCAAGGGAAAAGTCTATGAAATGTGGAAATGGGGCAACTTGAGAGAAACGTAGGAACGTTGTCAGAACATGCAGGGATGCAACAATGAAGGCTTATACCCGTTTGGAATTAAATCTGGTTAGAGAGGTCAAGGACAACACAAAGGACTTCTGTAAGTATCTCAATGGCAAAAGGAAGACTAGGGACAACATGAGCCCGTGCTGAATGAGGTGGGTGTCCAGATAATGGAGGTTCCTTCCAACCCCTGTGATTCTGTGACTTAGGTAGGATTTTAAAAAAGAAAACAAAGCACAACACCACAGCTAGAACTCCTTTAGCCTCTTGCTTGCCTTAGAGAAAATGTGTTTGTGCTGTGCTTTTACTGGGGGAGTTGATGAATTCTATGAGTTGAAGTGCTGAGGTGAAATCTTTGGGGTACTTGGGCAAGTGGTACTGAATGAGACTGTAAAGAGGACTGGAGTTTTCCTTCGTCCACTGGTTCTTATAAATCAGCCTTTCTTCTTTGCTCAGTAAGAGGAAGACTTTATGCATCAGTCTTGCACAATGCCATTAGACAGTCTTGCAACATAAGGGAGAGAAACAAAATAATGTTTGGTATTTTAGGTGTAAAATTCTATTTGAACTTAAGTATTTCAGATCAGCTTTAATTATTCTGAATAAGTAACAAAAGGGCAGCAGATCACAGTGGGAGCTTTTTACTCTGCTTTTGTTGTCAGTAAATGCAGCAGTAACCAGGGCCGGAAGATGGAGAGATGGCTACTGGAGAAATGAGCAAACTCTAGTTTGGAAAATGTGCAACTAGAAGTAACATTATAGCAGAGAAAATAAGAATTTGGAAGGTTCAGTAACCTTTTTATCTATAACTCATTATTTTGGAAAGGTTGGTGGAGTTGTCGCAGAGAAAGTCTGCAAAAATAATGATTTCCTTATACTTTGATTGACATCCTGTAACTTGTGCAAATTTCCAAATGAGAGGATGTTTTCTGTGCCTTATAGCTACACTGATTCTGTGTGGTTATCCTCTAGGAAACATTTTTTAGATTTATAGCGATGTAAGGAGGGAGTGTTTTATTTCCATTTTTTTCTCTGGATTTAAGGAAATTCTTTGAATCACAGGTGTATTTTTAGTGTTTCGAGGTGAAGATGGAGACTTCCCTGTTGTGCCGTATTTCTTCTGATGACGCAGCTATGTCAGACCTCTTTGTGATGAGATTTTCTACTGGCTGATACTTACATTCCCTGAGAGAATGCTACTTTTCCTTTGAGATACCAAAATAGGGGAGAACATCACTGGAACTCATCAGTGGATCAAAAATGTATTTTCTCTCTTCCTTCAGTCCTGGCAAGTGTCTTCTTGAACGCTGCATAGTTTGCTATCCAATGGCTTTTAAAAAGCTAAACGCACAAGTATGTGGGAAGTGAAATGAATGATGTGTGGATTGTGCAGCAGTGGAGAAACTGTTGACAAAATCTGGGGTGTTTTTTTATGCTGATTGTAACACCCCTCTGAGCAATACCTAATCAGAAGTCATTACTGGTTTATGCAGCATTAACTGATAAAACCTTCCACACAGAGACCTTGTGGCATCCCTCAGGGCAGGATGGTTCTTTAGTGGACCACATTCCTGAGATCAGCCGATACGGCTGCATCTTTCACCTTCACCCACGCAGACTGTCTGCAAGATGAGCACACAGTTAAATACTTTGTGAGATAAGTCCAAAATGTGTTTCTACTCTTGATGCTTTCTACTGGAGGAACAGCCACGGTGGTTCAGGTTTTGTTGACAAGGCTATCCTTGTCTTCTGGAAGGAATACCAAGGAGAAACCTATTTCACAGAGGAAATCTTTCTTCATGACGGTTGGTCTTTCCAGCACAGCAGTATTAATCAGTGGTGGAAGCACCTGATTTTATGATGGCACCAGGAGGGAATAGCTGTGGATCATGCCTACCACCTAGAGGAGCTTTCACTCTAAGATCAGAATGTGTTGCAAAATGTCAGGTAAAAGTAGCAGAGTTTTAGGACAGGGCAAATGGGAAGAAGGTGGGGGCTGATGCTAGGATGATAAGGGGTTTCAGAGGTAGATCTAATTGTATTGATGTACATAGAAAGAAAGAAATGAGTTTATAACAAAAGAATGGTTTGAAAACAGAAAACCCTTCCTTACAGCTGTGAGATGCATTAAAATCACCCAGCGGAAGCAGTGATGTATATTCATGTAAATGTGTTTTGATGTCCTCTTAGAAGTTTAGATGAAACACCCACATCCAGGAAGCAAGCGAGCTCATGTGAGAGCAAAATTGCAATTTTTTAGATGAATGATGTAGGCCTTCCTTTACACTTTGGAAGCGCTGAACTTTGGCAGTTTGGCTTTACCTGAGGTGAAAGAGACAAGCTAACAACTCAAAGCTTACAATTTCTGCATGAGAGGAGACCACATGATACAAACTAACTCATTTTTTAAAAAACTCTATTTTTAAGTGCTGATTAATTGTTCATTCCTGTTGCAGATGAACAGTATCTCCTTGTTCTGGAGAGATGAGTTTTCTTTGGAAAGCACAACCACCACCACCTCATTTCCATAGGAGAATGGTGCAGGAAATAATAAAGATATAAATCCAATAGGATTTGGTGTAAATTACTCTGGTAGTAACAAAACCATGGATCTTTATTCAGTTACTTGTAAACTTTTACAGATCTGTCTTGGTAGCTAATGTTAGTTAGTTAGGTAATGTTGTAGCTTTGTGAAATCCATGAAGCTAAACAATTCTGACTGAGAACCTATGAAAATCAATAGGGAATTTCATTCTTTTCATAGGTTTGGATCTTAGCTAGCCTGTAGAATTTTAGCGCAGGGAGCAGCTTTATTTTAAAACTTTCATAGAGGTTCAAAGGCAAACATCCTTTTTCTAGTGAACCCCATTATTTTGTTCCACATAGGTATCAGTGTTTCTGTATGAATGGAACCAAAAAATATTTCTGTTCAACTTTACATATGGTTAGAATATTTTCTTCATAGCATTTTAGCAAAAAATAAGTGTTTAACAAAAATAAATCTATCAGGGCTTCTGCAGAGTAAGCTTTTTCATGGTGAAGCTCATAGCAAAATCTACAGCACTCTGCTGTATTATGGGGGAAGAAGTGCTGCCTCAGTAGCTTTTACCTAATGCTTAACATAGTCTTTATGTGTAGGTTTGTATGATTATTGCTCCTTGGAGTAGACGAGTATATGGAATGATCTCACTCTGCTGTTAAGATAATTTGTCTCTGGGGCTTCTGATCTTCTTTGCATTTCAGTGACATCACCCTTTTTACTGTAAATCACTGATGTTGACTCCTGGCCTTGCTGGTAAAAAAAAAAAAAAAAAGCAGAAATATAGGGCAGACCTCAACATGCTTATGTTCATATTGTTAGATGTGCAACTACCTTAGCTGCTCAGAATAACATTTCAGAGATAGTAAATTGGCATCCATGTGGTCACATCCAGTGTTCCTAACATGCTCCTTATAAGCCAACCAGTGTGTTACAAACATCTTTTAAATTCCCATCTAAGTAGCTATCATTTAGGCTGAGACACAACAGCAAAGGAACTCTTCTCCACAACCATTAACTTTTGAATTTCAGATGCATAGCATAAAATCAGTCCATTGTTTTTTACCTACAGCAAGTGTCCTTCATTTATAGAAGGCAGTAATCTTACGTGAACCAACAAATATGATTTCCTCGTTTAACACAGCTTGTCTCAGTGGACCTTCTTAGAAATGGTTCTTCCACTGAGTGGTGTTTATCACCTTCTTTAGTAATAATCTTCATGTTGTCATCCTGCAGTTTTTCTGAGTCTAAAAAACTGAATTTTCTTGCTGCAGTCTGTAACAGGCTGAAGCAAAGGGAGCCTTTTGCCTTTGTTGGCCCTGTCATGGGCTGGCCTGTGTGGATTTTGCCTCTAGGGCAATGTTGCCTTTCTGTGTTACTGGTCTTAAACTCCAGTGCCTAATTAATATCTTATAATAACTGTATCAAAATCAATAAAATCAAAGCAATGTTTTCAGATTGATTTGTGTACAGTCGCTTTCACTCCTTGCCCTGCACGTTTGGACACAGTCCTGTTTTGTTTGTATGGCCTTTCCTACACTACAGGAAAGCTGTCCCTAAGAAGATACGAGCACAAGGTACCTGTGTTGGGCAGGTTGGGAAGTGGTAGGAGGCTGCAGATGCTGTTATTGACCATTTTTGATTGATGACATTAGAGGTTGACACACGTCCTCTTTGGCTTATTAATGTGACCTGTGTCCTGCCCTGCACTGGAGGGAAAACAGATAAAAGCAGCTGATTGGCAGTAGCTGCCAATGTGTACAGTGGCATGTAGGTACATTTCTATGAAGTTCCTATCTCTGGGATTATAGTGCACAGGCAAAGCAACTCAGTAAGCATTGTGTACAAAGCTATTGAAATTGCCACATCTTCAAGTTATGTCACAGTTTCAGGTCTACTGATCCCCCCTTAAAAACAAAATTATTTTAAGAACTGTGCTGGACAGTAGTGAGATTCAGGGTAGAAAAGGTAGTTTGTCACCTTGTCCTTCCCCTTCTTCCAGCTTGCTTCTGCTTCTCTTTGTCTGTCGTACTTTGTTCCTTGTTTTCCTGGGAAGCCCCAGAGCTGTCGAACGTTGTGCAGTTTGTTCATCTCTTGGCTTTACGGTGCAGGCACTGCACACTGTTTTGATAGCTAACTTAGTCAGAGCTGAACCTAAAGTCATCATTCTCTCCTCTTCACCTCAATGTCATTGTTCCAGATTCTTGTTCAAAGTGTTCTTTACTACAAGAGTCCACGTGAGGTATATGCCATGTTCAATTTGTCTATCTGTTTTTAAGGAAATGTTGCTAACAACCTGGATAAAAAATTGAAAACTAAAACCAAGTGAGGTTGTCCTCCTATGTCCAGGCATTTCCGTTCAGAATTACATTTCCCCTCACCAACACAGACGAAGAGATCTGTGCTGTTTGTGTGTGTTTGTGCACAGGATTATGTGCTGTAGACAGCAACTTCTGGGCTTTTCAGAGCTGCTGATCAGAAGGCAAATGGGAGGGGAATGTTCTGAAAAGAAGGAACCGAACTGTACTTTGTGCTGTGCTCTTTATGCGTTTTCCAGCTGCTTGTGCTTCTAACCTTTAACGTTCCTCATGGGACACTGATGCAAATCTGCGTTCAGTTTTTTTTCTTTGTGCATTACACACGAGACCAAGAGGAAAGCTGTAATTTGCAATATTAGGAAACGTTTCTCGGTGTCCCTGTTCCCCCGAGTGTGAACGCATACATTTAAATATGAATGAAAGTGGGCCAGAACCCCTCCTAGCTTAGAGCCAGGCACAGACTGCCTGTTCTTTCCGCTTTAAGCACTGTACTTTTTTTTTTTTTTTCCTCTGCCGAACAACAGCCACCATATGGGCTGAGCTTCAGCCAGTCAACTTCAGAATTACAAACACTCTTTTCACTGTAAATTGAATGGAAAAGGATGTCAGTTATTGCTTTCCTCCTGTGGCCGCACCACAAGAGCACCTGCAGTAAGAAACGGGCATTCATGCTCTGAAAGGCACCACATGCTGCTATTGTTGGCGGGCCGGTAGCTAACCTTGGCTTTGCTCACCCGCTCCTATCACAGTGACAAGATGACAGAGATAAGAGCCGCGCTTCTGAATGCCGGTTCACTTAAAGGCATGTCTCAGCACTTATCCCCAGCGTTCTGTTTGCACTGAAGGAAGTCGAGATCTGCTTAGGAAGATGCTATCTGTGGTATCCTTCAAAGGGCGGTCTGCCTTGGGCACGTGTTTACCATACCGATTTTGAAGTCTGTTAGGAAATTGTAACTGTTTTCTCTGAAAGCTTCAAAGTGGTGGCCCGGCTTGTTTACGGGATTATCTGGTTCCCAGCCTGTGTGCCAGAATGAGGGCGTTCTGCTTCTCACCTGTGGAATGGCAGAGAGGGATCTGACTCTGTGTATCCGCAGGGCAGGTTTGAGCCGGAGCTGCGTGAAAGGGTGCGAAGGGGGTTTGAGCAGGGAGGAACTGATGATGTCTGGAAGCAGCGAGCTGGGCAGTCCGTTCAGGGAGACAGCTGCTAGGCCAGGAGAGGTTCCTCGCATCCCAGCGCGTTGTCAGACAGCTGAGCTGGGGAGCGGGCTGCGAGCTGCAGCTGCTGCCGCGAACCCACCGGCTGTTGTGTTGTAGGAGCACTGGTGGTTTCTCCATCATCTGCTGCGGCCATTAACTCTTCCTTTCCAAGATATGTAGATGTCATTATTGAACTAGACAAAATGTTTATTCAGTCCGTGATTTAAAATTATTGGGAAGAGTGGGTGGCTTTAATAATTAATGTGTTTTCTTTTATCTTCAGAAGCTGAAAGCTACATGGCTGGGTAAATTATTAGTGTTTTTGTTGAGCTCCCCAGTGGATTGTCAGATGCATTACAGATCTGCCTTATGGCTTTCTTGCAAAGACTCCTAAAGCTCAGTGCCTACAGCCATAGGCCCTGCTTGTAGATCACTGGAGGTAGTCATTAGGTGAAGGCTGAGTGCACTGAAGGATGTATTCTAGTTCCTGTGGGCTGACCAAATAACATTCAGAATGTTAGTTTACAGTTACTGTTCATAACTTAAAGCCTGTAGAGGCCTTAAGCCTTTCTGCCAATGTTAAAGTCCACAATACTTAAACAAAACCAAATAATTTTAATGTCACCAGCCACGCAATTCTCAAAATCATCTGACAGCATGTAGCATCAAAAGTTGTGTTTTTATACACTGTTCTGTGTAGTTGCCCTTCTCCCCAGAAGTGCGAGAGGATGATAGAACCTGCTCCTATTCAAATAACCTCAAAACAAGATGCTGGTACTCAGAAGTTGTATTTAGAGAATGCTTCTTATCTTCAGGGAACTTTCTTCTGAGAAGGCAGATGGTACTGCATGCCATGACTGGTCAGGTGGTTCTTCCTTGATTTCTCTTCTAGCCCTGGACCTTCATTTAGCATTTGTGTGTATTGTAGCTACCATCGTTGACATGTCCCTTCCAACCACTGCAATCGTGTGATTCTGTCACATGCCTGGAAAGCTCTAAGTCTAAAAATTAAATGTCTTTGACGAGGTTGTTTTTTTTCTTGGTTGTTTTTTGTTTTTTTTTCCAATATATCCATTTATGCACTTGTTTCCTATGATCTCTGCAGTTCTGAAAATTAATAGCCCAGGCTTGTGTTAGCTGTGCTATTTACTAATGTCTAGCCTTCCCTTTTTCTGATTCTAAACACTTTATAGATTGAGCAGATATCTCTACAGTGTTGATGGCTTTTCACTTTGAACCTCTAGGTTTATTATTATTGTTGTTTGTGCTATTTAAAATGGGCTTGGAGGCACACTGCAGTGTAGCTGGCACCTGGAACTGTTATAGCTGGTTCATTTGGAGTTGCAACTTGTCTTTAACAGGTGTGGCTGTTTTTCACATCTTTGCTAGATTCTTCAAATATGTGTAGTATATGATATGTCTTCTAGGAAGGCAAATGCAGGTTTGGAATAGCAATACAGATGTTTGTATCTTAAGCTGTGCTTGTAGTGCTGGCTTACAGTGTTTGCCTTCAGACAATTTCCCCACAGGTATTTCCAAAATGCCTTCAGCAACAAAACTCCAACTGTTTTTACTTCTATCACCCTGTGTAAAAACGCCTTTTTTGAGTTACACTGGCTGGTGAACAGTTGAAAAGGCGGCAGAAGAGAGTTAGAAGAGCAATATTTGTTTGTTAAGCACACGAAACGCAACATTAGGAAAGGAAAATCCTATTCTGCTCGGTGCAGGCTCTCACTGAGATATGCTCATTCTCAGAAGTGTCTCGGAGTTCCTAACATTCATTTTCCACGTGTCATGTGTTGCCATCTCTTACCTTAATCCAAGCAGCTGCTTTTATGTCTTGTTTTTCTGCTAGCTCTGAGCCTGGTGCTGGACTTGCTGGTGCAGTCATTCTGCTTTGAACGTAACAGTTACATAAACAGAGCAAGGAGAGGTGTTACTTCCTTTGGACTGTGTGAAAGTGGTTCTGGCAGCTTAGAGAGAGTTGGCCTGAAGTAGATTGCTTTAGAAGAATAAAACTCTGAAAATAACAAAGGTCTGAGCTGCACCAGAGGTAAGGTCAGTTGTGGGTTGTTTTAGTTATTATTAGTAGTAGTAATAGTAGTACCAGGAGTAGTAGTAGTGTGGTACTTGCTTTGTTCTCCAGGATTCTAGAAAATGTGACTGTCCTTTTGACCATGGATGGGTTGAGTTTTTGTGAAGCAAAAGCGGTTTCTTCAGTATGCTGAAAGAAAATAAACATACTCCAAGGCATTGAGAATTTAATCCCACTGAAGTGCTTAAGAAAAGCTGGACAAATTCTTGCACTACTTCCACAACCCCCTTGAGTGGCAGGTTAGCAGAGTTCCCCCACTCCCTTTATTAGCACTTATAGTGATCGCAAAGCTGTGTGAGAGCAATGCCATGGCAGGAGCTGACAGTGAGGTACCAGTGCAGGCTCTGCTGCTGTGGGAGGAGGGGAGGAAAAACCCAAACCTCCAGCAGGTTACACCCACGCTGACAGCTCCCAGGAGGCTTTGCTTTTACTTCTGCTTGCTCTCAGGGAGGATCTTCCTGCCTCTCAGTCATCAGCCTCTGAACAGCTTTCCTCCCTGGCATCCCCAGCATAATACCCAGTGAATTATAGCACATCAGTGAGTAGCCCACAGGAACCTCTCCCCGGTCAGGTCCTCCAGCACCTTCTGTTTTCACGAGGCATTACCCACATCACCCAAGTCACAGTGACAAATGCTTCCCCGATATTTTTTTAAAGGCATGAAATACAGAACTAAAAGTAACACGAAGAGGTTAAGGGAATCGTTTGCATTTAGTGCCCTGTTGGTACTGTGCAACCCAGCCAGGAGCTACCCCTGATTCAGTGCTTTGAATAATATCATGTAGGCCTCCGTTATGAAACAGACCTGGTCTTGGAAGGAAAGAAAGAGTGACTTGATAAATCAGGTGGCATGCGAAGCTCCAATCCCCCACATTTCACAATGGGATGTCAGTAGCCTACCACTGACACCATCATTTCCTCAGCTCTCTACCCTCTGTGTTTACAACATTTCTCCTGACAGCTGAGAAAGAATAAGTTTCCAAGGGCTCGAGTTTTTTCAGCAGCACCCAGAAGTCTGGCACCTTACCCTGACCTTGTAAGTCTGTGAAACTGTCCTGGAAATTAAATGGAAACAGACTCTCTCAAGAGAGTCCAGCTCTCTCCTACTCCTGGTTGGGCCAGAAACACTGAGAACAGGCAGATATCCTAGCAGTGTTCTGGCACCTTCTTATCCAACCTAGGCCCAAACCAAGAAGTGTTAATGTTTTTATTTTTTATTTTTTTAAACACCCCCTTAAAAAGGGGGGGAAAAAATAAAAACAAAACAGTGGGAAGTAGGAGGAAGGGAAAGTGCACTTGGTATTTTTAAAGTACAAATATTGAGTTTTGAGAAGGCGCTTTTGGGTCAGTTACTTATCTGACTCTTCCATCTACCCCTCTCCTAATCCCTGTGCTTACTGCGGAGCTTTGTGGTTTCCTTCTTCTGGTCCCCTTGGTTATCTGAGCTGGCACAGTGCCTGGGTTCTGCTTCTCTTCCCCCTGTGAGCCTTTGTTCCCCACCACTGGATCCTGCAAAGGCAAGTCTCAGTTCTTCACACAGTCTCGCTGATACGCAGCTACTCAGAGGAACCTTTGCAGGCTGCTGTGCTCAGCCCTCACTCCTTTGCCTTCAGTTTGCCTTGTGGTTTTTGGTTTTCTTATTTTTTTTCTGGCTGCCCTGAAATGCTCAAAGAGTTGCTGACAGCCTGGGGAAAGCTCAGCAAAACATTCCAGAGAGAGTGCCTGCTTGCTGCAGTTTCCTTTCCTATGCCATGCTCATTCCTGTTAGGGGTGGCTGAGAAACTAGGATCTTTGGCCCATTTGCTCCTGATGTTTTTAGGCACAACGTGTGAGGCAGGAGCTACCTGCTCCTGTCACAGTAGAACCAGATGAAGCACAGTCTGACATGCACTCAGCCCAGCCTTTGTTGCAATGACTGCTTCCCCTGGTTCCTCACCAGGAAGTTGCCCTTCAGTCAGGTGCACAAGGCAGCTGCTTCCAGCTTTCCTGATGCCTCTAAGCCAGTCCTTCTCTCTGAGTTCAGCTTCTTCGTTTCTGCTGGTTCCCACTACCCACATGTTCCCTTTCTCCATTGTTTTGAGAGATCTGACAGCAAAGCCTCTGATGTTTCAATACCCAGACTTTTATTTGCCTGATAGATAAGTAGCGATTTTTGTAGGGAGTTAAGGAAGCATAAACTAATGTGAGCATGACTTGGTTCATCCCAGCTCCTCAGCTTGATCAGTGCTGTACTGACTCGCAGGTAGCGGTAGGCGCTTTATTGTAAGCCCCAATGAAAGATATTTAGCAGCTTGGAGAAAAGTGATGTGACAGACTGAGCCCACCCGTCTCAGGCTGCATTATGTGACAAGCCTGCAAATGAGGCTTTTCTCCTGGTTAAGGAATTTCAAATTCTTGCTGATCCATCTTATATTAGGAGTGTTTGCTAAGATTTTTTTTAAGTTCAACCACTGCGAGCAGATTGGTCTGTCTGTGGGCTGAGAGACAGCATGTGAATACTGTCGCCCTCCCCTTTTCAAATGCTGCAAAACAGCCTTTTGAGGCTTTAAGCAGCATTTGTGAAGATCTGCTCCCATTAAAAGTAACAGTTCTGAGATTGCAGAGTGGGCTCAGCAAACTGGGTGCCTTGGAAATCTTGTCCCCAGTTTCTTGGAACCGTGTAGACTGTGCAGCTACATGTGGGTATTTACCAATACCATGCAGCCATTTGTCACTGAGATATTTTGCTTTAGGGTACAGGTTTTTATAATTTATATAATAACTTTTTAATTTTATAATTTATAACCAGGTGGCCTTGTCTGTGTTTTTATCCCAACCTCACAATACCTGCTTCATGCACTGGATTTTGCTGTCCAGATTTCATTTCTGTGGTAGTAGAGCCTACTTTTTTCCATCATTAATAACGATGTTGGATTTTGTCCTGAAAACATTTTCTCTGTGGACTCCTATCTCTCAGATTCTATTCCAAAAACCAGTTTTAAGGATTGCAACCACTACAGGAGTCCCTACAAATCTTATGACTGGATCTCATGACAACAACCTCTTCCATGTTGTTGATTAATCTTTGTTCTCTTGAAGGTTAAGTTTGCACAAATAAGAGCCCTCTCTATTACTCAATAACCAGCCCAACTTACGTCTCATCACTACAGTGGAAAATTTGACTGTTAAGGGCTAGAAGAATCTAACCGTGTTACTGAAGGCATTATGCAAGACTAAATGAAGTTACATTTTCTTCAGACTATTGAACTCTCTGCATAATTTACTTAGTATTTTAATCATCTTTTTTGAACAGTCCTTACTCTCGAAAAGGTCAGAAGTAGCCTAAAAATAGTTACCATCCTCTGATGACTGCTTAGCAGAATATGAGATTCGATTCCCAATAGACAAGATTTTTCACATCATGTAACTGTAGTTGTCCTGGCAATAATTAGCATCCTTGAGGATGGTCTGATACAGAAATGTAAAGCTTGACTGTGGGCTCTTTGCCTTCAGAAAGTGCTATTTATATGGTAAGCTCTTTGGGGTAGGGACTGTCTCGCATTATGAATGCTTCATACAACTGAATTTTGAATTGGTTGGAGCCTGAAGGCACAAGTCTAATTCCAAGAATAGTATGATTGAATGGATGTGGAATCTAAGCAAATTTCTCAGTCCTAGACATGACGTAAGAGCAAGATTGAGGTGGAAGTGTGAGATCTTGTACTGCGCAGGCTATCTGCTATTTGGATGGAAACAGGACTTCATTCTCTGGGTTTATCAATGGGTCACTGTTAATGAGTACTTTCAGTTCACTTTAAACTCTAAGATCTTTCTGAGTACAGGAATTGCTCTTAAAACTTTGAAATAGTCTACTTCCTTTTTAAAATACCAAAAAGAGAAAAGTTTTACTGCTTTGATTCTTCAGTGAATCTTGTGGTTGTGGTAGGCTGTTAGTAGAGAAGAGGGTATGTGCAATAACAAGTGCCAAGCGCTAAGGTCATTGGAAGCTTAGGATTAAGGCTTGAGAAGGCTCTAAGAGAGCCAGGTCTGTTCACAGGAAATGAAGATCTTTTTTCTATACTTGTTTTGACTAAAAGAATAAAATCCAAACTTATATAAAGTGCTTGTTCTCGATCAAGATGTGTAGGAGAAATGAAGACAGACCTGGCACAAGCAACTTTGTAAACATTAAGAGTCAAATATCCGGACATTAACTACATCCAGGAAAGTGATGAATATTTTTCTACTTCAAGACTGAACCATGGCTGTTTCTATTAGCCAAGTCGATACTGTTGACTCATTGCAAAGCAGAATAAAGCATTAGTAATGAGGAGCTGGAATGGCCCAGTAACTAGCAAGGACCACTGGACTCCCACTGTGCCACCTACAGTCTTCTGTATCTCTGTGCTTCGATGTCTTTATGAAGAAATGCTGAGGGATCTGGTCTTAAACAGCTTGCAGAAGGCTGCAGCCTTGTTGTGGCCTGGAAGTACTTACAGGAAGCTTATAAATAGGAGTGAGACTGACTTTTTATGTGGTCTGATAGTGATAGGACAAGGGAGAATGGTTTTAAACTAAAAGAGGGGAGATTTAGATTAGATATTAGGAGGCAATTGTTTACTCAGAGGGTACACAGTGCCCAGAGGAACTGTAGGTGCCCCATCCCTGGAGCTCAAGGCCAGGTTGGATGGGGCCTGGGCAGCCTGAGCTGCTGGGGGGCAACCAGCCCATAGCAGGGGCTTGCACCTGGGTGATCTTTGAGGTCCCTTCCAACTCAAGGCATTCTGTGATCTTTGAAATGATCTTCACTAATGTCCTCACGGGCTGAAAGTTGTAATAATGTTTCTGGCATTTATTATCCAACCTCATCTTTCTAAGGCTGCTATTTCTTTTACTTCCTCTTTATTTGTAACTAGCTTCAAGAATGATAAGAGGAAATCAGAAAACCCACCTACCATCATTTTTAATCCTGCACAGGTGAGAAAATTCATGTTTGATTCCATAAGCTGATGTGATTGCTTCAGAAACTTAGTCTGACTATTGAACCAGTTTTTAAATGTATTTATATATATAAATTCATAAATAAACTGTAAAGTAAGTATGAACTGGTTCTCCTCTGCTGACTTTACTGAACTGTGTTGCTGTCTTAAAATATGCTCTGTTCTTGTAGTTCTTCTATCTCTTGTGTTTGTTTTCCTTTGTACCTTCTGAACAGGAGGAGGAAAAGGAAATGGTCCAGTCTCCTACAAATCCATCTAAACACTTGTAGAACTAAGGGAGGATGTACAACTGGAATGAAGATTTTAGACATAGATGAGTGGTTTAAGCAATTTGTTGTTGCTCTCTGGTAATTAACATTTAGCAACTGGGGATACTGCTAGCACTGGTGGTCACACACTTCTAACAGACATCATCAGCCCCAAAAGTACCTATAGGAAAACAATTTGAGTCTGTAAAAATAGAGGTTCCCTACTGGGAATGTGTTTCCAGTACAGTGTATGAATTCTTGAAACAGAAATCAATGAGCTTGTACCTGGAATTGGAGAAATAACAGTGTGGCTTTCTGTGTCTATCACAGGAAGCTGTCTCAGTTTGACCAGACCAGACCCTGTGCTCTGCTCACCCACACTGACAGCTTCCCATGCCTGCAACAGGATAGAGCAGTGCCCTTATCACTGACATGGGTGTTTCTAGAAACACAGAGCAGTGTTCTGGAAAATTGGTTATGTTTCAAAATACATTAGCACCTGCAGGTTGGTGAACCTTCACCTCTTTCTTGCCAGGTTCTGCTTAGATACTTACGCTTTTCAGCACTTCTGAAAAAATACGTGGCTACACTTTTCTCTTGGTTCTCCTTCCTTCCCCAGCGTAGACCACAATACTTTGATGGAGCTGAAGTAGCTGTACGTTGGGCTTAAATCTGTGGGAGATGCTGTGTTTGCTAATGTGTTTGGACATGACCTCTTCTAGTCTGGATGAGATGGCAGAGAGAATGAAGTTTAATATTGAAGTAGCACAGGTGGAGATTCATGATCCTTCAGGTCCCTTCCAACCCGGACCATTCTGTGATTGTGTGAAGATGCCAGTATAGGTCATTTTGTCCTACACTTTCATCCAGGTAGGACTGAATACAACAGATCTCTATTTTTGAAAGGCCATTTGACATTTCTGTCTTCTGCACTGGTTTGTACTCACTTGCTGATGCAGCAGCTTTTGCTCAGTTTGAAAGGTAAGGGAAGAACAGACAGATGTCCTTGATACGCATCATAGCAATAACTTCCTCTTGCGAGCAAACCTTACTGGTGTAGGTCAGTACATCAGCGTTCAGAGCTGAGTCCTGTAGACGAATAACACTTAAAATTCATACAGCTTTTAATATGTCCTGGGGCAGCCAGATTTTAATTACAGTAATGCCTGCACCTTCTCTTTGATGTGCACTGGTTAATTCTTCTGATGCACTCTCACCTGTCCCAGTGATGGTGTACACTTGACAGGAACAGCTAGTGTATACCAACACGCTTCCCAAGGCAGGGAGTCAGCTCTGCACTCAGCTGTTTCCTTTTTGTAGTGGTTATTGTTTTAAATGTCATTAGCGAAGCATGAAAATATTCTTTTTCTGAAGGGTTTTGATGAATTTGTCATGGTCTGGAGCACACCAAGATGCTTTTCCTCTACTCTGCTGCCATGTATGAGTGGTACTTGGGTATTTCCCCTTTGCCCTGGAAACCATCCAACAGTTTCTCTTTGGACACTGGCAGCATCTGGTAGTCTGTGGGCATATTTATCTTCATCTGCTTTCTTTCACCCTGCTTCTCCTTTGGCTTGTGCTATATCTTGCTTTTCCATAATAGAAATTGCCATTCTATATTCTTCTTGGGTCTGTTGTTGCCATTGTTGTTTGACAGTATAAAATAGTCAGAAGGTTCTGCAGAAGAGGATGCCAGATGGGTTAAGCTGGTTATGATTCCTAGTGATCTTCACTCAGTTTGGCAGTAGAAGTAATTTAAGGAGTGAACTGCTTATTAGAATGACCACTGCTGCATATATCTGTACTCGGTAATTGATACAGATTAGCCAGGAGTTAGTGTCGCTTTTGCTAATGGATTAATCCTGGAAAGCTGAACACATTTTTTTTCTTGGGAGCAGCTCTGAACAAAAGTCTGTAGTTGCTGCAGGCTCCTGTGTCCATCCTGTGCAATGTCTCATTCAAACTCCTTAAAGGATCAATGCATTCAAAATCTCTTCTGAAAGAGACATGAGCTGTGTAGTTATAATGGTACATTTCAGCAGAAAATGCCCTTGGAGTGCAGGCATGAAAACAACCTCACAGTTATAAGCACAGAACAGCTGTGAGGTTTAGAATGAATGGGGATTTAATTTCATTTTATTCTATATTGCATGTGGAAGCATGCCAGGGCAAGCACGCTGTGCATGCATTGTCGAGGGGCTTGCAGCAGTAGTTCTGTATGTAAGGCAGTAGCCTTGAATTGTTTCGCTAGTTCAGTTTAGGCGTGGATGTTCTTGGGAATGCGTGCATTTACCAGCAGAGGGCATGCAGACTTCATTCAGTGGGGACATGCGCTAATTAATAAATCTCAATGCAGGTGGGTGTCTACCTGCATCCACAGAATTCCCAGACAAAGCACTCATTCAGCTGTGCCAAAACTGCCCACTGTGGCCATCGTGTGTTATCTGAAACGGGCAGGAAGCGAGGGGGCACGAAGCACATGTTGGGAATTACATAATCTGTTGTCAAACCATGATCGTGTTTCGTGTTCATGCTTAGTCAGACTGTGGCAGTGATTAGCGTTGACTAAATGTTACTGTGCCTCTCATTTTTTCCATTGTGAGGCATCTGCTAGCTCTGTTGATCGTTAAAGTCTCAATCTAGGCAGTGACTTGTATTGTGGATTAGGCCTGTAATGAACTAGAGGAAATCAGGCAGAGAGAGTCAGCAGTTTTTACGATATATTAGCAGAGGATTATTGGGAAATGTGAACTTAAAAGGAACACTATCTGCATTTTAGGAACAAAATCAAAGGAACTGTACTGCAGATCTTCTGTTTTATCCTGCCCAGTGCACTTGCAGTACATTCATAATCTTCATAAAGGAGAAAATGAATTGGTAAAATAGGCTGTTTTATGATAATATCCCATATGTTATCAGATCCATGCAGGCAGAATCACACTAATGAAGAGAAATGGCAGTTTATGTAGGGCTTGCAGGCCTCACTCAGGCAGATTAACAGTGGCTGGGGTAAGAGGCAGCACACTGCGTTGGCAGGATGCCTGAGAGCTAATCAATGCAGATGGAGTCAACAGGACTGCCGGTCTGATTCCCAACAGTTTCATCTCAGAACAGGAATGACTGCATCCATCAGTGCTCCTTGATAAGGCATCCTTTAAGCTCGGGGTAAGAAGGAGCCCATTTGAGGAGGCAGAGGCTGAGCAATACTAAAAGCGATGACTCCACATGCGGTTCAGGGTAGAGGTGGGTGTTTAATTTTAGCTGCTGACCTGATTTCATGCTGAATGACAAGTATCTATAGGAGTCCTCAAGGACCAATCAGTTGCTGTGTTAGTGAAGCTTTTGGAGAAATGCATTTAATTTTATACAAGCGATGTCTTTAAGGAAGCAATTATGATTTTAGCTCTCAGAAGTTCTGACTGCTTCAGGTCGATTTCAACGCATGCTAAGCTGAAATTCTATCGTGTTCCACATTGCTGAAACTGAAATCTCACTGTTGTGCATTTAACATGGTACACACTGGCATTCTAAAATGGCCTGATTTTCCTCTGTGGTGTTCAGATTTTTTTCACCAGTTGAGAAGTGGATTTGGAGCAGAACAAAATAATTGAATCCTTTAGCTATCCGCATGCACATTCTGAAATAAGGTTTAGAAAAAAGAAGCAAGTACAGGGCCTCGTCACAGAGGAACTCCTTTACAGAGAGTTCTTTGTGGCTTTGTTCTTGAGGAAAGTGTGACTGTGGTCAACCAGCAGAGGGCTTTCGTTTTGCAAGAGGAAGGCTAGAAGGTCTCAGGTTGAGTCCCATGTCATAGAAGAAGATAATTCATGAAAAAATACAGGAGTTTGGCCCACACAACCATGGGACAGATGCTTCACTTTTCATGGTGACGAATCCTGGACACCATGAATGTGAGTCACTGGAATTATTTCCCTTGGCGTTGTGTTTCTAATCAAAAACGAAAGCTGCTCTCAGCCAGGAGTCAAGCATCAGTGATATTCAAAGTTTAAATATGAAATAGTGGGGCTTTTGCTGCTGCTAATAACGTGGCAGCAGGCTCAGTTCTGTCCATACCCAATTCTGCCACTGTTGCTGGCTGAAGTAGGCAGGGATTGGATCCACATTTGGTTCATGCCTATTTTTTTTTCCATAGTCATGTTGATTGATTTAAAAGTTAGTTTGAAGATCACTTTGCATCATCTCCGCTCTGCTTTTGACACCAGTGAAAAATGGCTCGGCCCAAATGCCATGCTTTGAGGACAAACATTTGTTTGTTTGCTGTGACTAGTTGCTGACTGGAACCTCATCTGCACGTTTGTATTGGCTTTTTATGTTCCGTTGTCTCAAATCTGTCCAGTGATTAGTTTGTTGACAAATGACTTTTCCCTTGAATAAGATACAGTGACTAGATGTTCTGAACGTCCCAGAAGGGCTCTGGCATTTGTCCTTAGAACAGTGAAAAACACTCCGGTATTTTCTGCCTTCTGAATGTGCCTTTCATTTGTGTATTGTATGGATTTTTTTAAGAATACAGAAAGAAAAATATTGAAATGTGGCTATTTCCAGTAAAAAAAGAAGTTTGAAAAAGCCTTTTACTCAACATACCTGCAGTTTCTGTGTATTGCTGTTCACCTTTACTTGCTTCAGTAAGCAACTATGGTTTTTACCACTGTTTGAAGCTGACACAGCAAAAATGGAAGGGTAGATTTGATTCCACTTCCTTTATTTTGACTGAGTTCCCATCCCTTTGCACCTTTGCAAATGGTTTGAGGCTCCAAGGCTGGTGATGTGCAGGGAGAAAAGAGCTTAATGTAACTCTGCCTCCAGCTTGAGCTCAAGTCTGCAGAGCTCGCACATAAGGGAGAGGAGCAGCCCTCTCTCTGCTGTTGGTGTGTTAGCAAGCCTTGAAATGGAATCACTGAAATGCACTGATTGATATACACTGAAATGCGGCATTCTGTGATGCGAGGATTGGTCCCTCTTCAGAAGGGGAAAGAAGCTCAAAATTATAATACTTTATATAATCTCATAATCACAGCTCTCATGAAACAAAAGCCTTCCAAGAGCACCCTTTAACAGTTACTGACAAAAAAAAGCCTCCTCTCAGTAATGCACTTGCAGAACCCACCCTGCTGCTGCAGCTGGGTACCAGGGCCAAACCCACCCTTCTCCCCAGCGACAGTGATGTGCAGAAATCCACCCTCTACCTTTTTCTTTTCCTTTCTTTTTTTTTTTTTCCCTGCACCAAATCCTTCAGTTTTGCAGCATGTGAGTCAACTTGTAAAAATGACTCACAGGCTCATTCCAGCCTTCTGAATTGGGAACCCAATTAAAATACTACTTGTAATGCACATATTGAAGAGAGCGAAAAGTGTCTGTTCCTGAGTGTCAGGCATTAGCATAGCATATCTGAAGGTCTTGAGCTAGTCTGGTATTTGGCAGCAGGAAATCTTGTGTTTAATTAAGATATGTTATATAAAAAAAAAATATTTTGAAAGTCTGCTAAGGTAAAAAACAAAACAAACAAAAAAAAACCAAGAGTATATATTATAAATTTGATTAATTATAAATATATCAAAGTTCATAATTTTTTAAAGAATTCATTTATTCATGTATACAAAATGGCATTATTGGATAGAATGTTTTATTTATAAGGCACTGAAGAGGTTGCTTTTCTGCAGGGGTACAGTACCTGGCAATCAGCTTGGACTGCTGCTAGTCTGATTTTTTGATAGCTGTTGTGTTCAGTTTAAGTTGGTGTCATGTTGGGCAGCGCCCCCTGTAAAACTGCAGGGGTGATTCTTATCAGTATCAGTCTTCAGCCCTCAGTGAGCACTTCCCTCAGGACTAGGCAGTCCTTCTGACACTGCTGCCCACATACTTGGAGGTGATCTCACAGGAGTGGCCACAGCTGTGCTGCAGCACCAAGGCTGAGTCTGAGCGCGCTGTGGATTCCAAAGTGACACAGCGGTGTCATTCTCGGTTCTCATGACACATTTCCCTTCACAGGTGAGGACTCAGTCATGCTGCGGGTCATGTTGACAAAGTCCTAGCATCAGCCTTATATTTTGACTGGTGGTAAGTAGTCCAAAATTACTCATTGCACATCAGCATTTCATCAGCAATCAGATTTTTGCCAACAGACGAAAGACTCCAGAGAGAGCATACAGACTGTAAACATGTCATCTAAGCTCTGCAAAGATGCTGTCATGTTATTCGCATGTGGCTCTTTAGCATTACTTCCTGATGTATATACATCACAGCCCTTTTACCTCCAAGATGTTTCTAAGGCATCACAGCGAACCTTAGGACAAGGAAGTGAGAGCTGCAGCAGAAGACAAGGCACCTATCGAGGTGAAAACACTCAAGGAAAATGTGTTTGAGTGCAATTGCTCCCTGGTATTATCTCCTCTATCCAGCCATGGCCCTCCATGTCAGAGGGTTGGTGTGCTTGACGCAGAAGGGAGCTCATACCAAGGACCGAAACTTAACCAGATTCTCCTCCCTGGTCCCATACCACTATTGTATTTGTGCCCCATTTCCAGAATGGTGGATATAAATGGCAAGGTCTGGAGCCTGGTGGTACCTTCTCTTGCTAAGCAACAAAACCAGTCTCATATTAAAGGGAGTTGCTTGCAAAAATGACACCCTTAGCTGATTGCTTAAATGCTACTCATTTATTAGTGCTTCAGTTCTTCTTGAAAAGAATGAAAACTGGTCACAAACTGGGGAACTGCATGCACAGGAAGGTATTTTTCTTCAAATGTGATTCCAATAGATGTAGAAATGAAGACTAATCTTAGTCCTAGCAAAGTTCATGCAAAACCAATGTGCATATATTGTTACCATTTATCAGTATGTAAATAACATATATGAATAATTGCCAGTAGGTGGTAGTGTGCGTTTTTCAGATTTGTAAGCTAGTGCTGCAAGTGTTTTGTGTTGGAGTGATTTAGAAAGATCCTGTCATCCTTAATGTATGATCCCAAACATTATTGCTTTGAATTCAGTCCCTAATCTCACTGATTTAATGGTTCTGTTTCACAAACATCAGCCCATCTCGGAGAGGCGTATTTTGATTTTCAAGTTTGTGGACAGACCTAACTGGAAACATTTTGAGAAGTGCCAATTAGTATAAGCCCTGGGAATTCAAATGTATGCATTCATTGCAATGACTGCATCGCTCCCTACTGTTTCATTTTAGGAGGTGAGCTTTTGATAAATAAATACACTGTTTTAATGATTCAGGAATTTAGAACTGCTCTGTCACAAAAGCTGTTTTAAGAGTTCCTTGAAGAGCTCGCAGGAACAGGAGCAATGCAAGTTACTGGGCATCCACATCTTCTCACTGCCTCGTATGCTTTGTAAAGACAAAAGTGAGCTGCTGGGAGACTTGGGTGGCTCTTTGCTGACAGTGAACTGTACAAAATTAATAGTTTCCCCAACTCATCACACAGAAGAGATGCCCATCCCTCTGTGAGAGCAGTTACCCAGTCCTCAAGCACGTCTCAGACTGGATATCCATCCTTTCTCAGGTAATGCCCAGACCACCCCTGTGCACAGCTGGCTTTGCTGTGCTAATGGGAAGGGACTGAATTTTGTTTGGTGGAAGAAGGGGATGCCAGTGGTAAGAATTCTTTCTGTGGTGCTGCCTGCCAGGAAGCAAGGCAGAGGTCGGGAAAGGCTCTATAAACATTTCTGCAGTCACTCAGAAGCAGTTAGTGTTTTGGTTGATTTGTTTTTCCTGGTGTGTATGAGACTGCTCTCCTCTGTGCAGGTGTCTCATTTCTGTGAAGCTTCCTTTTCCTTTCTTTTCCTACTTGTTTCCTGATTCTACAATTGTTGCTTGCACTTGAATTACTTTTACTCAGCCCCACACTCCCCCTGAATGCAATTAGGCTGTTTGTGCAAATGCTTTCTGTCATGAATGTGGTCTGCAGAGTTGGACCTTTTGCTTCTTCCTTCTCCTTCCAACCTGTCCCTCCCAAGCTTCCTTTCTCATTGTTTTTCCTTTCACTTATGTCTGCCTGTGTTAAAGCGAGCTGGCTCAGAAGGAAGTGGGGGAGGGCTGTTCTGCAAGGGGTTTGATGAAAACAGCTGCACAACTTACAGTGTCTGGAGCAGATGAGTCTCAGGCTAAGAGGTAACTTTTAGAGACAAACTCCAGCAAGAGACAACCATGCTTCCCTGATGTGCATCCTCACCAACGTATAAACGTGCCTGTCAGTATACTGATAACAGAAAGTAGATTAGTAAGTGTGGGTGTCATGCTAGGAAACTCAGTTTCATGAGAAATGTAGGCTACCAAAGGGAAGAATCTCAGGACTGGAAGCTGGTCACGTGGAAGGAAAGAAGCCATGAATTCAGTAGAAGAGAAGCGTTACAAAACTGAGAATGGAGATTTTAATTAAGTGAATGAAAACAGCTTTGCTAGAGGCTTTTCAGTTGTTCTTTGTACTGAAGCAAATGGTCTGTCTTGGAGCAAAAGTACCTCTGCTGGATGTTCTTCTGGTTACAGAGTATTTTGTGGTGATGGGTCTCAACGCTCGTGTAAGCTTTCTATTCAGAATTAAGGAGAAAAGTGGGAGGTAGCTTTATCTAGATGCACACAATATGTAAACTGAATGAATAAAAGCATGAACTAGATAGGATGTTATTCCTGTAACAGGACCAACTCATCAGCATTACAGCACTATTAAAAAAAAAACAAAAACAACAACCCCTCTTTCTCAAGCTAGGTATAAAATGGAGTTTGTGATCATAAAGGTACCTCATTTCATGCACACTCTGTTCACTACAAGTTCCCTTGAATATGTCTGAAGTGCCTCAGTCTTCATCTAGATAATGCCAGAATGGGGGACTTTTGTTTGAACCCCAAGGTGTTGCTTTCCTGGACTCCACTCACCCTTTTGATATCATTCCCATAAGCTTTCATCAAACGCCTTTGCTCTCAGTTGTAGGCAGTGCAAGTTAGAAGTACTGCTGAGGGTTCTTCATCCAAAGAATAATTTTGTCTGGGAATTACTAAAAGGCAGTCAAATTGGAAGCATAATATGTGCCTTTTTCAGAGTCCCCTCTCAGTGATTGTCATTTGAGGAATGAGGATGTTGAATTTTCCATGTTGCACAAGTTATGGCAGCTGTTCCATATTGCTAGATTGGAAATTAAAATGGAGATCTATTCAAATTGTCTGACACTTCCAGCAAGCTTGAAAGCAATGCTTTAAAATATAACAGAGCTCTAATTTGAGTCCTGAAAGGCAGTCAGTAACATTGAAAGCAATCTTCTTACTTTTTCCAAATGGTTTTGAAATACTTTGTGTCTTTTCCTCTTTCTTGCTCAATTCTGCTTTCCACAGCAGCCATGTGATACAACTGAAGTACAGGGGAGTCCTGTGGATGTCCAAATGCAAGGCTAGAACATTTCAGTAGGTCTGGTCTGTTATGGCATTAAATATTTTCAAGAACGCTTCAGTTTACTAACCTTTAAAAAAGAATGGTTCACACTTCTATTTTCTTCCTTCATAATGGTGTATTGCCTGAATCATCTCAGTAGTTTCTTCATCTAAAGATAAGACTGGATTTACCTATCTCTGCAGGCAGTAACGCAATCTCCTACCATAGGAATTTGGAGAGGCTAGACTTTGTCAGTCACACGGTCATGTCTGATTTTTGATTCTAATTACACTGCTTCACTAGCACTGACTTCATAAAGGGTAGAAAAACTCATCTCCTAAGAAGTGAAATTATTAGAAAATACATATAATTCCAGACTGGTGCTTCAGAACTCAAAGCATAGTTTAGCCAGCTTAATTTGTTGCCGCCAGAAAATATTATTTAATACTACTAATATTTGTATATGGATATTCTTATTCCGAAGAAAGAGTGCACTGTTGGCATCTTTTAGCATTTGCTTTGTTGTCCTGAATATGTCAGTTCATCAGTCATACTGAGAATTAATAGCTGTGGTAAATGTAGCATTGTGATCTCTTCAGGAAACACTTGATGAGGCTTTATAAGGGCACTTCATGAAAAACAGACAAAAGTAGTCTGTATTTTCCTTTGTGGATGAAATTCACCTGCCCAGAGCACAAATAAGTACATGACAGACTCCTGTTAGCACAACTGCAGTTCTGCTGCTATCTGTTCAGTTCTGCTTCCCACACATCCTGTCATGACGAAGATACTCTCTTCCAAAATGCCATTTGCTCTTTCAGGGTGGCACTGGAAGCTATCAAGGGCTCGATGGGTGCTGGAAAACCAATGTGCTATTGATTTATCTGTCCTCTGGATGAACTCTGGTTTTAAAAAAAAAAAAGTATTTCCCAAATTTTGGATGAAAGACCTTGCGTACAAATAAAGGCAGGATGCATGCTCTCTGGGATGATGTGACTACATAAATAAGCAGTTCTTCAGTGCAGCATGTGGTTTTCTAATTTCCAGTACAATTGAATGAATCACACATGACAGCACCATTGCCACTAACCAGTGTGGCATGGCATCTGAGAAAGATAGTGCTGGAAGGGTGTGAACTGGAGAGCAGATGATGGGGTTTGAAACATCTTGTTTGCTTTGGCAGGATAACCAAAATCTTGATGCTTTCCCACAATCTGTTCTAAGGATGTAGGTTTTGCTCTGCTGTATCAGATTATTACTCTGGGAATTTGTGTGTCCTGCCTTTGCCAGTGGACAGCCCTTGATGCTTCAGATAAAGATAAATGCCCAGACTCCCCACAGGGGAATTCCAAAGTTAGATGATGTTTCTTCAAGTGGGGTTTACATTACTGCAGAATTACCAGGGGACCAGGGGAGGTTTTCTCTCTCCCATACCGAATCATAAAGGATACATCTACTCAGTCAGGCAAACAAAGGTCCAAGGCTGCTCAGGTTCAGGCTCACATACCATACATACTATTTATATGTAAGTACATGCTTTGGTATGAGCCTTAGGTCAAGTGCACTCCAAAGGGATGTCCTAGCCTTAGCAACATCCTAGCCCAGCTCCAAGCTTTGTCACCCCAGAGGTGGGACCAGGCTGGAACTGGGTGCACTGCAGCTCCCAGGGGGCAGCTCTGGTGGTTTCCCTGTTCCCTGAGCACCACATGAGCCATGTGAACCCCAGTCAGGTGAGAACCAGCGCTGTGGCCTTTGACCAGCTCAAGCACTCTCCATGTTGTTGAGACAGAAGCACTTCTCAGAGATCTGCTAAAGCTGAGCAGACAGCTGTCCTTTGACCTCCATACCAGAGCTCTGTTTCTGTCCCTGCTTGGCAGTGCAGCTTCACAGCAGCAGAACTCCCCATGCCAACAGCTGCTTAACCCTAGCTCTGAGATGGCGCATCTCAAAAGGTGGGGGCCTAAATTAAAGAGATTAAAAAGAAAGAAAACCATCCCCCTTCTCTTCATACCTTCTCTTCATACCCTTCTCTCATACCTTCAGAATTGGGAATCAAATCTTCTGATACTAACACAGAAGAAAAACTGAAACTTCTTGTGCAGGACGTCTACTTGTTAAAGGCAGGTGGGAGGAGGATACAGGGAGACTTTTTTTTTCCCTCCTCCTGACATTCCCAAACACAGTACTTCCAAGTACCATATTTATACAAAGCTGATGATGATGTGCTAGACAGCAGTAATTTTCATGGAGTTATGTTGTTCCTCCATCAGTAAGGTCTGTACTCAGAGCTCAGTAATAACAGCAGCGCAAGCTGCATTTTCATGCCCTGTGACTGGAGATTGGCTGTGACAGAAACGCCTGTCGTCCTGGCATTGTCTCGCATGTGATAGAGGCAGAAGGGTATGTGAAACAATGGCTCTGCCAGCAGATGTGGTTCTGTAGGGACAGTAGTGTCTGTGGTACGAAAGTTCCCTCCCGAAATACAGATCTGTGGGAACAGTGAGTGTCTGTATCAGTGACAACTTTGCAGCATCTGCTGGGACAGTAATGTCTGTGATACTTAGATGTATCTCTGCATCTGCTGGGTCAGTCAGAGAGAGATGTATTGTGTATGTTCAGTCTTAGATGTGAAAATCGCCTTCACTTTCCTTTAATCTGGGGAATTTGTTTGATTTTTTTTCCCACAGAGTGAATAAGAACCATTTGATGCACAAAGAGCTAAAAGTATTTATAAGTCTTTTCCATGTAGGAGAGGCATTGCCACATTGCAGCTGCCAAGAAATACTGCCACATTTTCTCCTATAGTAGTATTAATCATTAATGGTTTTGTCCTCAATGAACAGCCTGAGTATCTTCAATGATGCTCTTGTGAGTGCTAATGCTTTGTGGTTGCAGTGAGAGCATCACATGAGAAATCTGTTTGCTTAGAGCAGAGATGCGCCACAACCACAGTGTTCTCAGACCAGGTTTCAAACGTTTCTACAGACAGGTGTATGCAGATAAAGATTTTTAATTTGGGCCCATGTCTAATTTAGCACCAGACTCGTGTTAGGCAGGATTGTGCTGGAGATGGTCAGTTTTCCCACAGAAGCAATTCCATTCAGACGGCAGGATATCTCACTACAACAAAGGCTGATGTGGCTTTTTTTCTTGAGCAGAGGCAGATGCAAAAGGTTCTGCTTCAAGGTTATCCATTATACAGGGTATTGTCTAGATGTTTAAACACTGTGCTTCATGCAAAGACAGAAATGAATGATGATTAATACTTATCAATTAAAATCTAATCCCAACCCGTGTATATTTATATGCTGAACTTTCACCTACAAGCAATTCTGTGACAAGAATTAGATCTCTTTTTACTGGAGAGCACTGGAATTATGGTCAGGGCCATAATATTCACTCATTTATTATGAGTACTGCACTTGTGCCTAGAGTTTGACAAGGCATTTTACATATTTATGGTCTCTTACGAGGGAGTTTATAAACAATTAGCATTAAAGGACAATTGTGTTATCCTTCTGATAACAGCACTAAGACTGGGGGGAGGGGAAGCAAAGGCTACGTGTTTTATGACTGTAATTTTAATTAACTATTTCAGAGATTGAAAGTAAATTAAAATATAATTTACTATTTCCTAGATTAAAACTGATTGAAAATACCCTCGGTTATGAGCTATCTCAGATCCATGCATCATCTAGCTCAGTCTAAACATACAGATGTAAATCCTTTTTTTAATCTATCTATTGCTTAATAGCCCGGGCCCAGCACTGTGATGGGTATGTTATAGATATGAGATGCCAGCACTGCATCACCCACTGAGCGCCAGCCCAAGGGCCCTGGTAACAAAGAGCTCCAATCCCGCTCAGCGCAGTGCTGCACTGAGACCTGCGCACAGAGCAGCCGGGAGGCCGGCCCTGCTGCATCATGTGAGAGCGGGGGGAAGGCAGGATGGATTTTCAGATTTGAACTCTGGTCGGCACTATTGCTGAACACCGTTTAACTGGCTACGCAGTGCGATAACCTTTGTTCTTAACAGAGAGGCAGAATGGAGCACTAAGTGAAGGAGGCCACTTAGACTCCAAGTGGAGAGCTTTAAAATGGGCAGCTGTTCTAGATGGTTACTTCTGATTTATTATAAAAGCATCTGTAGGCGTTGTGAATTGCCTTCCATCAGTCGTGTTAAACAAGACTGCATTCTTATAAGGCAGTTTATCCCCTGCGCACAGCCACACTCCGATCACTGCTGTCAAACGTGCAGCTAATGCATGTGAAGAAAGCAGAACATGTGATGACCATTACAAAAATCTTTTTCATTTTAATATACCAGAAATAAACATTTTAGTAAAGCCACCAGCAACTAGCAAAACTTTATGGTATCAATGTTTTTCTGAGACCAATTGGATTGTGACCTTTAAAGGTCTGAGACTTTCTGGATTGGGCAAAATTCTTTTCATGAGTTGTCTCAGAAGACCTTTGCTTTATTAAAAAAATAATAATAATAATAATTGTAGTTTTGTAACAAGGAGAGGGGTAGAGTTATAGGGATGACAGTGCCTATAGAGAAAATCATCAGCACCATCTCCCTGTTTGTATTTCTTGATGTGACACTCAATATCACAGGGGAAATGGGCACTTTGCATCTTCTCCACCCCTGAGCTGCTTCTATCTCCCAGACGTATAACAAAGTCGCTCTCTATTCCAGCTCCTTTTTATTTCTTGTAGTTTGTTAACACAGCCACAAGCATTTGGAGAGTTCTGCCCATCCCTTAGCATGAAACACCCAAAATGGATGGAACAAGTAGTAGAAAATAATAGACATTTTCAGCTGCAATTCAGATTCTGGATGAATTGTTTGTAAACATCTCATCTAGAAGTGTGAAGGGGCTGAGCTAGTATCATCAAAGATGACAAATTCTGACACGGCGCTCTGAGATTTCATGGCTATTGAATGTAGGTTAATATGGGATTCAATAGGAAATCTGGCTTCTGTATTGTTAAGTATTACAGGAAACGAAGGAACTTGTCAGTTGTCTGCAGATTGCTAATTGCTGCTTGTTGCAGAGGCAAGAGTTTAATTTGGGTGTGTTATCACTGTAATCATGTGCACTGTCTTGGGAAAAAAAAAAAACTTTATTCCTAATCTGATTGATAATCTGTGGGATTTGGGGCGTTATTTTGCAAGATTATGGTAAATAAGAACTTCACAGTAAGTGGTGTAACAGTATGCAGTAGTGTCCTTTGGGGTAGGGACGTGGGATAGAGTAGAGCAGCAAATCTCTGGTATGAAGAGATTTCCTCGTCCCTTAATTTAGTCATTCCTGAGATGCATATGATTTATTCTTTGCAAAGATGCATCAAAAATGCAGATCCCATTTATTCTAAATGAAAATTATATCCTATTATTATTGTTAATGCTTTGTATTTAGAGTAGCATCTAAAGGCCTGGGATTAATTCATGACCTCTTTGTGTTCAGAGCTGTGTATACATACAGTAAGCTCACTGCCCCAAAGACCTTACACTTTAATTAAATAAAGGTTGAAGGAAGGAAGTTTTATTACCTCTGTCACAAATGGGAAATGATAAAAGAGAGAAACTTAAAGGACTGAGAGTTACACTCCTCCTGCAATAAGTCCTGTATTTGCCTGTAATATATCCTCCCTTCCTGCTTTTGTTAACTTGCTTTTGTTAATTGGTAGCTGGTTGGTCTCTCCCCCAGAGATGGACTTTACTATAATTCTGCATATTGTTCAAGGTTGTATGGAATGAAAAGGATTATAGACAGATACTCTTTAATTTAGATCTGATCTAAATTATTCTGAAGAATTGCTTCTATGTAGTAAGTACATTCACGTGAGTCTTGTGTGCATTGCTTGTTGCCACCTGAGCATGCTAGTGCATAGACTGTATTCCCAGGGCACCGTGTGCTTGCTGTATGCATGTTTTAATATACTGCAGCCTAACTGTGCTATTGTTCTTATTCCACATAGTTTGCTCTCAAATGTTTTCAAAAACGGTCAGGAAGAAAAGCAATAGCCCTCAAGATGTTGGACAATTCCACAGGGTTCCTAGGAGGCTTTAATAAACACCAGTGTACTCTTAGTCTGCTGGTCTGCTTCTTCCTTCCCAGAAAGCTTCTTCTATAGAAGGGACTAAATTTAATTTCAGATATTTTTAATTACTGCTTCCAGTTTAACATTAAAATATAAAGCTAGATCTGTATGGATCTTGCTTGAGAATATCATTTTCTTTGGAGAGGAACATAAATGTGAGGGTAACTTGTTTTCCTTTTGCTCATCAGTCAGACTGTGGATGGTCTGTGCGGGGAACTGGGACAGAAACCCAGTCACACGTTTAGATGTGAGGGGAAGCGGGGGAGAAGAAAGGAGAACAAAACAAAACAAGGAACGGGTAAAATCCAAGTACGTCCCAACCGCTCTGCTCATATCTTTGCTTTTTGGTGTCTTAGATGTCAACAAGAGCAATCCTTTATATTGACGTGCCTTTGCCTCAAGGGTACAGTCCCCTGACTTCTGTCCTGTCCTGCTCCGTCTGCTAAATGGGTACAGATATCTTCTGTCAGATTCTGGGTTCCCGGAGTTGAAAGGACTCCAGAGAAGCAGAGTTATCATTTTTATTTAATAATAAGGAGCATTATCTCTATTGCCGTTGAAGGTTATGTCCATCTGCTTTTTGTTTTAAAAAGACGTTCAGTGCTCAGAATAGTAACACGTCTCAGGCTCCTTGAGTCTTTGTAAGTAATAGATCATTCTCCCACACAGACACCATCGCTGCTATAAGCATAAACGTGCAAAGTAGGAAATCTTTAACATATGAATCTACAGAATTTCCTCAGCAGAGGGGACAACCTCAGCACATGGGAAAGGACACCTCCAGAGTAAATGCCCTCGATGGAAAACAATCTGCTGGGGCTTTGTTGCAAAGCATGCAAACATCCTGAGGAAGTAGCAGCCATCGGCAATAAACACCGCATGTAAACGAGTGCCTGCGTCTCGTTAGCTGTGGGGCAGCTGCCCGACAGCTCTGGGGGGACTTGTGAACCCCTGTCCCCATGCACCTGGTGACAGTCAAGTAGTTACTCGGTGTTGGGTTTTCTCTGCAGGAAGACTTCTGCCCGTGGTAGCTGGCAAGGACACAGAGAACACGGGCTCTTTAGCCGTAGGTACGGGAGAAAACCCGGAACCCAACGCGTGAGGGCGGTGTTTTTACGAGGTCGTCCCTCCAGCAGCGCACGGGAAGGTTTCTGTGTCAGGGAACCTGCAGTACGGGCCGCCCGGGGTGGGGGCGGCGGGAGCGGGGAGGAGGCGCGGCGGGCGCTTTGTTGTCTGGCGGCTGTGACACTGCAGCACCGAGCAGCGCCACCGGGCCGGCCCCACAGGTCAGCCAGCGAGGAGGTCGGCGGGCACACCGCCACACCGCCGTACCAAAGCCTGGCGGAGCGGGGCTCGAGGCCGCCACGCCCCCCGGCACGGCGCCTCCGTCCGCCCGCGCCCCAGGGAAGCGCGCGGCTCCCGCAGAGCCCTCAGGGCGGCCCCGTGCCCTCACGGCTCCCTCGGGGGAGCCCCACAAAGGGGCGCGCGAGACCCCGCTCCGCCGAGGGCGCCGTGCCCGCAGTGCGCATGGCGGGGGGGAGGGGCGCGCAGGCGCAGTGCGGCCGCGCTGTGGCGGCGGTGTGGCCGGGGCGCTGCCTCCTTCCCGGGCGGCCGTTCGGGCACCGCTCCTTAACGGGGAGACAATGCGCTGCGAGTCGACACGCCCCCCTCGGTCAAAAAAAAAAGAAGGGGGGGCGGGGGGGATGGGGAAAAAAAAGAAAAAAAAAAAGGGAAGGACGGAATAAACCGGCCGCGATCAGCGCGCTGCCGAGGTAGGCCTGGCTGCTGCGGGGCGGGCTGCGGCCCGGCATTGTTCCGCGCGACAACAAAGAGCGGCGCGGGCCCGGCGCCGCCCCTCCCCGCGCGCCCTCCCCCCCCGCAGCCCGCGGCC